>OY728123.1:727509484-728109484 GCA_963277665.1 Viscum album | reverse complement strand
CATAGGTTACAAGACCAGCTACTCTGCCGGACCAACTAAAGATACAAGTACAGAGGTCAAATACTGTCGTACCCACGTAGGATACAATAACATTAGTCATCGTCGTCGAACCCACAGAGGATACCAGTACGGTTGGCGTCGCTGCCGATCCTACAGAGGATTCAAGTACAATCGTCCTTGCTACCGAACCCACAGTGGATCCAAGTCAAGTCGTCATCGTCGCAGTCGCAACCAGCTCTAGGGTTTCCACACACAGCATGATCGATTTCCGGAGTGTCCGCTCCTCGAGAAAAATATTTGATACCTCAACTATCACGAAATCCAGATTTTATGTATCCCAATGTTCCACCTTATCGAAAGAAACCCAATGTGATAGATGTTGCATCAATCGAACGCCTGGTCTGAGATTTATTGGCTTTTCCATCTAAGAGGCCCGGTTGGTTTTTAGACTAATACCAACCCGACAGTACTCCAGCTGCATCCAAACCTCAAGAATAGTATGCCTAAAGGACCTTCTCAACAAAATTATTCCAACGCAATTGATGGAACGTCAACTGGACGTCCGGTCCTTGAGATATAAGTGTTTCTGCTCCAAGGGCTCGATTGGTTTCGGGTTCGAATCACCCCGGTTGTACACAGAATTTGCCCAAACATTGAGTGTAATATACCGAAATGAGAGTCTCTATTTAAGGATTCCTATGAAACAGATGGTACTTTGATCGGAGGTCTGTAGCTCACATTATGGGCAGAATACCGCAAACGGTCCGAAGTAGGGGTCTGGGCTCAGTCTGACCCGGCCCAACCACGCAGGGGTCGGCCTGAACCTGGGTGAACCGACCCAGGTCCAGGTCCAGACCGGTAGGGCGCGGCCTGGCTCAGTCTGCGTAACCCAGCCCAGCCCAACCGGGGGGCACGTTTGCTCGACCAGCAATCCAAGTGGGGGGGGGACCCCTTATTTCCGCGTACGCGACGCCCAGGCGGCGCTGCTGCTCCCCTGGATTCTGCGCGGTCGTGGGATCCAACCCTTTCCACCATTGCGGGCTTTTCCCAGTGGCGCACCAGTGCGCCATCGCCTCCAGGGGGCCAGAAAGTGTCGGCTTCCCGAGACTTCCACGGGCCACTGGAGTTATTCCTGTGGTACGATATTGCTTCTGTCTACGCCCATGGTCTCCTCGGGACCCGTACATCACTACGAAGGCCTCCAATCTCCATTTCGATCCCACTTCGTCATTTCCAAATATTCAGCACATCAAGAACAAAATATCAGTGTGTTTGGACTTGTTTTTTAGTCCACACCCACTGCGTTAGTGGTTCACAACATCACCGAACAATTACATGCCATGCCGGCGGTATAAATCACATAAAGACATATACATATTTCCCTACCTAAAAACATTATGTCGAACGTCGGAATCACGATAGACGGTGTTGTGGTGAAGAGGATTGTAGGCGTCTTCGGAGTGTGCCGAGAAGGAATTGGCATCCCCTCTCTAGCTGCGGAGAAGAGTAAGGGTGGACCGTTGTCAATATATGAGAAACCAGAGTTCTTCGTCGTTCTTTGGCGGAGGCCGGTGTTCTTTTTCGGAGACTGACTTTCTTATGAAGGCTCCAAAGCTCTATGGATCTCTGCCGCACAATGAATGCTCTTACCCAAATTAAATAGTAGGTTCCTCCTATTATTTAATTTCACACACAACAAAACTCATAGAATTAAATCACCACATTTAATAACGTGTTGACCATAGATTTAAAGGAAGTGAGAGGAAAGGTCCCCATTAATTAGACACATTGGCAATTAAATGGGGGGGGGGGTGTTTCCAATTTAATGAGAGGTTTATAATGAGATTAGAGGAAATTAAATTGTGGGGCTCATGTGGGACCCACCAATCTAACATCCACACATGGGTAGTTAAGTGGTTGTGGGCCCCACCCATAACTACCCATGGGAGGGAATAACCACCTTATAAAATAAAAATTGTTCTGACAATTTTTATTTACATCTTAAATAAACCCCCAAAATTATCTTCTCCTCCTTTGTGAATGCAACTACGGTATGTGTCCCCTTAAGAAATTACCGGCACTGTGAGTTCTTCGGTGCCCTCATATTTTAATTCCGAGCATGGGATCAAAAGTTAGAAAAATCCACTCGTTCATTCACTGAACGTACCTGAGCTAAACTTTGGAAATTGATTTCGGGTACACCGGGCCTCGGAATGAAGTTCCGTAAGAAGCCACAGACTCGTAAAATTCCAATGAATTTAAAAAAAATACCTGAAAATTTTAGATTCTTTACATTACTCCCACTTCAGGGATTTTCGTCCCAGTAATGACACAACATAAACTAGGGGAAGAAATGAGGGTACTGAGCATGCATCTGTGCATCCCGCTCCCATGTGCTCTCCTGGAGGTTCCCATGCTGCCATCAAATGTGCACCATAGGTATCAACTATCCTTGTAGGACCTGATCTAGTTGATCCTCGATCTCCATTGGGACCATTGCAAAAGTCTACTCTTCAACGAATTCAAGATCCTCGTGGTCGATGATATGTGTCGGGTCGTGCACGTATCTCCTCAGCTTAGATATGTGAGACGTCGTGCACCAGGTGCAATAAGGTGTAAGGGCCAGGCAGTAAGCCACCTCGCCTACCTTGCTGAGGACCTAAAAAGCCTCGATGAAGCGTACAGATAACTTGATGCCCCGTCCAAATCCCTATAATCCATGTCGAGGTGAGACCCGTAAGAAAACATGGTCCCCTTCCTCGAACTCCAGTGGTCTCTGCCTCCTATCAGCATATGACTACTGTCTGCTCTGTGCAGTCCTCATCCACTCCTGGATAACCTGCACCTTTCCGTCATATCCTGGACCATATCTGGTCCTACGAGTACTGACTCCCCAGGGTCAGTCCAGCATAGAGGTGATCTTCATGGCCGGCCATACAGTGCCTCCTATGGTTCCATCCCTATGGTGGAGTAGTGGCTGTTGTGGTATACAAACTCCACCATGGGTAGGTGATCCTCCCAGATGCGGCCAAAGTCAAGGACACATGAATAGAGCATGTCCACGAGAGCATGAATGGTCCTCTCCATCTGGCCATCCTTCTGAGGGTGAATGGTGGTGCCCAAGCGTAGCTACATCCCAAATCCCTCCTGCATCCCATTCCACAGCCGGGAAGTAAAGTGAGAATCTCTATCAGAGACTATAGACGATGTCACACCATGAAGCTGTACGATATCCTAAACATAGAGGCATCCCAAGCTCTCTTCTGAATCATGCTCTCTGATCAGTAGGAAGTGGGCTGACTTGTTGAGTCGGTCTACGATCACCCAGATGATGTCGTGTTCTCTGTAAGTACGTGCAAGCCCCATCATGAAATCCATGGATATCCCATCCCACATCCACTACGGGACCTCTAAGTGATGTACCAAGACTGCAAGTACCTCATGATCTACATTCACTTTCTAACAAGTGAGGCATTGAGAAATGAACTCTGCCACAGCCTTCTTCATACCCAGCCAGCAGTACTGTCGTCTAAGGTCCTGGTACATCTTCACTACGTCAAGATATACTGCTATAGGGGATGTGTGGAACTCCCTCAACACCTACTCCTGTATTGAAACTGGTACCATCGTACATCCCCTGAAGAGGATGACTTTCTCCCCGCCTTTAGAAAATCCATCAGGTGCTAGCCCTAAGGATATCTGATTATGTCGTGCCTCACATTCAACGTCCCCACGATGTTCCTCCCTGACCTGCTGAAGAAGTGGAGTAGTGACTGTGAGGGACTGTAGATTTGTTTCCCCATCTCTATCCACAAAGGATATCTACAAATCGGCTAACTCCTCTGTCTTCTACCTAAGTAACTGAATGCCTGATATTCTGATGAGAGAATCATCCACAACATTCCACTTCCCAGGAGTATAGACAATCTCAAAGTCATAATCCTGGAGGAACTTAGGCCATCGTCGCTATCTCAGGTTCAGGTCCTTCTGTGAGAAAATGTACCCGAGACTCTCGTGGTCAGAGTAGACTATAAAGCGCTCACCCATCATACTGTGCCACCACATCTTCAGGGCGAAGACCACTGTTTCTAACTCCAGTTCATGGGTGGTGTAGTTCTGCTCGTGTTGCCTCTACTTTCATGAACCATAAGCGATCACTGCTTGGTCCTACATCAGGTCACACACGATTCCAGTCCCTGACGCATCATAGTAAACTATGTACCCTATGACCTCCTCCAATAGCCTCAAGATGTCTGCACTGTTCAATCTCTGCATCAGCTCCTGAAAGCTTTGCGGACATCTGTCTGACCACATGAAGGGTTTCCCCTTCTTCATCAATGATGTAAGCGGTGCTGTAACTCTAGATAGGTCTGGCACAAATCTTCGATAGTACCCAGAAAGACCTAGGAAACTCTGCACCCCCATCACGATCTTGGGTGGCTCCCAAGCAATTACTGCCTCGACCTTCGCGGGATCCGCTGCAACTCCTGCCTCTAAGATGACGTGAACGAAGATGTGAAACTCTCAAAGAAAGAACTGGCACTTAGAGATCTTACCACAAATCTAGTTCTCTCAGAGTGTATCCAGTACAACTCGTAAGTGGTTGCCATGCTCCTCCTCATTCGTCAAGTAAATCAGTATGTCCCCAATAAAGACTATGACAAACAAATTTTGGTAGGGCTACAAGATCTTTTTCATGAGACTCATGAACACTAATAGAGCATTTTTCACACTGAAGGGAATGACCAAGAACTCATAGTGGCCATACCGACACCATAAGGTCTTCTTCTGAACATCCTCATCCCGAACTCGGAGCTGATGATAGCCTGACCTAAGGTCTATATTCGAGAACCAACATTCTCCCTAGAGCTGATCTGAGAGGTTGTCAATCCTCGGAAGCAGATTCTTGTTCCTCACGGTCACCTGGTTCAGGCAATGGTAGTCGACACATAGTCGTAAGCTCCCATCCACCTTCTTGGTGAATAAAATCGGAGAAGCCCAGGGTGAAACAATGGGTCAGATGAATCCCTTTCCCTGTATGTCCTCCAGTTGTACCCGTAGCTCACGAAGCTCAGTGGGAGCCATCCAATATGTTGGAGTAGATATCGGGGCTGTCCCATGGTACATGTCAATGTAGAAATCTACCTCTCTATGAGGAGGTAGTCCTAGAACGTCGTCTAGACAAACGTCCGCATACTAATACACCACATCAGGAAAACTCAGACTCCACACATCTACCGCTCCTAGGATGAGACTAGCCAACTAATGTGTGATTGGATTCCCTCTCCTCTGTGTAAGTCCATCCTGCGCTGCAAAGGATCCCCTCTAATCAGTGAAGGTGAACCTGCTCCCATCTGTGCGGACACACCGCACTTTGCGCCTAATACAGTCAATCTGGGCATGGACTATAGATAAGCAGTCCATACCAAATATGGCATCATAAGGCCTCGACGCCGCTACAAGAAGATCCCAGCCAAAGCTCTCACCTACTTGAGTAAGCTCACACTACTGGAACCAGTGTGTAATTGTCGAGTCTACTCCCATAGGAGTCTCTAGCCATAAGGATTGAGCCAACGGCTTTGTCTGAGTTTATGACCCCCCGAACAATGGCATCGACAATAAATGAATGGATTGCACCTATGCCTATAAGTAATGAAGGGTAGATTAGACACAAATAGTACCTCAAATCATCTCAGGTGCATCGTGGTCATAATCCTATACTGCCTGGAGATGAGCCTGCCTCTGCCTGCCAGATCCCTGTGGTCGGGGTGGACCACCTGGAGGTGGTGGTGTTAGAGCCTTGAAGCATCGTATACCACCCGCTGCAAGTCCATCTCCTCTGCGCCGTCCTCCTTCTCCCAGCAGAAAACCACGATCGAACCTCTGCCTCTGCCTGGGAGGACCCTCCACCTTATGTTTCTCGTCTGCATGGAGGGTCTTGCAATCACGAGCCATGTGGCCCTGCAAGCTGCATGCATAGCATTGTATGCTCCTCATAATGTTGGATCTATGTTGTGTGACCCGCACAACCGATCCTATATCCTGAGGTTTCCCACCTGACGGCCTGGTCCGCTTGGACCCCTACGACATCTGTCAACTGGCGGCTGCAGAAAACTCTGCTCCATGTTGTCCTGTGTTGGGTCTCGCTGTTGATGCCTGCTCGACGAGAAATATCTCCATTAACAAGGCTCACTCTCGCACCCCCACCTGCATCGGGATGCTGAGGGGAATCATCGATGCTCTGATCTCAAGCCTCAGTCCCTACTCAAAGTTCCAGGCCCGGAAGAATGGGTCACGTACCATGTTTGTGGAGTAGCGCGAGAGGTCGGTAAATCTCACCGAGTATTGGGCTACTAACATGCTGCCCTTACCCAGCTGTAGTAACTCCTGGATACGCACCACATGGAGTGTGGCTGGAATAATCTCTGAGTGGAAGATCACTCTATGTCCGTCCAAAGTAGAGATGCCTCATCGTGCACCTAGATCATCAGGATTCACCATATATCTATTGATACATGCAGGAGACTCGCAGCAAGGATCACCATAAGATCTGCCGGTGTCCCTACCAGTCTAAAGATTCTGACGATGGCCTCCATCCATTCCTCAGCTACCTGAGGATCCGTCTCTCTGTAGAACCTGGGTAGCCTCCATCTCTGAAACTCATGCAACACGCTCAGGGAGTGTGCACTCTCTGCCGCTGGGGCTGGTAGAATCGGTGGCCCAGCGGGTAGAGGTACCATTGGTGCCTCCACTGTAATGGGGACATACACCGAGGCCTCGTCACTCGGTGGGCTGCCATCTCGCACAAAGCTCGGATCCCTAGCTGGATGACTTCGTGTGGCAATCATAAAAAGTAATAGGTGCGCCACAATCAAACAATATACCTGGTGAGCTGACACAATGTAATCACAAAGAAAACTTTCTGAAACTCCTATGCAATCAATGTTTTCGTGCACTAATTCAGAAATCAGAAGTCAGGGTCCTGGTGTATGGATACATCGGATGCCGCAACAACACTGGACTCCCCGGACTGATAGCTACACTCAATACACTTAACAATATTTCTTCACAGGAATAAATTATCAGAGTCCTATGTTCTAAGGTAGAACTAAATCCTTTGATACCAATTTGTCACGACCCGTTCTCAGGGTCCATGTCGTGACTACCCCAAGCCCGCCATCCATAGGCCAGAAGATGGCGACTAGCACAAAAGGCAAAAATCCTAAGAAAAGTGAAATAATTTCCTTTATATAAGTAAAGAAACACAACAGAGTACACAAGATGACGTAAACACTTAGTAATCTGTGTACAAAAGTAAGTGCTGTAAAGTAAATGGTCCAGAATAAAAACCCATTTAAAAGTACAATAAATCAGTAAAGAAAGAATAGCTACAGTAATGTAAAACAGCAACACCGAGTCATCCTCCGGAAATCCCACCTGAAGGCTTGGTACAGATAGTCTCCTTGTCTTCTCAGGTCCGGCAGTCCACTCCGTGTATGTCACACCATGTGGTCCACCTCTGGGTACCATCCAGCTCTAAAAGCCTCCACCTCGATCAGTGATGTCCGTCGTCTGCCTCCAACACAATGTAGTGTGGGCATATCCCGTGCAGGGGTGTGTATACGATACTCAGTTGGGACCCCGAGACCCCTGAAGGTCTCTCATAATCCACGAAGGATAAACCACAAAGGAAAGATACAATCACGAAGTACCAACCCACTCTACTTAATTATATGACCATACATATACCAAAGTCATCTATTACAAAACAGCTCCAACTCTCGAGCCCATGAACAACCTGGTCCACACAGGAAAACACAACCCAGTCCACACAGGAAAGCAATTCAATCACAATGATGATAATGATTGAGATTAAAGACACATCTCACACAGGTGTACACTTCGTAAGGTGATATAGATAATTAGATGTAGCCACTGATTCATCTAAGATTTCAGACCCACATAGGTTACAAGACCAGCTAAGCTGTCAGACCTACATAGGATACAAGACCAGTTACTCTCTCGGACCCACTCATGATACAAGTACAGAGGTCAAATATTGACGGACCCACATAGGATACATTAAAAGTAGTCATCTTCATCAAAACCACAGAGGATACCAGTATGGTCATCGTCGCTGCCGAACCCATGGAGGATCCAAGTATAGTCGTCCTCGTTGCCGAACCCATGAAGGATCCAAGTGGAGTCGTCATCATCGCAGTCACATCCAGCTCTAGGGTTTCCGCACACAACATGCTCAATTCCCGGAGGGTCTACTCCTCGATCAAGAGAGTTGATACATCAACTGTCATGAAATATTGAGTTGATGTATCCAAATGTTCCGTCTCGTCAAAAGAAACCCAACGTGACAGACGGTGCATCAATCAGACGCACGGTCTGAGAGTTATTGGTTTTTCCGTCCCAGGGGCCCGGTTGGTTTTTAAACAAAAACCAACCCGACCGTACTCCAGCTGCGTCCAAACCTCAAGTGGAGAAATCCAAAATAACCTTCTTAACAAAAGTATTCCAACAGAATTGGCGGGAGGTCAATCGGATGTCCAGACGTTGACAAATAAGCATTTCCTCTCCAAGGGCCTGGTTGGTTTCGGGTATGAACCAACCAGGCCATACAAAATGTTTTCCAAAACCACGAGTGTAATATACCAAAATGACCGTCTCGATCCAAGTATTTCTATTCAACTGACGTTTCATTGATCGGAAGTCTGTAGCTCACTTTATGGGCAAAATACCGAAAACGGACCGAAGTGGGGGTCTGGGCCCGGTCCGACCCGGCCCAACCCCCCATGGGTCGACCTGAACCGGGTCGACCCAACCCAGATCCGGGTCCAAACCCGTGGGGAACGGCCCGACCCAGTACGTGTAACCCATCCTGGCCCGGCCGGGGGGCACGCTGGCTCGACCAGTGAGCTGAGCGAGGGGTGCGTCACCTGCTATTTGCGAACGCGTCGCCGGGGTGGCGCCATTGCTCACCTAGATCCCGCGCGGCCACGGGATCCAACCCTTGCCACCACGGTGGGCTCCCACCGGTGGCGCGCCTGGGTGCCGCCTCCGGCCGCCGGTACTGCCGCGCCCCCAGGACCTTCTGTGGGCCACGAGAGTCATTCTGGTGGTCCGATTTTCCTCTCATCTGTTCCTGCGTTCACCTCGGGACCCGTACATCACTGCGAAGGCCTCCGATTTCCATTCTGTCATGCTTAGTCATCGCCAAATATTTCGCACATCAGGAAAAAAATAGTGGTGGGTTCAGACTTGGTCGTTAGTCCGCACCCACCGTGTTAGTGGTTCACAACATCACCCAACAATTACACACCATGCCGAGGTTATAATTCACATAAAGAAATATACATATTTCCCTACCTCAACAAATTATGTCAAACGTTGGCATCGCAGTAGACGACATTGTGGGGAAGCGGATCGTAGGTGTTATCAGAGAGCACCAAGGAGGAAGTGGTGTCCCCTCTCTTTCCACAGAGAAGAGTAAGGGTGGCGCGTCGTCAATCTTCAAGGAACTAGCATTCTTCGTCGTTCTTCTACAGAGGTCGGCGCTCTTCATCGTTCTTCGTTGGATACCGGTATTCTTCTTAAAGCTCCAAATCTCTCCCGATCTATCCCGCACAATGAAATCTCTTCCCCAAATTAATTAATAGGTTCCTCCTATCATTTCTTTACACACGCAGTGAAACTCCCAGAATTAAATCACCGCATTTAATAACGTGTTGACCATTTATTTAAAGGGAGAGGGAAGGTCCCCATTAATTAGACGCGTTGGAAATTAAATGGGGGGGGGGGTTACCAATTTAATGATGGGTTCTTAATGAGATTAGATGAAATTAAATGGTGGGGCTCATGTGGGCCCCACCATTCTAACATCCACACTTGGGATGTTAAGTGGTTGTGGGCCCCAAACATAACTACCCATGGGAGGTAATAACCACCTTATAAAAAAAATTGTACCGATAATTTTTATTTACTTCTTAAATAAACCCCCAAAATTATCTTCTCCAACTTTGTGAATGAATCTACGATAAGTGTCCCCTCAAGAAATTACCGGTGCTACAAGTTTTTCGGTGCCCTCAGATTTTAATTTCGAGCACCGGTTCAAAAATCAGAAAAACACACTCATTCGTTCACTGAAAGTACCTGAACTAAAGTTCAGAAATTGATTCCGGGCACACAAGGCCTCGGAATCAAGTTCCGTAGAATCCACAAACTCGTAAAATTCCAAAGAATTTAAAAATAATCCCTTGGAATTTTTTGGTTCTTTACATATGTCGAGAAGGGATTTCCTTATTATTCCTAGGGGTGCTAGGAACAAAGGGAAAATGAATATTGATGTTCTTCAAGATTTTTTAATCATGTTTTTCATAGAAACATGATACCATCTAGGTGATCTTTGAACAACTTAATAGGACCACCACTTCCTAGATATGGATAGTAGAGTTTAGTAGAGAGATTATGAATCCTCTATGTGTAATATATATCCCAACTCTAGGGAAACAGTTAGGAAATATCATCTAACATGATGCTCATTTTTAATCCTAGACATGGATATCGAAGATAGTCTGTAGAAGAAACTTGGATGATTGTCTATTTCAATAGTGTGTACATGGTGCCAGCATGAGAATCTCTAGATGAGAATATGGGATTGGGGGCTCTGGTTCATTCTCATATACTCATCTGTTTCTATATACCAATGTTTTGATTTAAAAGACATGGTTTATTATGGTAGGGAGAATGTAAGGAATAATATTTTCCAGTTTTTTTAGAAATTAATTAGGAAAATTTTGAGACCAGACATTTAGACGGTATGTGATTCTGTTGCCTAGTGTTCCGGAAATGGATCGACATAAAATAATAATTTTTTTAAATTGGGCATGTGAGAAACATTCCAGAAAAAGGGTAATAAGACATAAATTGGTTGCTGGATCAGAAATATGTGGGAACCTTTTCTTTTAGAGAGGTGGGTTTACCCTAGTAGGAACATTTGTTTAGTCAGCACAAGATTCTATAGAAACCCCAAAATGATCGTTACAAAAAATAAAATAATTATATAGAATTATATTATATATAAAATCCCTAACACTCATAAATGGTAATTTGGATTAATAATCATAAACCACAGTTGATCTCATGAGGGTGTTCTTCACTATGTGGGGCCTAACATCAAGTAGTGAAGGTCGATTGTGAATGTAAATTTTTGGTTGTTTTCATGAATAATTAAAAAAAAAATTTATTTTATTTTTTAAAACATTTTGTAGTGACATAGTGACATTACGATGTAGGGACAATTCATCCCTTTTTTTCATAATTGAATCAACATGGTGAGGCTGCAATGCTACAATGGGCCAATAAAAATTACTTTCTCCCTAATTAAACATAAATTAAGGGTTAACACAAAACATGGGTGTTCCATGTAAATTATAGAGAAAGTTGTTCGAGTTCCTTCCTATTGGAAAATAACAAATGATGATGAACATTAGTGGATCTCATGTCATTGATCTTGGATCAAAGATCAACGATCAGATCCGGAACAAATGTTGGGAGATTGATGGATGACGAGCACATGAATCACACTACATCAGCGGATAATCCAATATGAGGTAGGTGTTTATTTATCATTGGGATTCTTTTCCCTGTTCCTATTTCCAGTGACGAGCATGGACCAAACCATGAAAATTATGATCCATAGTTTGATAGTTTAAGAAGGATTGTAAAATATTCATGATTACTGCGGGCATTAGATCGTTGTGATTTTTAATTAATTCTTCGTGATCCTAATATCAAGTTTGAATTTATGCGGATGTGAACAAAGTCCTAGATCCCTTCATTGGGTATTCTTATGTTTCCCTTTTCCCTTTCATTATTCACTTTCTCTTCATTCTTCATGATTGTATGATAAAATTTATTGATTCATCATTTATCCATGTAACATAAATATCATGGAATATGGGTATGACTCTGAATCAACCCCTTGGAGGTGAGATGGTAGGTTCAGTGCGAGATGATGCCGCTGATGATGCAGATCGGCGATTGAAGCTACACTGTCCTGGCGGAATGGCAGAGCCAAGAAGACTGTTGCCGGTATAACCATGGTGTTGGCGGTAACAAATGGTCCAATGGGACTGTGGTGATTGGGTGATCCATGGATGGGGCCCAACGTTGAGGGCAACGATGGATGTCGCCGATTCGACGATCGGTTTCAGTAGGGGCCCATGACGGTGTGTTTGTTGGAAACAATGGAGGTCACATCTAGGGATGGAGGCAATGGTTTAGACTGGTGATGTAGTAATGTTCCTCATAATCATGATTTTTGCGCGGTCCCATAGACTGTGTGTTGGAGGAGTGTCTGGCACACTACCGGTTGCACATGTTGGATGTGGGAGCTGCCGAGTCTGAGTGGATCAAACTGAGCCCTGCCAGTCTGGGCCGGCACAAGGTCCACCCAGTCTAGGATGGACCCAAATGTCCAGGTCGACCTAGTTTGTCGGGTCATTTTGATGGGTAGGACCGGACCCAGACTATAAAGACCTCTACTTATTTATGTGCTCATAACTCTCAAACCATGTGTCGATTTGATGAGTTTTTTTTTGGTATAGGGACCAGCACGATGAGGATGAAATTTTGATATAATCTAAGTGAGTTTATATGGATGTTTGTGTACATAATATTTGTCTAATGGAAGAGTTTATCCCTAAAAAGAGTGATATGTGAAGAATCATGTTGTTCGTTGTGACCTATAAGCTATGTGATTACCTAGACTATGCGTCTTACCTAAACTATGTGCCTTACATAGACATTGTGTCTTTCCTAGACTCCGTTTCTTACCTCAACTCTGTGTCTTACCTGGACTGTGTGTCTTACCTAGAGTGTGTGTCATACTTAAAATGTGTTCCCTACCTAGACTAAGTTAGTAATCCCCTATCCCATCAGGTGTGGTTCCTCTAGACATTGATGACTCTCTGTGTGTTATATACACGCTTTCTTTTACCTAAACTCCATGTGTTAACAATAATATATGTTTATCCTAAACAATGTGTTTTACCAATGATTTTAATGTTACTTATATACTGAAATGTTTATTCTTACGACAATCCAATTTATGTACCATATAACCATACTCAGTGACTACGAGATATGGGGGATTCATGAAATATCTAAACTCAATGTGTTAAAAACACTCTTGGTGTTACATACACTACATGTGTCACAGACACATCGTATGTCACCTACACTCCATGGGTTACCCAGTAAAATACAATTTGATAGGAAGACATCCTGATGTATCAAGACCTGATGTTTTCTTAGATAATTTTTCTAGAAGTATTGTATTTTCATACAATCAGATAGCTCGAGTAGTGAGATCTCCAGGAATCGAGTGTGCTATGAGCAAAACAATATTACGAGAAATAGACAAGATCATGAGTCTTGGAATCCATTACTAGTGTACCTGTATGTTATTTCCATTTGTGTTATTGACATATAATTTCTGTTATCTTACTCGAATGACTCTCTTGATAGTACATCATAGTGTCTACCCACTATGTACAAATTTAATAGACCTCCATGTGTCATGATTTGTGGTTTTACATAGGGTTCACTTTTGGAAACTCCTTTTTTGTATAGGGTCCTTACTAAGTTTTGTTTTACTCACTCATGTATATGCTTCAACCACACATGTCTTGTATTGTAAAGTCTATCAACAAAATTGATGGAGTCCATGGTTGGATAAATTTAGGGGTTATTTAGGGTGTCCTAATAGATGTTTTATGCATCAGTGAAATTTATAAAACTTGTTGGAACTACACTTCATGTAGGGTTTTCTATATATGAGATCCAATAGCATGTACTTTTCTGTTTCAGTTGGGCTTGTAATCGGGCCTGTTTAATTTTTAGTTTTTATTATTACTCCTAGTGTCTATGTTAGTGGGTTTCATATATATGTACTCAGTATTTTTAGTTCCAGTACTTTAGTTTGGGAACACGTACGTGTCTACAGGTTTATAGGAAAATGCCTCCCCTATTGGGAAATTCCTACACAATGCTAGTCTCTAGCCCCTGGACTATGGGTGGCGGGCATGTGTTAGTCAGTGCACGGGCCCCGGGGGATAGTTCATGACATCATAGATAGTCATTAAATTGATGTATTTTAATGGGATGAATTTAAAAATAATTTCCTCAAAAATATTTTCCTATGGTGGTTCAAAATATGATGGAATTGAAATTCCATGATATGAATTTTCATTGGAATATTATGTGCCAGTTTATGAATAAAACATCACCTAATTGGAAATTTATGCTTCAAATGTTATTGGTTAACATGATAGTAAAATAAATTTTTTTTACTCTATATTAATGAAAATATATCAAAGGGGTTATACTCCTAGGAATTCAAATGTTAAGATAATTTTGTTATATATTCTATGATGCAATAAATGGATTTTAATAATTATCATGTGTACTCTGGAAACAAGTAGATGAAATGGTCTTGATGAAAATAAATTGGTAATAATCAATCAAACAAATATGAAGGTAAGAAAAACAAGTTTCTATTTTGGGGAATGTGTGGCAAAATGACCCATAGGGAATGAATTAAAAATTTTGGGACTTGATTTTAGTGTGGAATGTTCGTACATAGGATAAATATGTAATGAATGATATCAAAAAAAGATTCTTTTAATTGTTATAAGAAAATTTAAATGTATTTTAAATATGGTGATATGGGTCATTATGCACACACCGACCCATCAATGGATCTTAATGATGGGAAGCATCCCTACATTAAGTAGAATGGTTCAATGAAATCATTCTAGATTCTATTCATGTTTGGTTCCATAATTATCTTATCTGGAAGAGAATCTTTACTTGAAAGATAACACCATTATGATTCTTCACTATCAATTGAATGTATTAAGGAATATGTTAGTTCAATATGTTATATTGTTTTGGAGAAACCACACGGTCGAAGAAAAAACATGGGAATATGAAAATGATTTGAGGGAGAGATGTTCTCACTTGTTTAATAAGTGAATAAAAATTCTGAGGATTCAATTTATAGAAGGGGGATAATGTAACAACTAGGTACTTATAAAATAATATGTTTTCATTCTGGAATTAAACAGTAAAATTCACTATAATTGTATAATGAAATACATGGAATATATAGAAATTATGGAATGTTTTATAATATAATGATAACATCACTAAAGAATTTATAAATAAAATTTCTTTATCCTATAAGTGAAAGTATGACAGATTTATAAAATTGAATATGTATTAAATGTTTTGAAAATCATAAATTAAGTGTTGGTATTTCTGTGAAAAATTAATGTTTATTTATAAGTTTATAATTAATATATTGATATAACATAAAATTTATAATTATAAAATATATTTATAAATTAATATTTATTTGTCTTTATTTATATTATTATTTTATTAGACCTTAATTAATTTTCCTATGATTCAGAAATTGAGTTATAACTCAAAACAAAATTGGAATAAATGATGATTTTATTAAAAATTAAATTTCTATTTCTTAGAAAATTATTTTCATAAAATGTATTTGATGTTTTAATACTACATTTTTAATAATTGTTAAGGTGATATATTGTGATTTTTCTAAAATAGTATATTTTTTTATGAATTATAAAATAAAGTAATTTATTATATTTAACAAATACATGATTTATTCTTTCCCTGATGATGTATTTCTAATATAATCCCAAAATATATTACAATAAATCATTTAATTAATATATTTATTGATTTGTTTCAATATAATAATAATCTTAGAGAAAATAATAAATAATGAATAAAATCATAAAAAAACCTTCTCCTTTGTTATGAATACTAACTCTCACAAACTATTCTCTTCACATATTGAACGTAATGTAGATTGAAAATTTTCTACCCCATTAACATCCCATTCCAATCCCCCATGTCAATTACCTTCTAGTATCATTGAATAAACAAAATTAAGGGCTACAGGGATTTCTGCTCAAATAATAATTCAATTGTTAAACGTTCCTTTATTTTATTTTATTTCCATTTCAATTTTTTTCTTTTCTTACATTATCTTCACCTTCAAAAAGATAAGTGACAATATAACTTTGTTATTTTAAATATGAAATATTTATATTATTTTAATGGAATATACACCATCAAACATCTCCACCTCTTATTCTATAATATGAAATCATGGTCTATGACCACTACAGGAAAATTAACCTATACTCCTGGTTTCAAACCATGGGCATAGGATATACCCAGTGTTTTGAAAACCATAGGGAGTTAAGGAGTATATATATATGTATGTATATGCTTCATTAAAAAAGTTTGTAAAATTTCATACTAATTGTTTTGAATTTTTGTATTAGGTTTTTGAAAAATTGTTCATGTTATGAGCATCCCTATACACACTATTCCAAAATTGTGGCTACAAGATTTATAAAAAGCATACTTTGAGATTCTAACCATGTACCAGTTCTATAAAAAAACATACATAACCATATACCAAACATAGGATATGAATATATAAATATATATATACTAAAAATATACATCTATAAATCATTGATATTAGGGGAAATGTTTGGGTATAGGCTAAATTGGTACCCAAGGTTTTTTAAGACCCATGGGTGTAGGTCTTGAACCAAACCCTATACTCAAGGGTTTCCCACAACCATGGGTATAGTATGGAAATTACCTATTATACCCATGTTTTTGGTAAACCATTACTATATGTTCAATAAAACCCTATCCCCACTGTTTTACCCAAAATTGTGGGTATTGGGTCATTTTCTAGTAGTGGGCTTGAGTATTCACCACCATCATTTAAAAAATGTTTTCATTTTCATTTTCCACCTTCACTAGTGGTCATACAATAATTTTTATGGTTACATTAGATTATATTATATATATTATATATTATATAATTTTATGGGATCAATATATAAAATTATATTATATAAAATGATATATGATGGTTATGTTAATAAAAACTTAAAAAAAATGAATAATTTTTACTAATGTTTTATCAAATGAATCATACTAACATCATACAAAAATATATATTGTACCATTTAAATTATGGAAACATATTAATACATTTTAATTGAACTTAAGTAGTTATTTACTTTTAACAAACAAATCCTTAGTGAATTAACCCTAGAAACCATGAAATAAATGAAACAGAAAAAGTAAAAATAACAAACTATTTCCAAAAAATGGATGGAAAGATGTTATAAGACTAAAATATATGTAATTATAAATATTTATATAGTTCTATAATAAAGAATTTACTATCATTAAACCATTTTACAATTGGTATGAAAACATTTTAAGGAACTCAGATGTACTGTAGGGGAAGTTTCTTTAAAAATAATCTTTTAATATTTATTTGTACAAAATTCCAAAGGAATCTGTGTAACATATAATTCATTAAATTCTTTTACAAATTTACTGTCGTGTTATTTTTTACAAGATTTAATGGTATTCTAAAAAATATATTATTTTCAAGTGCACAATATTCATTTAAAAAAAGTGTGTTTTCTCAAGGAAATATTTTATGAAAGTATTCATGTTTTATGATTATGTTATGGTTCTGGGAAATTTTTTTTGATGATGGGTGGTTCCACTATAAACCAAAGAATAAAAGGTCCACAACATCCATCCAATTCAATGGATAATTTTGAAGTTGATCGTAATTGTTATTCAAACTGTTAGTATGATTTTTACATAATCATTTTTCTCTGAGGCTTACATTGAATGGTATATATTAGTGTTACAAATGATATGGTATATTAGAGAACTAAAATTATAAGTATGTATGGTATATAAATATTTCAATATGTTAATTAAATTTTTTATTAAATTTTTCTATGATTTATATAAGTCTTATATTTTTACAAAGAAAGTATATGACTCTTTAAGGACAAGAAGTATATAATTTGAAAAATGATATCATATTTTTATTAGTATTAAGGGAATAATAGTTTATTTCCTTATTTTTTATGTCACATACATAGTTTTTTTTTAAATCCCTCATTTTAAAATTATTTTCATTGGTTAAATGTATTTATTTGTGAAAAGAATAATCTATGCAGAATGTTGTGGAGAACTTTCATGAAATAATTCATGTTTTGTTAAAACAAATTAGTATTATGGATGTAATGGATAGTTTCTCTATAGTATACACTTTTGTCTATATAAATATATCATATTAAATCCCAATTATGAATCATGGAACTCCTTTATATGTTTTTTGTTTTATAGAAACACATTTTAGAACATAAAAAAATTAAATCATGATTAAAATATATAATTATTGATTTAGAATATTTATCTATGTTGTATATAATTTATAAACACTTTTGATGAAGGATGATTTTTAAATTAATTCCCTAACAACATCCACACAATTTAACTCCTCATTTGTTTTGTTGAGGTCATGATTGGGAAAAACAAATACAATGATATAATATGGTACGAGAATTTGTTGAATTAGAATATGATCATGTACCAATGTTTATTTTTATGAGTATACATGGATATTATATATGATACTTATGTTTCATATAGGTTTTCTATTTAAATAAAGTGAAATTTATTTTTCTACCTTAATTGATATGAGGGTAGAAAAATGTCTAATTATGTATCAATAGTTATGGATGATGAAGTTCAGGGTGGATACACTACTAGAATAAGAATTCCAAACTTCTAACCCTGAATTAGTTAAATGTATGAATGTAATACGATCATATTTCATTTTGTCCTAATTATATATTTTCTAATAATTTTAATTGATTTAATTATTGCTTAATATAAAATAATGGGATTTGGGGTTGTAGACATAATTTATGAAATGTTTTCCTTGATGATGAATTTTATAATATGAACAACCAGGGTCCATTTTATTTTATTTGACTAATTTTCGAAGAACTAATATGGAATGATCCTATAGAAAGATGATTAAGTTAATTAAATAGGGGTTAAAATTGTGTCAAGGGTAAAAACATATGTATGAAGTGGAAAATTGGGGAACAAAAAAATTATATAAAAAATTATAAAGTGATATAATATTATATGAATTTGGGGGTTAGTTTTGAAGTTTTATTTTATACCCCTTGATTAGAATCATGAAGTTGTACAATGGAATCTACATGAATCGTGATCCCAAAAGTCATGGTTTTACCTTTATGAGATGAAGATAATATTATATGTGGCTAACATTATGATTCCCATCATAATATTGATACTAGAAATGTAATATGACTATTCTATTATTCACATGATCAATTTTTAAAATAATTTAATAATGTTGTCCATCATGTAGATATATTATGAATAATTATTTCTGATATTTATTTCAATTAGTCTAAAAATATTTATTATATTTGAAATATTCATTTCATATAGGGAGATGATATGAGAGTATTGGTAAATCTCTGTAACATATAAATGATGATATCCCAATTAAGAACATGGAAGTGTTAGTGAGCCATGAACATGATGAATAAGTGTCAGACTAGAAGATGATATTGGAAACATGTTGTTGGAATAAATTCAATACACATTAAATTATTTTTATTCCTAAATTGAAAACCAAACTCGAGCCTCTTTTATTTAAATATATATGTTGTTACAATTCCAATACACTATCTACACTCATTAAAATTGGAGAAACTCCATGAATTGAATGTGTATTGAATATACTCAATCAAAATATAGCCAATTTCAATTGTATTCTCACACTTATTCATCATGTTCATGGCTCGGTGAAAATTACATGATCTCAATTTAGATATAATCATTTATATGTTACATAGATTTACTAGTACTACCATATCCTATGAAAATTTGAATGTAATATTTATAATATATTAAATATAATTGAATTTATTTAAATCAACATTCAATATAATTATTCATAAAATATCGACAAGATTGACAACATTATTCAATTTTTTTAAACTTTTATTATTCATATAATGGAATATTCCAATAACATGTCAAGTACCCATATAATTATTTGAATAACATTTTAAGCCACATATAATATCATATTTATCTAAAATAGGCACATTCAAACCATTATTAAATCATCATTCATGTAGATTACATTACATGACTTTAATTTTATTATTAGGGGGTATAAAATTATATCATTAAACAGAACACCATAATTCTAATAAATTTCTATCACTTTCTAATTTTATATAGTCTTTTTTGTATGACATATTTTCTATTTCATGCATTTCATTTCACCTTGACATTGTTTCTCCCCATTTTCATTAACTAGATCATCTTCCCATTGGATAATTCCATACTAGTTATTCAAAAATTAGATACATATAATCAAATTGACATTGATGGTTCAATTAATTATATGATTAATCAATGATAACCTACTTTATAGAATGTGTACAACCACAAATCCCATTATTGTATATTAAGGAATCATTGAGAAAGGGAATATTATTAGAAAATATAGTATTTGTATAAAAATAAATATGCACATGTTTATATTTATATATTTATTCAATTCCATTTTACAATGTTGGTTTTCTTATTAGGGTAATGTATCCCACTGAACCTCATAAACCTTATCTACTGGGATAATATTATACATTTTCTACCCTAATATCCATAAATGATTCTAAAAATTTTCTCTGTAAAAATTTATTTAATGTGAAAATATATATGGAATATAGGCTTCATATTTAATATCATTATCTACTCATACTAATAAATGAATTTATTTAGTGATCTTGTTATACGACCACTTATCATACCCTAAAAAATCATTGTATTTTTTCCACACACGACCACACCAAACGAGGAGAAGTTGAAAGATGTGGATACTATTAGTGCTTTAAAAGTCATATTATCATTCATCAAAAACATTTCAATACTGTTCTCAATGTAGAAATATGATCTAAAATTGTAATTAAATATTTTAATCATGTTTTGAGTTTTTTATGTTCTTAAATGAGTTTATAAAAAACTAAAAAATATATAAAAGGGTTCTCAGTTACATAATTACTATTTACCATGATATATATACTTAAAACCAAGATGTATGTTCTGAAACATACACACTACTAAATTTTAGGTTATCCTTCAAATAAATTGACTTCCAATATGATTTTTATTTTCCTAACAGTCTCATGTGTATGGTACATTGAATTATTTTATCCATTGGTCCACAATTATTGGTGGAAAACATGGTAAACCATGGGGTCTATGGTGGAGTTTAATTTTTATCCACTTCTCTAATATCATCCCATCTCTATTTCAAGAAAAACTATACCCAGTTCACACTCATCTATATTTCATGAAATCAAGTTTGTCATTTTCCTTTTATCTCACAAATATGTTTTAAGAAGAAAATAATCAACCATATTTTGATAATGACGTTATTACATGGTTTAGGATCCTTCCTAATGTTTTTCTAGATTCACTAACCAATGTGTTGAATATTAGATAAATAGTTGAAATAAAACTCTTTAATGATTTCCATGGGATTAATTCATCATTCATCTCCCTAGGGATTCATGTTCTAGAGAGCTTTAACACATACAACATATAGATCCCTATGCCTTTATGTAATTAGTGAATATTATTTTTCAAGAGGCTGAAACATCATAATAAATCAGTGATGAAGTAGTTTTTTTGAATCCATATATATGTGACATCTAAAAATATCATATTCCAAAAACTGTTGGAGCTATTTTTAAAAATAAGGACATGTATATCTAACCTATTATCAAATCCCACTTTCTATTAAATCCACAATTATTCTATTAATCCAAACATTTTTCAAAAAATAATACTAGTTAATGGTCGCTATTAGATAAATTGAAGTTTCATAATGTGATTGATATTCTAGTTTAATATTAAAGAACTTTGGGGTCGATTTCATGTTACACATGATGTATGATAAATTGAACAAATCTTCAATGATGCATGAGCCTCTTAGTGAGATGCTTTCTTTTTTACATGATTTTATTATAGGTAGATGATGTTTCTATAATATTTTTACCCAATAAATTTTTTTCATGTCAGATAGATGTTCATTGTTTTATTAATACATGGATAATAATATTTTATATATTTTTCATCTCACATGTTTTATTTTTTCAGGGGTATTTTTACAAAATAAATTGTCAAACATGTTTCGGTTCAATATACATATTCATTAAATCAATGTCATATATCATATTTTTGATATAAATGGTACCAAAGTATAAAAAAATTTAGTATACTATTTTTGATAAATAATTAGACGAATGTTAAATAATAAACTTATAAAAAAAAATTATTGGAAAATAAAAAAAAATAATCCATGATAATATATATAATTTAAAAAAAGTTTATAATTTCACAGATGATATTTCACTTGGATATCTATGACCATCTTACGTGGTGAAAAATGATGGTATGATATGGTTAAAGAAATATATAATTTCATGAGTAGTATATATTTTCATGATGACTCCATTACTAGTGAACTGAGGTATGAGTAGATCAATGAAACTAGGACCTATAGAGAGATTGGTGAACACCAAGGTATCCAATGTGAGAAAAGATATAATATATGTTTAGGTATCCAATAGATGAAAATTTTTCCCTAATAATTTTTGTTCCCTCATACATATAAATGTAGGGGTGATAACCCACACCCCAAATCAAAACAAACACAAAAAACAACACACATACAATACGACAACATCCCCATGCACACCCAACTTCGCAGTAAATTATCATGTCTAACATCATCACACAAAAAAATTCATTGTCTTCACAAGAAATAAGTCTTACCATAATCAAAATGGGAATTTTACCACTATTTACAGTTCCCAATGATTTTATATTTTACTCAATATTAATATATTCATTTCTAATGGTTCCAATTTAATTGTGGGAGGAATTTTCTAACATTATTTTTTTATTAATAATGAGGCTTTTGATGGATTTCATTACATAGAACCAGTACTATTCACAAAAAATTACTACAATATTCATGGGATTGGATATTAATTTGTAAGTTATCAAAACATGATAATTATTATATATAGTTATGAATGTGATAATTTATATGGTTTACATGTCAAACTAAAAGTTCATTGTAGTTCCCCACTATGATACAAACATTAAATTTTCATAACAGTATAACTAAATTTGTAATCTATATCAAGATGATATTTTTAAATGTGAATTATATGATATTGGATTTATGGGGTAATTGTATCCTATGAAATTATGTCTTCTTAATATGATGTCCATCCATGTTAATCTCTAAACACATTGTTGTTATGAAAACATTACCAACATGTTGGTAATCCACAATTATATATTTCAATAGAGGATTCCATATTTGGATGGATTTAAAGACCTGTTGACTTTATGATTATTATAAATTAAAAAAGGGTCACATACAATAATATTTCCATTAAATATACGGTTAAAAATACTTCTGGGGTGGTAGTATACATTTCTTGAGTCAAGAATGATATTGAATAAATAAATAATTTCATAATATATTTTTAACTTTTATTCATTAATAAACATATATTTCCCTAACCATTTTATTGAAATGGAAGGTCTTATTAATTCTTTCTCTATAGACTCAAATCATTTTGTTCACTATAGAACACTAAATGAATGATACATCGAGTATATATATTGATTTCACCAATATGAAACATTTTTACAATAGATATTAGAATAAAATAATTATATTTTATGATGTGAAATCATATGTGTCTACATTCATTATTGATTTTATCATCATTCTTTATGGGTTTATTTCACTATAACCATAGGGTATCTTTCAAAATAATGTGTATTAATCTAAAGTTGATGATAAAATTACTATTGAGACACAAAATAATTGTATTTGGATCTTTAGTTAAATTCTATAGAAATTTATCACTTTATGTAAGTAGTATTCCATAGATGTGTTATAACAATTATTCATGTTGAGTTGATCACAAATATTCAATCACTATTAACTGAATATATAATTATGTGAGAATAATATTCAATTAATAAAATTTTTAATTTAATTCTTTATTGTATAATGTAAATATAAAATATATGTATTATGATATATATTAATGTTAGAAAATATCTATTTATTTGGTTACAGGAAAATTTAGTAAATATTTTTAACATGTTCTATAAATGTTATATTTAATTATTTATCAGGAAATAATATAGACTTGTTAATTTATTTAAATAAAACATTATTATATGTGTTCAAATAAATACTGAGGTGGGTTGGGGGACTCAGTTTTGTGGTCCATTGAGAAATAAAAAACTGTTCAATATTTTGTTGAATATTAATTTATTTCTTCATGTACAATTAGTTTTCATTGACTCTATGTTTAAATAAATTAAAAAAATATTATTATTATACTTTTGAACATGGGTTCTTTCAAGATATGTATAATAATATGGGCTCATGGGAAATTATTTATTCATGAACCATCAGGCTATAAATAATTGATTATATCATTCTCTATTATGGTCCAAACCTAGCCATGCTATTCAAATGGTTATTATGCACAATTATTTCATGAGTGAACTCTCTCTAGTCCTAGAGATATCGTCCCCTATAATATTCTCATGATAGGGAGAAATCCTCCTATTCCACCATATTTATTATAATGATATTAAGAAACATTTTCCCTTATAGAGATTAATTTAGAAATAAAAGATATTTTTCATGTGTTCGAGTCTTCTAGGCTTCATCCTAATTACTTCTATAGCAACGTTTGGTGGTTCATGGAACATGTGAGGAACACTAGTAATGGAATGCTTCCCTTGAATCCTCTCACGATAGTGATGGATTACCTATAATTTTTAAATATATTAAATAAAGTATAAAAAATTCATACAACATAAAATTCATAGTATACATAAATTAATGATATGTTATATACTATGATCCCATATCATGGGTTCTTGGGTCACTATTTCATGTAGTTATAGGTTGATATTTGGATTACTTGGTAGTTTTTTGCCCAATATTTCATTAATTTCATTGATATATCAATATGATTTTGGTATGATTGTGCGAGAAAATGTGATTCCATTAAAATTTCTATCAATTTTTTTATGGTATTGGATGTAATGTTAGGTTAGTTATCAATTTTTAAAATCATATGATTGTTGAACTTTTATTATGTTCAAAAACATTTTAAATGGTTTTTTATAGATTACACATTGTAACAACATTAAATAAAAATTTGAAGTCCATGAAATATGGTAATTATTGAATGAGTATTTCTTAATCAAGTCAATACTATGAAAATATAAATATTAATAATGAAATTCACTTAACGATAAATATTTTGAAAAAATAAAAATAAAATTTTGAATCAAGTGAAGAAAGGGATTTTTACAGACCATTCAATTTTATTTATGTATTAAATGATGTACAAAAGAGTCTATGAAAAATATTATATATTTTTTATGTTGAATCAAAGATGAATAAATTAGTTAATATAGTTGGTTGGAATATTTTAGAAGGGAATGTATTTCATTTTATTATAGGTGGAATATGTATCTATATATATTTATGACTTATAAATCCTAAGTCATACCAACATCTCAATCCAGTATCAACAATGTCCCATGTGAGAACCAACGGGGTTTTCCTTGGATTGGGAGCATTTCTCGATGAAACCTAGGGTTAGTAGAGGAGAAATGGAAAACCATAATTCCCAATACGTGTAAGAATGATCGTATTTTAAGGAACATTTGGGATATCATCAAACGTAGAGCATATAGATGGAACAATGGAACCACTATATGAAGTTGAATAGAGATAGGGGATTAGGATTTTGGGCCACTAATGGATACCCACTATTGAATTACTTATGAAGTGATACAATGGGAAACCAATATGGGATTAATGCACATGGTATACTATTCCTGAATCATTAAATTATTGACATATAGTGGTTCCTATGATAGAAATAATCTATGTTCTTTAATCCGTCAAAGAAATTTTCTAATTCCATTGAAAACATGAGAATGTCTAGTATGCCTGAACATCTTGTCTATCATCTAGAAATAAAATATTTTCCCATTATTAAATATCATGCTAAAGGGATTAGGTGTTAGGGTTCATCCAAAATCATATAATCTTTAGAAGAATTAATGGAATTGATATTTGATTAACTGAAAATGGAATTTTTGGAAGACTTTGGGCATCCAAAATTAATGTATATGCTCCTCAATTAATGAGATTTATTCAAAAATAGCATGCACATAGAGTTATATGTAAACGATATTCATGGAAGATATATTCCTATAAAATTACCATTTTTTTAATAAACCAGAATGATTTGGTTTATTATAAAATACCCAATACAAGACATTAATCTTTTTTATTTTAATATTTCATTCACATGGAATGCAAAGAAGAACTGGGTGGTGCGAGGCACAATTATGATCCCCAACAACGGAAGTTAAAACCAATGATGATATGATTTTTTCATTCATTATTTTCTAGAGTTCTCATAATGAAAAAAAATATTTAATATAATTTGAAATGTATTATAATATTATGAGGTATTCGATTTTTAGATGGATAATTTGGATATCATGGTCATACTATATCTTTCTATAACTCTATTAGTTCTTCACAAAGAAAAAAGTTATCTTAATAAACTCCAAATGAATGATATAGTCATACAATACTCTAATGTTTGTATGAAATAGACTAAAACACCATGAACCATGGAATTCCAACGCAATATTTTGTGAGCGAAAATGTTAGGAGATCCAGTTGACATAATATTTATACACTAACAAAAATTTACACATAGAAATATCATTATTATTTTTATAAATAACATGATATAGTCTATGTGTTTATCGACAGTGTGTAGACGAAAAAAGGGAGAAGAAAATGTATTTGTAAAGAAAGGAAAAAATATCCAAGGTTTCATGAATAACCAAATACTAGAATGCATGCAACCATACAAATTTTTTTTACCCAATCAATTATACACTATAAGGTTGTGGGAGTTTTAATTAAAATATTGAATAAAAGAACATGAAATATTAAGGAAATACAAAATCAAAATTTTATTTTTGGATTCTATACAATTCATGTATGAAATATAATTAAATAAGATATATAATATTAAAGTATTATTCAGGAATAAGATAATAAATAAATAATCTACACAATATGTAGAAAAAATTATAGTGGTCGGGTATTCATCAATAAATGAAATAATTACCCCTTGAGAATTGTATCACTATAGATACTAATAAAATAGAAGTGATCAATGCTTATCGAAAAAGACAAGTATAATGAAAATGTAATTGAAAAGGTACATAAGTATGTGTAATTTGTAAAACATGTTGAGGATGTAAAAAATATCATCCTAATGTATATTAAACATCACTGATGTTGGATGTCTCTAATAGTAAACACATTAGATGTCTCTTGTGTGATTCAGGTGTAGATATTTCTAGTGTGGATTCTAGAGTAGGATAGTGTGGATTCTAGTGACATTATGTGATGTATTATAAATAACAACACATGTGGATTCAATATAGATAACTTATTATTATTATCAACCATTTATGTAAGGAAAATATGATTATAGTGGAGTATCGATGTTATGGTGAATAAAAAAACTAGATGGGAGTATGACATTTTTACTAAATATTGTAAATCATTCTGTTATGTGCCTTTTTTTATTTACTATAATATTTTATATAATTTTTAGGGAAACTAAATTATTGTATTTAGTATTTAACCATCCAAACAAGATTAATTGAAAAGGTACAATTTATAAAATAAAATGAAACTGTTGATTTACTCCTCTACTCTCAATAGACAATCTAGCTCAGGGAACATCAAGTGAAATTAGTTCTATGTTCTCCATCTAAAAATCTAAAAGCATTTTTATGATGCAGAACATGAATTAAGTAAGCCACATGGGTATTCTAGTTTTAAATAGTGAGTACTATCATTGATGGAAGAATTTCATAATATCATATCATTTTTCGCTAGGGTTATAGGTGAGAGATATTGTTACATTGGGAATCCATCCAATGTTAAGGATGATCTTATGAAATTTCATGGTAAGATGAAAATAGAGATGGATGGAAAAGACCAAATAGAGAACATGATGGATTTAGAAAAAAGGGTAAAACTAAAAGGATGGGTAAACAAACATCCATGTAAATATAAGATAAATTGGGAAAGAGTTTTGAAGTAATATTAAATTCAAATATTCTAATATATTAATATGGAGAACCATATTTGATTATATTAAAATGGGAAATGAATCAATTACTAATTAATTCATTAAAACATTGAATGATAATTTCAATATCATTAGATAAATTTGTGAAAAGCTAGATGATTTGACCATAGTGAAAAAGATAAATAGCAAATTAACAAATATATTTGATATTAATTATTCCACAATCAAAGGAAAGGAAGTACTACAACTGGATAAAAATAATAATATTCTATTAACATATAAGATGTGAAAATTAAAATATATTAAGAATAATGAAAAAGATTATATGACCATTAAATCCCTATGACATGTAAAAATAGTGTTCACGAATAACAAGAATCAATTGTTTTTTAGGATGAAGAAGATGAAGAGTATTAAAATCAAATGACTTTCTTGATTACATGTATGTATTATAGATACATAAGAGAAAAATGTAATAATTCATGAAACATTTTAAACAATCATCTATTTGTAAAACATTCATATTACAACCCATTGAAGAAATCAAATATTATCTAATCTTATGATGTATACATGTACATAAGGGATAAGTCTGAAATAAAAAATAGTGACTGTTAGAGTAAAATGATAAAGTGATCATTGAAAAAGAAGAGTAAATGTGTTGAGTAGGTAAATTAGTGAATATTCCTAATCATGTTGTGGGATAGAATTTTAATGAACTTATATAAATTATTTATTACTTACAGGAAAATTCTGAAACCACTAAATTCAAATTTGATAGTCCATATTATCATGATGAAAATGATATAAAATGGAACAGAAATAATATTCTTGAATAAACCCATGAGAATAAAGTGATTTTATAAAGGTAAAAGAGAACAAATAAATGAGAATATATAATGCATCTTGAATAAATAGACACATATCAATGGGATAATCATATTTCTAAAGAATATTTTTGATCAATATTTCAAACTAAATGATTCTGAGGAAAATTCTCATAGAAGAGAATCAATCATCAATGATAAAACAACAATAATTGATGTGAAAAAAAAATGTTGAATATAGCTGAAAATTTGAATATATGTAATGGTCATGATTGAATACTTCATGATAAATAGGTACTTTTATTAGAGACACATTTTATTTTTCATTCTTCTCAATGTAAGTTGAAGATGATTAATGATGTCTACAACAAATGATATTATATTAATGGTGAATCATCTATAATTTCTATGAATAAGGGACCAAATAAAAGTATAGATTTTATACATAATTAATTATAATGTATAATATTTTTTTGACCATTTTGTCCCAAGAGACAACACTATTTCAAATAGAGGGATGTCACATATGATGAAACACCAATTGTTAGTTAGAAGAGAGAAACAACAAATATAATATACATTTTGTTTTAGGGAGTGTATGTTCATAAATTTATTTCATTATGTTATAATATGTCACTAAATTAATTGATCCTTTTCTCATGGAGGATAAATTTTAATCAAATGAGAATAAATTGTCTTAATGTGTGGTTAGTGACCAAGATGTCTTCAAAACTATCAATAAAATGTAAATTTGTGTGCATGATGATAGATTTTTGTAAATGTGGTGAAGAATGACAAAAAAATGATAACCACTATACATGACTACTAGGATATATTTTCTATATTTATATATTGAAAAATATTTACAAAATATTTTTTGTATGTCTTATTGGTATTGTCATAAGATATAAAATTCAAGAAAGAATTCCCATTTGGTTTCACGAACCAAATGAAACTTTTTAATTAATTTAAGGAAGTTGAAGAGGTTTATTAGATTAATGGAAATCATGTTTTTATATAATCTATGGTGGAAAAATATATTACTAAAATTTTTATACAAATTCATCTATATCTAATGAATTTAAAATCATTATGTGTGAATTATGTGAAAAATGAGAGTGAAATAAGATATTTTGTGAAAATTATACAAAAAGAAGAGTAGGTGATATAAAAGATATAAATTGAAAAAAATAATGAATATAATACAGAAATGGAGAGGATATAGAAATTAAATGTATTAACTTATGAGGAATAATGAATTAAAAAATTTATGAAAACAAAGAAGATTTCTAGATTGAGAGGAATGCATCAGTGTGTATGTTATTAAAAACCAAGATATTACACAATATTCCATATTATTTAATATTTTTTGAACTTATAATGCATGTAATTAAATGATCTGTTTGATGATACCATGGATACATAGAAAAAAGAAATTTTTGCATCCATTAAGGTGGAGAAATAATGAGAATGAATCTTGAAATTCTGAACAAAGCACAATAATACAGGTTGAGGTATTCAAATTACACTTTCCTATCTCATTATTAATATTGTTTATACTATAAACTATGGGATATTTCTTGGTTGATGGAAACATTATATAAAGGAGTAGATTTATCTATTCAATAGATCATTATGATGTGTTTTTGGTAGAATGTGATTCATTTAGAATTTAATTGATAAATCTAATAATTTATGAACCATAGATGATAAATTAAACATTCAAATAATGAATTTTCATGAATTATTATTTATGGATACCATTGAAATACTTTTTAATATATATCATTTTTTCTATAACATTTTATCTCATATAGACTTAGATTTTATTAAATAAATGATCTTTTCTTAGAGAACCATGTTATATATTCAATTTTTTTGAGGTATTGGTGAAACATTCTTCAATGGGTGGATTCATGTTTTTGAAAAAATGTCCACTTTTCCGTTGTATTTGATTTTCAATAAAGATGATAAATGTTTTTTTACCACATAATAACTCTTTCAAAGAGTTATAAAGATGTATTGATGTCAATATACAAATGTGATATTGTTAGTCCAAGCATTTCATTTGTTTTGAGTGATATTCCAATATGACTTTGGTAAACTGATGAAGAGAAGAGGTGAGGGATGGATTTTTATTTACTTTTTTTATCGAATTTTATGTCATGCTTGTGAAATTCTTTATGTTAGAAATCAGTTCATTTTTAACATTCCTATGTTAAAAATCATGTTTCATTTGTGTTCATATATTTCACATTGTTATAACATCTACATATTGATTTTGAAGACCTGGAAATTTGATAATTATTTAAATAGTTAATCAAATTTGATCCAAGACCATGAAAATATAAACTGACATAAGGAAATGATTTTCAAGATGAATAATTGATGAATAAAAAAGGATCAATTTTCAAGAGAATGATTTGAAGATCATACAAAACATCAATTTGAATGAAGTCAATCCATGTATTTTTAATAAAAATCCAATACTAATTTTATATTGCATGAATTAAATAAGTTAAAGTAAAAAATATAAATTTATATAATTCATGATGAATAAGAGAAGATGTCATGAATTTTAAAGTTTGGTTAGAATATTTGGTAAGAGTATGTAATTAATTTTATTATACATATAATATTTATCTAATTATAATGTTTCATTATATTAAAAAATATTCCAAACATCAAAAAAAAGTGTATATTATATTTCATTTGCTAAGTTACATGTTATAAAGACTACTCAGGGTAGAGTTCCAAGTTGATTGTATTTCTTCTTCCCTGGCACTACTGTGGGAGGGATATGGAAACAATGGTTTTTGGGATTTCCCAATACTGATATAGTTCCATGATTAAAATAATGTAGTATACCTATTATAGGAAATAAATTTTTTATGGAGGAGAGTGGGTTACTATTCCCATATCATTAGAATAAAAAACATGATATGCTATAACTGGTAGTGTTCATATAATCCATCTGATCACTCGAGGATTTTTTCTCCCACCTTCAACCACACAAAGATCACTATTACTTCAGATGATCATTTCTAATATCGTAATATGGATCATTTTTCTATCATTTAATATCATTTCAATGGGATGATATATTAGGGTATATCTATAATCCTTCTTGTATGAGAAGGATTCGAAGAGCTTATCTTTGGATGAATACAAAGGTAGTTGTAAGAGTTGTTAACATATTCTCTATTAAATTATTCGATCTCATGTATTTATATTCAGTCTCTAATGGGACAGACATTAGTTTTATACACAAAATGAGATTCCTGTAAATATAGTCCATGGAAAAAAATGTGTGTTTGAATAAACTAGAATTATTCTTGTGTTTGAACACTAAATAAACCAGGGAATAAATCAGGATAATTTTTTATGTCATAGATGCACCATGAAAAGAAGATACTAGTTTCTAAGGATTAGTGATTCTATCATATAAAAAGAGATGATTGAATCCTGGAAAGGCAATGTTGTTCATAATTTTATTGAAATATCTATAAAATTATTTCCAGTACAATCCAGTTCATGAAAGGGAATAGAGTTCTATCAATTATTGGATTTCGGGAAGGAGGATGTGGATTCCACATCCACTCCCCTTGTGCATAACACATAAGTAATTTGTTAAGAATTATTAAGTTATGTTAAGAAACCTAGATTGTGCGATACTCTAACACATAACACTGCTCCTTCTTTGAAATGAATAGAGAAACTATGAACTAGAGTATACATACACTGTATTTCACAATGGAGGATAATAGGAAAACATTTGTACATAATATTATCACTTTTGTAAAAAAAATGCACATATATAGTTCTTGTTTCATTGTATGAAGTAAGTTAAGCTGTTCTGTGTGAGGATAGGGTGTGTGTGATGAATGGGAGAATACAATGTCTGCATGGATAAAAGTAGAGGATATGAGGAAACATGATGAACATAATAGATGCATAAATTATACTATAATACGTTAACATAACTGAACAATTATTCATTATATGGAAGCTAGATTTGAATTAATAAATTCAGAAAAATCAAAAAAAATATAATAAGGAAATACACAATTTTTTATAGAGTTTAAGATTCCATGTAATTAAGGAATGAAGTGTAATTGATGAATATTTAGATTCCATAAATATTATTATTTCATGATAAAATGATGTTTTTACATGATATACATGCATTTTCACTAATGTTGGGTATTAATAAGAACACTAAATTATTACAACCCATGCATTGTTACAATTAGAAAACTGATAAAATACATCTTATCATAATTGATTAAGAAAATCACAATGAAAATATAATTGAATATGTACACAATAAATATTGACTTCTAATTCTTGTGTATTATGATCAAATTATATTCATAATGAGTATAAACCATGAATAAATGATAGAGTATTTGGTTGTAGTCAGATTGTATGTCTATTAAGTGATTCAGGTGAAGAGGTCTCCAGTTAGGAATCTAAAGAGGGAATTGTGGATTACTGTCACGCTATTTGATGAAATACAACAAACCTCCTATGAGTATTGAGGATAGATACAATTTGATTCAATATATATCATTTTAATCGTTTTACTAATAGTATAGTGGATCATCATTGTTGGTGGGGTGTGGGGAGGGGTAACCAGTATGGAATAGAGTAGGTCTGCGTACTAAACATTGTAAATCCTTTTCTTCTGTGCCATTATATTTATTTCATTATTATCTATAAGGATGATAAATACCAAAATTTTGGATTGACTATTAAACCATCCCTATTGGTTTAAATAAAAAGAAACAATGATTAAAAATAAGAAGAATCCAATGAATCACAACTCACATCCTAGTGGACAATGCGACCTCAGGAACGTCAGAAAATATATCATCATTGGTCTTAGATACCACCACATTATTAGAAACCTTGAAAAGTTGAATTGTATTAAAAAACATATAAATTTATTATTATTTATTTTACATTGATTGATAATTCCCATTTTTAAGTTTTTCATTCCTTGTTTTTTCATCTTTAATATAAACGTTATTTTTACCTGATTATTATGTTTTATAAAATCATAAATATATTAATAAAGGTAATGAATGATGATATATAACATCTATAGGTGCTATAGATTCTAGATATCAGAATTGGTTTCATGGAATGTAATTAAAATAACATGCCACGAATTGAGGTTCACTCTGCATGGGAGTTCCACATGATATACAAAATTCGAAGAACATAATCAAATGAAATCCTCCTTATGTTCATCTTATATTGACTAGGCCAAACTGATAAATGTTTTTTCAGATTGAAAAACATGTATCTAGTGTATACATCTTGTATTAAATGTCTATTACATCTTGTATTACATGTATCTAGTGTATAAATCATAAATTTTACACCAAAAAGAATATTGAGTCCCTTTTTATGTTTCACTAAATCCTTTACATGGAATATAACTCATTGTGCACACCATTCATCTCAGACCCATGTAGATTGTATAAGTCCCCGACCTAATAACATTACTTAATATTGAATTACATTGAATAATTCACATTGAGGATCTTTCCAGGTTTAGTGTTTTAGAGAATTAGGACATAACTATTACATATCAAAGATTAAAAAGTAGACACATCTACACAGATTCCATATTTTTCACAAAATAAAACCTCTGAAAAAAAGAGTCATGTCTAGTTCCTTGTTTTAGACAGCCTGACATTTCCTTGATCCCATCCATGACCCTATTCAACATTATGTCCTATAAAAACGTTTCAAAAACATGGGATGAGCATAAAAAGCTTAGTAAGGGTTATAACAGTATGGATAGAAAACATCAATCCATGTATACATATGAATCAATGAAATCATACTTTAGTCATAAAACATAAGCAATTTAACATACCTCATGAAATCATAAGATTTATGCATAACTCAATAGAAATCATAAGGTATAATGGTAACATGAGGCATTCATAACATTATTACGTAGGGAGTAACCCTCATGGTTACATTTGAAATACCCATCATAGTATATTCCCTATATCTCTTCGGAGAAACCTTAACGTTTAACTCCTTTGCGTTACACAATGCATTGGAGAGCTATATCGGGTTCACCCGCCATTAGTTTAACATGGAACCACCCATCTTCATAAACAATGCCCATGAACTATAACAGAATCATAGAACATAACTTAAGCATAAAGGAAAGATAACATTCCCACATTGAAATAACAATATAACATTTTAGGATATTGAAATAATGAATCGATTCTAAAAAACCATTTTCAAAACTATTTAATATATGGATTTTTGAATCGAAGTGTTGCAGACCACATTGAAGATTTTAATATTTTAAACCATTAATATCTATATAAATAAATCCTTGGAACCATTTTGAAAACATGGATATTAATGAGAAATATTTATAATAATAAATCATTAAAACATTTAAAATGATATTTTAGTTAAAGGGTTTTTATAAAAATGAGAGACACTTGAATACAATAATTGAGGAATAACATTTAATCATAACTTTATAATATCATGAGAATAAAGGGATTTATGATATAATGTTCCAAATAACAGTATATACACCATATAATAGTGAATTGGTGCATAACAACAATGAAGTCTCAATAGAAATGTTAAATGAGATAAAATCCCTTATAAAGAAGGTATCCTTAAATTAAGGATAAATCAATCTCATAATTATGTATGAAAAATATAAATACACCCAATATAAGTGAATATTAAGTTTAAAACAATCAATGGTCATTCACACATTTTCCGAGGATGAAATATTCAATAACTACATGTTGAACCCAAAGAAATCGAAATTGGGTTAAGAAGTTCCCTTGGTAAAATTCGACAGCCTAACGACGTCACTTTAAAATTCATAAAATTAGTTGATGAGTGAGAAAATGGTATCTAATCACTTGGACATAAAATTGACATAAATATGGATATAGGAGAATATATCCCAACATAAAAATATGTAAATTAGAATACATAACAAAATAAGTCTTTTAAAAAGAGGAGTGTGAAAGGTTCCCTTACCGATTTGGCCAACTTTCAAAATGTACACCCCATGAAAGAAGGGTCATACAATGAAGATTTAAATACCCAAAAATGAGAGTATATTATACAAATAGTATAATAATGTGAAGTACATACACCACAAAAAAGGAAATAGTGTAAAATGTAGCATGAATCTCAGGGGAATAAAAAGTGAGATGAAAATCCCCTTATGAAAATTCGGCAGCCTAACGGCGCCACATAAAACGTCCAAAAATGGATTGATGAGATCAAATAGGGTCTTTTATCACATGAAGATAAAAATTACATCAATATGATTATAAAATAACATCCTCCAACATAATAACATGGAGCATAAAAGAAATGACATAAAAGAGAGTACTTGAAAATAAAGAGAGATAGGTAGGATCCCTTACGAAAATTCGGTAGCCTAACGGCGCCACTTAAATATTCTAAAAATTAATTGATGAGAGTAGGAGGGGGTATATAATCATATGATAATAAAAATTACTTTATGGTGAATATAAAAGAATATCCTACAACATAAGAACATGGAGCATAAATGAAATGACATAAAAGAGGGTACTTGAAAAGAAAGAGAGAGGTCAGATCCCTTACCTCAAGTCCGACTTGTCTTGTTCGTTTCATTATATTACGGAATAATAAACTTTTTTGAATTTATAATTTCTTAAGGTCCTCTTATAAAGATTATTATTCAGTTCATATAACATATTATAATGTTATAATAATTGGTTAATAAAATGAGTTCATAGAAGACGCTTTTGTCGATGTTAGGTACATGAGTCAAAAATGAACTTGTTTGAAAATGATTGTCCATGTAGTTATAAGAAAATCATCTCCAGAATATTAATAATAATTTAAATATATTATATATCCAATACATATTCATTTTATACTATTCCATAACATTTGGAGATAAAAAAAATGAAATACACCGTTCATGGAGATGGTAGGTTGTACGTACGCATGTACACTACTTTCATTTCTTTGACATATTAATGGAATTAAAAATAATTGAGATATATATATATTATAATTCCAGTATAATATATATGTTATATAGGTCACCTATGTTCATTTATTTCATTATTTATACATTACATGTATTGCATGAACGAGTCACATCACTTGAGCGGGTGGTAGTCCACACTTCCTCGTATGAAATTATCGCGTTTAAACAACATGGAAAGCATAAAGGTATGTTTTAAATATAAAATAAAGAAGCATATGGAAAACATAAATATCATATATATCATATATAAAATACATTGACATCATAATGGCCACCTTTAATGGTTTTAATAGACTATTGAACAATCATCGTTTCGTGAGACAGTAATTCTCCATCCACAGAAACAGTGTGTTATTAAAACTTTAGACGGATGTGTGTGTAAATATAGCTTGAATAATTATTAAAAAAACATCCTAGTATATTTAAGATATTTTTTATTTTAAAAAATATAGTAATTAAAAGAGGTTAGGGGTTTGGAGAGGCAAAATAAAATATAAGAACACAAGAGAAGACACTACCTTTAAATCAGGTACTCTTTTTTATTTGAGCTCAAAGGCTTCCTTGGAAAGACATCTGACCAAATTGATGATTCTAGGAGTAATAGGGGAATGTGGACAGACAAAATGGGCAGGGGTTGGCCGAGAGAAAGGCTTGAGAGGTGTGGGTGAGGTGGTAGAGGTGGGGGTCTTTTTATAAGAGGAGAGGAGGGGCACTCTTGGAAAGTCTTGAAAAGTAACATTATTATAAAATGTTTTTCGGATTTTAATGGTCCCAAAATTATATATTTCTAGGATAAGGTGATAATAGTTCTAAATCAACACATCACATAGTTTTTTTTGACAAGTTTAGGTCTTAGATTTTACATTAGCTCTTCATTTTATTTAAATCGTTAAATAATGAGGTAATCATTGCATCATCATGGTTTCATAAATAATTTAATTTATTTAATGTCTAAAAATTATAAAACAAATATCATGATGTATAAAATATTTTTATCTTTATAAGTAATATTTATAGTTATAAATATGACTTGTATAACCCCATGTAAAAATTGTTTTAGAAAAAAAACACATGTTTGTGACATTTTAATTTAAACTTTAAATAAAATGTTATTAATGTAATTTTCCTACCAAAGTTTTCCATGGGGTCCCCAAGTTGACCCATGGATTTTCTTGGTTGTCCATGACACATCCAATAAGGGTAGGAAATGTTTCAAAGTCATTTCGTATTATTAAAACATTATTTTTACCTTAAATTACACTAATTACCTCTAATCGCGATTAAAAACCTAAAAGTTACGATTCACCAAAAAATTGTTTTAATACAATTGAACCAAATTTTACTTCCTAATGGAAACCATGGATGTCATATTTTTGAAATTCAAAACACAGAGGTTGTAAAATTTCATTGAAATGAAAAATCAGTTTTTTAAGTACCACTTAGTGGTTTCACTATTCATCAAAAATTTATGTTTTTTGGAAAAAATAACAAAAATTCAACCTAAACTATATTTGATATTCCGAATTCAAAGATGATGTCTATTTTAAAAAATTCAAAACATATACGTTACATTAATTAATCTAATAATTAATTCCCACTGTCAGAACAAATAGTGTGTTTTTATGAAACAATATATATCAAAATATTGAAACTAGTTTAAGTCCAATTTCAAATTGAATTTAATTATAATTACCACTATTGGATTAAAGGGAAAAAATATATTCTAATTTCACTTTAAAACCAATTCAAAAGATAATCTAATAATATAAATAAATTATATTAAAATGAGGTTTTGAATTAAAATACAACATTTTTACACTATTCATTAAAAAATGAACTTTGTCGGAAAAATACCAAAAAATTACATAAAGTAAATTTTGATGTCCCAATTCTAAAGAAGAATTTTATTTTGTCGAATATAACACATAAAATTGTCAACAAGTGTATTTAAAAGAAGTTCACCATCAAAAAGTGGTTAATCGACCTTTTCAAGAATATTAGAATGTTTACGATTAAAATTGGATTCATTCGCATTTTTAATCCTATAACATTTATTGCAAAAAGTAAAAATATTTGAAAAACATATATAATAATTTTTTAGTTAGTTCTGTTCATTTCCATCATTACAACGGTTAGGTGTTAACTACCATTTAAAATAAAATTATTTTATTATTAGAGTGAAACATAAGATTTCAAAGGAACTCATTGTTGCGTATTGGGTAAGCCATCAATCATAGTGGTCCCTTTAAATTAATATTAACATTTTATTCAAAAATAGGGATAAATATAAAAATTTCATATTCTTTATTTACCAGGGGTGTTACATCCTTCCCCTCTTTTGAGAATTGCATCCTCTCAATTTGAAAATTGGGTTAGGAAATATCATTGAAAGTCCCCTATCAGAACAAGAGTCAGTAAAACAATCACATTAAAAGAAAGAAAGAGAAGTACAGAGGTCACTCGAGTTAACCCATACTAGGATTCCATGTAGGAAAACATGGATATGGAATAAAAAGAAAAGGGTTATGTTCTGAGGGAGAGTGATAGAAAACATTTTTAGGAGAAAGTTAACCACAAGAAAATCACAAACTTGTGGTGGGTTAAACGGTATTCGCTTCCACTATAGGAAAAGTTAATAGACAACATTTTTGTTTGAAGTTACTTTTCATTGAGGAATTTATTTTTGATCTTAAGGAAACATACTTACTTCTCATGTTGACTTTAAACTTTTACTAGATTTCTTACACAAACTCATACTTTCCCCAAAAGAAATAAAAACCTCAAAAGTAACCATAACATATTTTAACCACAATGGTTATCTAATAACTTATTTTTTACAACAAAACATTTATTAACTGGTAATTTCCTCAAATTCAAGGATCATATAAACCCAAATGGTTCTTTATAACTACATCCACAATTAAAGGATAATTATTCCTTGAAAAAAAAATTTGTATGTCAAACATTAGGGTTACTATTTAAAGTCTTCTAATGTAAACCCATCATCAAAAGAGACATAATACATCTAAGAATTTCACCATCCTAAAATATACAATAACTCTTGAATCCCTTATATGTTGACTTCTTACTCATTAAACACTATTCATGATCCATTACCCATTCCTTTTCAACTGATTCTGAAATAATTCTTTCCTACAAACAAAATCTTGAATCATAGCCTAAGATTCTAATAATAGAAAAACATATGTTATGAAATTATCCATACCTTTCATTGGTCATTGTCAGTTAATTCATCCTCAATCGGAATGGCATTAGGTATTGGTAAATAAATATTTGCACGATCTTGGTGACCCCATTACTGAATCTTCTTCGTAGGACATGTGTTTGCATAATAACCATGAACACCACATTTAAAGCATTCAATTGATCCTTCAGAATGAAATTCTTTCCCTTTCCTAGAGTCAACTAGATGCTTCATTTTTACATGGTAGGTTCTTGCTTTATGTCCATCATTTCCACATCTATAGCATCTTTCTGTCCCTTTGAAACATTTTCTTATGTGTTTCTTTCCACATCTTTGACACAATGGTTTTTTAACATACTTACCTTTATGATTATTACCTGAACTTATGTAGGGATTTGTTTCTCGCATATACGATTCCTTATAAAAATCACTAAGGTTCAAGTGGTCAATCATGAATCCAGATAGTTGGATTAGGATAACCACAAGTGTTCTCATTGCAGCTACCATATCATTCAGTTGTTCTTTTATAAAACCATCATAGTTTTTCTTCAAATCCACTGTTACTTTGGAGCCTGCTAGATCCAGCCATTTAATGAAACCAAAAAGGTTAGTGTGAGTATATCAGTAAAATAATAATATAATAAAGAGGAATATAAACACCAATATATACTTATCCAAGTTATCTCAAACTCATTCTTACTTTCAAAAAAACAATGAATCCATCTAATATACTAACCATTGTGGTTATACACAACTTTTCACTATTTTCTAAAAAACACTCTAACCTCTAAAGTTATCTAAACCGACCTATGATACCAACTATAAGGCACCGACCTTATAATATTACTTAATATTGAATTACATTGAATAATTCACATTTAGGATCTTTTCAGGTTTAGAGTTTTAAATAATTAGGACATAACTATTACATCTCAAAGATTACAAAGTAGACATATCTACACAGCTTCCATCATTTTCAAAAAATAAAAACTCTTGAACAAAAGAGTCATGTCTAGTTCCTTGTTTTATACAGCCTGACATTTCCTTGATCCCATCCTTGACCCTATTCAAATTTATGTCATTGAAAAGTTTCAAAAACTTGGGATGAGCATAAAAAGATCAGTAAGCGTTATAACACTATGGATAGAAAACATCAGCCCATGTATACATAAGAATCAATGAAATCACACTTTACTCAAAAAACATAAGCAATTTAACATACCTCATCAAATAATAATATTTATACATAACTCAATAGAAATCATAAGCCATAAAGGTAACTTGAGGCATTCATAACATTCTTACATAGGGAGTAACCCTCATGGTTGTGTTTGGAATACCCATCACAGTATATTCTATAAATCTCTTCGGAGAAACCTTAACTTTTAACTCCTCCACGTTACCCAATGCATTGGAGAGCTATATCGGGCTCACCCACCCTTAGTTTATCACGGAACCACCCGTCTTCATAAACAATGCCAAAGAACCATAACATAATCATAGAACATAACTTAAGCATAAATGAAAGATAACATTCCCACATTACAATAACAATATAACATTTTGAGATATTGAAATAATGAATCCATTCTAAAAACCCATTTTCAAAACCATTTAATAAAGAGATTTTTGAATCAAAGTGTCCCATACCACTTTGATGATTTTAACATTTTAAACCATTAATATCCATATAAATAAATCCTTGGAACCATTTTGAAAACATGGTTATTAATGAGAAATATTTATAAGAATAAATCATTAAAACATTTAAAATTATATTTTACTTATAGGGTTTTTAACAAAATGAGAGACACTTGAATACAATAATTAAGGGATAACATTTAATCAGAACTTTATAATATCATAATAATAAATGGATTCATGATATAAAGTTCCAAAGGAACGTATATACACCATATGAGAATGAATTGGTGCATGAAGACAATGAAGTCTCAATAGAAATGTAAAATGAGATAAAATCACTTATAAAGAAGGTATCCTTAAATTGAGGATAAATCAGTCTCATAATTATGTGTGAAAACTATAAATACACCCAATATAAGTGGATATTAAGTGTAAAACAATCAAAGGTCAATCACACATATTAAGAGGATGACATATTCAATAACTACATGTTGAACCCAAAGAAATCGAAATTGGGTTAAGAAGTTCCCTTAGTAAAATTCGACAACCTAACAACGTCACTTTAAAATTCATAAAATTAGTTGATGAGAGATAAAATGGTATCTCATCAATTGGATATAAGATTTACATCAATAAGGATATAGTATAACATATCCCAACATAAAAAGTTGTAAATTAAAAGAAATAACTAAATAATACTTTTAAAAAGAGGAGTGTGAAAGGTTCCCTTAACGATTTGGTCAACTTTCGAAACGTACACCCCATGAAAGAAGAGTCATACAATGAAAATTTAAATACCCATAAATGATATTATATTATAAAAATATTATAATAATGTTCATTACATACACCACACAAAAGGAAATAGTGGAAAATGTAGCATGAATCTCACGGGAATAAAATGTGAGATGAAAATGTCGTTATGAAAATTCGGCAGCCTAACAGTGCCACATAAAACTTCCAAAAATGGTTTGATGAGAAAAAATAGGGTCTCCTATCACATGAACATAAAAAGTACAGAAATTGGATTATAAAAGAACATCCTCCCACATAAGAACATGGAGTATAAACGAAATTACGTAAAAGAGAGTACTTGAAAAGAAAGAGAGATAGGTAGGCTCCCTTACAAAAATTCGGCAGCCTAACGACACCACTTAAAAATTATAAAAATTAATTGATGAGGATAAAATGAGGTATATAATCATATTAAAATAAAAATTACAGTATGGTTAATATAAAATAACATCCTACAATATAAGAACATGGATCATAAATGAAATGACATAAAAGAGGGTACTTGAAAAGAAAGAGAGAGGTCAGATCCCTTACATCATGTCTGACTTGTCTTGTTCATTTATTTATATTCCTGAATAATAAACATTGGTGAATTTATAATTGCTTAATTTCCACATTTATATATTATTATTCAGTTCATATCACATATTATAATGTTATAATAATTTGTTAATAATATGAGTGCATATCAGACTTTTTTGTCGATGTTTGGTACATGAGTCAAAAATGAACATGTTTGAAATTGATTTTCCATGTATTTATAAGTAAATCATCTAAAGAGTAGTATTAATGATTTTAATATCTTATATATCTAGTACATATTAATTTTATACTATTCCATGACATTTTTTGATAAAAAGAAATGAAATGTACCATTCATGGAAACAGTAGGCCGTACGTACGCATGAACACTACTTTCATTTCTTTGACATATTAATGGAATTAAAAATAATTGAGATATATATATATTATAATTCCAGTCTAATAAAAATTTTATATAGGTCACATAAGTTCATTAATTTCATTCTTTATACATTCCATGTATTGCATGAACGAGTCACATCACTTGAGGGGGCGGTAGTCCACACATCCTCGTATGAAATTATCGCATTTGCACAACATGAAAATCATAAAGGTATGTTTTAAATATAAAATAAAGAAGAATATGGAAAACATAAATACCATATATATCATATATAAAATACAGTGACATAATAATGGCCACCTTTAAATGTGTTAAAAGAATATTGAACAATCATCGTTTCGTGAGGCAGTAATTCGCCATCCACAGAAATAATATGTTCTTTAACCATTAGACAGATTCTTGTGTAAGTGTAGCTCGAATCCTTCTTATAACAAAATCCTAGTATATTGAAGATACTGGTGTTTTTACAAAAGAAAGGAATAAAAAGAGTTTATGGGGTTGGAGAAGAAAAATAAAACATAAGAACACAAGAGAAGACACTACCTTTAAATCGGGTAACTCTTTTTGATTTGAGCTCAATGGATTCCTTGGGAAGACTTATTCCAAAAGTGAGGCTTCTAGGAGTAATATAGGGATTTAGAGACACAAAATGGGTAGGTGTTGGCCAAGCCAAAGGCTTGAGAGGTGTGGGTAAGGTGGTAGAGGTGGGGGCCTTTTATAAGAGGAGAGGAGGGGCACTCTTGGAAAGTCTTGAAAAGTAACATTATTATAAAATGCTTTTCGGATTTTAAAGGTCCCAAAATTATATATTTCTAGGATAAGGTTATAATATTTCTAAATCCACACATCCAATTGGTTTTTTACATGTGTAGGTATTAAACTTTACAATATCTTTTCATTTTATTTAAATCTTTAAATAACACGGTAATCACTGCATCATCATAGTGTCTTAAATAATTTAATTTATTTAATGTCTAAAAATTATAAAAAATATATCCTGATGTAGAAAATCTTTTTAAATTTATAATTTATATTTATATTAAAAAATATGACTTTTATAACCCCATGTAAAATATTTTTTAGTAAAACAACACATGTTTGTGACATTTTAATTTAAATATTAAATAAAAAGTTATTAATGACATTTTCCTACCAAAGTGGCTCCATGGGGTCCCCAAGTTGACCCATGGATTTTCTTGGTCGTCCATGACACATAGAATAAGGTTAGGACTTGTGTTAAGATCAATTCATATTATTAAAATATTATTTTTACCATAAATTACACTAATTATCTCTAATCGCGAATAAAAACTTAAAAGTTACTATTCACCAAAAAAATTATTTTAATCTCATTGAACAACATTTTACTTCATAATGAAATCCATGTATGTCGTATTTTTGAATTCAAAACATAGAGGTGGTAAAATTTCATTTCAACGAAAAATCAGTTTTTTAAGTACCACTTAGTGGTTTCATTATTCATCAATAATTGATGTTTTTCTGAAAAAAATACCAAACATTCACCCTAAGCTATATTTGATATTATGAATTCAAAATTGATGTCTATTTTACAAAATTCAAAACATATAAGTTAAATTAATTTATTTAATAATTAATTCCCATTGTCAGAAAAAATAGCGTGTTTTTATGATACAACATATATCGAAAGATTGACATAAGTTTAAGTCCAATTTCAAAGTGAAATTAATTCTAATGACCACTGTTAGATTAAATTGTAAAAACATATTCTAATTTCAATTTAAAACCAATTAAAAAAATAATCTAATAATATAAATAAATTATATTAAAAAAATGTTTTGAATTAAAATACAACATTTTTCACTATTCATTAAAAAATCAACTTTGTCGAAAAAGTACTAAAAAATTACACAAAGTAAATTTTGATTTCCCGAATCTAAAGAAGAATTTTATTTTGACAAATATAACACATAAAATTTTCATAACGTGGATTTAAAAGAGGTTCACTATCAAAAGGCTGTTAATCGACCTTTTAATGAATATTAGAATGTTTATGCATAAAATTGTATTCATTATCATTTTTAATCCTCTAACATTTATGGAACAAAGTAAAAATATTTGAAAAAAAATATATAATCATTTTGTAGTTAGTTCTATTCATTTACGTCATTACAAGGGCGAGGTGTTAACTACCATTTAAAATAAAATTATTTTATTATTAAAGTGCAACGTAAGATTTCAAAGGAACTCGTTGTTGCATATATGGTAAGCCATCGATCACAGAGTTCCCTTTAAATTAATATTAACATTTTATTCACAAATAGGGATAAATATAAAAATTTCATATTCTTTATTTACCTGGGGTGTTACACCCTTCCCTAATTCTGGGAATTGCATCCTTGCAATTTTAAAATTGGGATTAGAAACATCATTGAAAGTCTCCTATCAGAACAAGAGTCGTTAAAACAATCACATTAAAAGAATGAAAGAGAAGTATAGAGGTCACTCGAGTTAACCCATACTAGGATTCCATGTAGGAAAACATGGATATGGAAGAAAACCCAGAGGGTTATGTTCTAAGGGAGAGTGATACAAAACATTTTTAGGAGAAATTTAACCACATGAAAATCAAAAACTTGTGTTGGGTTAAACGGTATTCGATTCCCCTGTAGGAAAAGATAACAGACAACAATTTTGTTTTATGTTACTTTTCATTGAGGAATTTATTTTTTAACTTAAGGAAAAATACTTACTTGTCATGTTGACTTTCAACTTTTACTAGATTTCTTACACAAACTCATACTTTCTCCAAAAGAGATAAAATCTTCAAAGATAACTATCACATATTTTAACCACAAAGGTTATCTAATAACTTCGATTTTGCAACCCAAAATTTATTAACCAATAATTGTCTCAAATTCAAGGATCATATATACCCAAATGGATATTTATAACTATATCTACAGATAAAGGATAATTATTCCTTGAATAAAATTTTCTTATATCAAACATAAGGGTTACTATAAAAAGCCTTCTAATGTAACCCCATCATCAAAAGAGACATAATACATCTATGAATTTCACCATCCTAAAATTTACCATAACTCTTGAATCCCTTATATGTTGACTTCTTACTCAGTCAAAACTCTTTATGATCCATTATCCATTCCTTTTCAACTTATTCTGAAATACTTCTTTCCTACAAACAACATCTTGAATCATAGCCTATGATTCCAATAATAGGAAAACATATGTCAAGAAATAATCCATACCTTTCATTGGTCATTGTCAATTTCTTCATCCTCAATCAGAATGGAATTAGGTACTGGTAAATGATTATTTTCACGATCATGGTGACCCCATTCATGAAACTTCTTAGTAGGACATGTGTTTGCATAATGACCATGAAAACGACATTTAAAACATTCAATTGATCCTTCAGAATGAACTTCTTTCCCTTTCCTAGAGTCAACTAGATGCTTCCTTTTTCCATGGAAGGTTATTGCTTTATGACCTTCATTTACACATCTATAGAATCTTTTTGTCCCTTTGAAACATTTTCATATGTGTTTCTTTCCACATATTTGACACATAGGTTTTTGAACATACTTACCTTTATGATTATTACCTAAAATTCTGTAGGGATTTGTTTCTCGCATATACGATCCATTATTAAAATCACTAAGGTTTATGTGGTCAATCATGACTCCATATAGTTGGTTGAGGATAACCACAAGAGATCTCATTGCAGCTCCCATACCATTCAGTTGTTCTTTTATAAAACTTTCACAGTTTTCTTTAAATCCACTGTTACTTTGGTGCCTACTAGATCCAACCATTTACTAAAACCAAAAAGGTCAGTGTGTGTATATCAGTAAAATCATCATTTAATAACGAGGAATATAAACACCAAGATATACTTATCCAAGTTATCTCATACTCATTATAACATTAAAAAAAACAATTAATCCATCTAATATACTAACGATTGTGGTTATACACAACTTGTCCCTATTTCTTAAACAACTCTAGAACCTATAAATCTATCTAAACTGACCTCTGATACCAACTATAAGGCCCCGACCTTATAAAATTACATAATATTGAATTACATTGAATAAATCACATTGAGGATCTTTTCAGATTTAGAGTTTTAGAGAATTAAGATATAACTATTACATCTCAAAGATTACAAAGTAGAAACATCTACACAGCTTTCATCCTTTTCACAAAATAAAAAATCTTGAACAAGAGTCATGTCTAGTTCCTTGTATTAGATAGCCTGACATTTCCTTGATCCCATCCTTCACCCTATTCAACTTTGTGTCCTGTGAAAAAGTTTCAAAAACCTAGGATGAGAATAAAAATATCAGTAAGGGTTATAATAGTATGTAAAGAAAACATCATTCCATGTATACATAAGAATCAATGAAATCATAATTTACTCATAAAACATAATAAATTTAACATACCTCATGAAATCATAATATTTATGCATAACTCATTAGAAATAATAAGGCATAAAGGTAACTTGAGGCATTCATAACATTATTATATAGGGATTAACCCACATGGTTACATTTGGAATACCCATCATAGTATATTTCCTAAATCTATTAGGAGAAACCTTAAAGTTTAACTCCTTCGCGTTACCCAATGCATTGGAGGGCTATATCAGGCTCACCCTCCCTTAGTTTATCACGGAACCACCCGTCTTCATAAACAATGCCCAAGAACCATAACATAATCATAGCATATAACTTAAGCATAAAGGAAAGATAACATTCCCACATTGCAATAACAATATAACATTTTAAGATATTGAAATAATGAATCCATTCTAAGAAACCATTTTGAAAACCATTTAATAAAGTGATTTTTGAATCAAAGTGTCTCATACCACATTGATGCTTTTCACATTTTAAAACATTAATATCCATATAAATAAATCCTTGTAACCATTTTGAAAACATGGATATTAATGAGAAATATTTATAAGAATAAATCATTATAACATTTAAAATGATATTTTAGTTAAAGAGTTTTTAATAAAATGAGAGACACTTGAATACAATAATTGAGGAATAACATTTAATCAGGACTTTAGAATATCATGCGAATAAAGGGATTCAAGATATAATGTTCCAAAGGATAGTATATACACCATATAATAGTTAATTGGTGCATAACAATAATGAAGTCACAATAGAAATGTAAAATGAGATAAAATCCCTTATAAAGAAGGTATCCTTAAATTAAGGATAAATCAATATCATAATTATGTTTGAAAAATATAAATACACCCAATATAAGGGGATATTAAGTGTAAAACAATTAATGTTCATTCACACATATTCCTAGGATGACATGTTCAAAAACTACATGTTGATCCCAAAGATATAGAAATTGGGATAAGAAGTTCCCTTGGTAAAATTTGTCAGCCTAACGACGTCACTTTAAAACTCAGAAAATTAGTTGATGAGAGATAAAATGGTATCTCATCACTTGGACATAAAATTTACATCAATAAGGATATAGGATAACATATCCAAACATAAAAAAGATTTAAATTATAATACATAAATAAATAAGTCTTTTAAAAAGAGGAGTGTGAAAGGTTCCCTTACCGATTTGGCCAACTTTTGAAACGTACACCCAATGAAATAAGGGTTATAAAATGAATCATTAAATAACCATAAATGAGAGTATATTATACAAATATTATAACAATGGGCAGTACATAGACCACACAAAAGTAAATAGTGGAAAATGTAGCACGAATATCACGGGAATAAAAAGTGATATGAAAATCCACTTATGAAAATTCGGCAGCCTAACGACGCCACATAAAACATCCAAAAATGGATTGATGAGATAAAATAGGGTCTATTATAACATGAACATAAAAAGTACAGAAATAGTATTATAAAAGATCATCCTCAAACATAAGAACATGGAGCATAAAATAAATGACATAAAAGAGACTATTTGAAAAGAAAGGGAGATAGGTAGGATCCCTTACAAAAATTCGGCAGCCTAACAGCGCCACTTAAAAATTATAAAAATGAATTGATGAGAGTAATAGGGGGTATATCATCATATGAAAATAAAAATTACATTATAGTGAATATAAAATAACATCCTACAACATAATAACATGGAGCATAAATGAAATGACATAAAATAGGGTACTTGAAAAGAAAGAGAGAGGTATGATCCCTTACCTCAAGTCTGACTTGTCTAGTTCGTTTATTTATATTCCTGAATATTAAAATTTGGTCAATTTATAATTTCTTATGGTCCTTATTTAAATATTTTTATTCAGTTCATTTCACATATTATAATGTTATAAAAATTGGTTAATAATACGATTTCATATCAGATGTTTTTGTCGATGTTTGGTATATGAATCAAAAATGAAATTGTATGAAAATGATTGTCCATGTAGATATAATTAAATCATCTCCAGAATAGTATTAATTATTTAAATATCTTATAAATCTGTTACATATTCATTTTATACTATTAAATAACATTTGGAGATAAAATGAAATGAAATTCACTGTTCATGGAGACGGTAGGTCATACGTACGCATGAACGCTACTTTCATTTCTTTGAAATATTAATGGAATTAAAAATAATTGAGATATATATATATATATATTATAATTACACTGTAATATAATTTTATATATATCACATAAGTTCATTAATTTCATTCTTTATATATTCCATGTATTGCATGAATGAGTCACATCACTTGAGGGGGCGGTAGTCCACACTTGCACGTATGAAATTATCGCATTTGAACAACATGCAAAGAATAAAGGTATGTTTTAAAAATAAAATAAAGAATCATATAGAAAACATAAATAACATATATATCTTATATAAAATACAATGACATCATAATGCCCACCTTTAATGGTGTAAAAATAATATTAAACAATCATTGTTTGGTGAGGCAGTAATTCGCCATCCACAGAAACAGTATGTTCTTTAACCATTAGACGGATGTGTGTGTAAGTTTAGCTCGAATAATTATTATAACAATATCCTAGTATATTGAAGATACTATTTTTGTTACAATTGAAAGGAATAAATAGATTTTAGGGGGTTGGAGGATCAAAATAAAACATAAGAACACAAGAGAAGACACTACCTTTAAATCAGGTAACTCTTTTTTATTTGTTCTCAAAGGCTTCCTTGGAAAGTCTTCTGCCAAAAGTGAGGCTTCTAGGAGTAATATAGGGATGTGGAGAGACAAAATGGGCAGTTTTTGGCCGAGCCAAAGGCTTGAGATGTGTTGGTAAGTTGGTAGAGATGGGGGCCTTTTATAAGAGGAGAGGGGGGTACTCTTGGAAAGTCTTGCAAAGTAACATTATTATATAATTCATTTGGATTTTAAAGGTCCCACAACTATATTTTTCGAGTATAAGGTGATAATAGTTCTAAATTCACACATATAATACGTTTTTGACAAGTTTAGGTCTTAGATTTCACATTATCGTTTCATTTTATTTAAATCGTTAAATAACAAGGTAATCACTGCATCATCATGGTGTCATAAATAATTTAATTTATTTAATGTATTAATGTTATAAAAAAATATCATGATGTAAAAAATATTTTTATCATTCTAATTAATAATTATAGTAAACAATATGACTTGTATAACCCCATGTAAAAATTGGTTTTGTAAAACAACACATTTTTGTGACATTATAATTTAAACATAAAATAAAAAGTAATTAATGTCATTTTCCTACCAAAGTGGATCCATGGGGTTTCCAAGTTGACCCATGGATTTTATGGGTCGTCCATGACACATCCAATAAGGTTAAGACATTTTTCATGGTCATTTCATATTATTAAAACATTATTTTTACCTTAAATTACCCTAATTACCTCTAATCGCGATTAAAAACTTAAAAGTTACTATTCACCAAAAAAAATATTTTAATCCCATTGAACCACATTTTACTTCCTAATGGAAACCATTTATGTCAAATTTTTTAAATTCAAAACACAGAGGTTGTAAATTTTCATTTAAACGAAAAATCAGTTTTTTAAGTACCACTTAGTGGTTTCACTATTCATAAAAAATTGATGTTTTTCAGAAAAAATACCAAAAATTCACCCCAAGATATATATGATATTCTGAATTCAAAAAATTATGTATATTTTAAAAAATTCAAAACAGATAAGTTATATTAATTTATTTAATAATTAACTCCCACTGTCAGAACAAATAGTGTGTTTTTATGAAACAATATATATCAAAAGATTGACACTAGTTTAAGTCCAATTTCAAAGTGAATTTAATTAAAATGACCACTATTAGATTAAATGGTAATAATATATTCTAATTTCACATTAAATCCAATTCAAAAGATAATCTAATTTATAAATAAATTATATTAAAATGAGGTTTTGAATTAAAATACAACATTTTTCACTATTCATTAAAAAATAAACTTTATCGGAAAAATAACAAAAATTTACACAAAGAAAATTTTTAAGTCCCAATTCTAAAGAATAATTTTATTTTGTCAAATAAAACACATAAAATTTTCAACAAGTGGTTTTAAAAGAGGTTCACTCCCAAAAAGAGGTTAATCGATCTATTAAAGAATATCAGAATGTTTACGGTTAAAATTGGATTCATTTTCATTTTTAATCCTCTAACATTTATTGTAAAAAGTAAAAATATTTGAAAAATATATATAATCATTTTGTAGTTAGATCTATTAATTTCTATTATAACAAAAGCTAGGTGTTAACTACCATTTAATGTAAAATTATTTTATTGTTAGAGTTCAATGTAAGATTTCAAAGGAACTCATTGTTGCGTATTTGGTAAGACTTCGATCATAGCGTTCCCTTTAAATTAATATTAACATTTTATTCACAAATAGGGATTAATATAAAAATGACATATTCTTTATTTACTCGGGGTGTTACAGATGATGTATAAAACATGTCACTTTTTTATGCATAAATTAATTAAAATAACAATTGTACTTATTATATCATTAGAGATTTATTATATAATGTGTTGTGCTGGAAACCTTATCTCACATTTTAGGTGGTACAAGTCATGTAGTTTCAAACATGAAATTGGGTATTCAATATTTCTAGTTTTTACTTGAATTGACTCAATACATGATGTTTAATGCATCACATTCCACATATGATGAATATTCCATGTAAATTCATGTTACATTATGAGTTAGGGGCCACATAATCCGGATGAGTACACATTATGATTCATAATATTAAATTTTGTTTAGTTAATAAATATTTAATAATATAAATTAAGTTATTTTGATTAAACATTATAATTTATTTTTATCTCCAAAAATGTTCAGATGGGCAATTAAGATAAATTTAGTTTATTTGTAAGAGAAATAATTCATGTTGTAATTTTATCTTCATAAAATAGAAAAAATATGATTTAATTATTTAATTTTTATTATTAGATATTTTTTAAGTTCATGCACGATTCTAACATTATATCAACCAATGAATACGAATGGGCAGTTTTAATTTATTTATTTTTAATTTGTCCTATAAATTGTTTTTGTTCAACTAAATTGTGGTCATGAATATAATTCCCTCCTATATTATGTAATTTTATTCATTCCCAATATTCCATTTATTTAAAATCTTCAGAAATCCTTTAGTTCCACTCAACATTGTGTGTGTCTAAAAGATGTTGTTATTGATTGTTATCCATGGAGAGTGGATTTTTATCAAGACCACAACAATGGTTAAAACAACTATATAGTTACCTTGATGTATAATTGGAACGATCTATATTAATAAAAATTATTGTCCATGTATGTTTCATATAAATCACTGGTTAATTATCCTCCTCTAGATAAACTATGAATTGAAATATTTTTTGTTCTCTTCACATTAATTATTTCATTCTATCATTTTCTTGGTGATTTATTTATATATACCATCTAATTATAAGTCAATAAATAAATTAATAAGAATAAAATATGGAATTAATAATAATCACATTATAAAAATTGAATTTATAAATTGTTTAACACATGAGTAAAATCCACATAATCTAAAAAAATATAATAATATAACATATTTAATTTATGTGAAATGTTCAAAATTAATATATAATAAATTTATATTGTTTTTTCTTCCACTATTTAATTAAGAACAGTAGCACTAGACAATAGTTTCTTCATTGACTTCATCTAGAAAAATCATTTTAATGTGGAATTGAATAGTCTAATTTGTGATGGCCTAGATAAATCTCTATTGGGTGTAACATAATCCCTCTATCCAATACAGACATAGAGGATATTGATAATAAAATCCAACACCATTATTTCATGATTTGTGATACCATTCAATGAATCAAGGGGATATGTGTTATTATAGTATGAAACAGCCTCCAACCTAAATACTGCCCAATAACATTCCATTCCTTTTTTGGAATATTACAAAAGAAATATGGAACCCTTTCATTATAATATCCACTCAATATTATATTTTCAAACCGATTATAATGGATAATGGGGACAGATAAATAACTAACATTATATTAAAAATAAAATATTTTCTCATATATTATGGTTCTAAAGATATAAAAATAAAAATTATTTTAATTAATGTCTCAGATAACATGTTCAATAATAAAACTAGTTTACCTATATGGACAATGATTGTGTTCCTATTAGACCATATTTTCAAGGATTATTCATTTTTCGTTACACTAAATTATAGTGGGGAAATTTATAATATGTGTTGGAACTACCAATAACTTTTTATCAACATTATCAACAAATTTAATTTCATGAGTATTCATAAAAATTTTACAATGGTTTAATATTAATATTTTATTCATTGGTCAATAGTTACACATTATAAAACTCGTTTTTTATGGACGAGTATTGGATTTCAAAGACTATTTGAATGTATAAATTATTGTACTGGTATAATTTTGAACAAGGAATGTATATAAGTTATATGGACATGGAAATCAACAAAAGAGGTGTTTTAAAATTAAATGAGGCATGTGATGCATTCTAAGAGCTTGGAAGGGCCATTGGAGTTTTTGGGATTGATAGAACCACTTTGTTTGTATACAGAGGCATTATTGGAGGTTATCCCCACCATCTAGCATGTGGAAATGTACCAACTAGTTGCTAGGATACATATATCCACCTTTCCTTTTCAAGTTGCTAATGGATATGCTGTGGGAATATTCTAGCAAGTCAGTATCCTTTAAAAGTAAAATATTACATTTTTAACCCATTTAATTTATAAGGGGGTTTCTACATCCTTTCACTAATTTTTTCATAGGTTTTTGGGGTAACCTCCTAATTTTTTATTTCAATCATGTCACATCATGTATGTTTTTTTACAATTAATTGAATATTATGGAATTATATTTAATCACATGACCACTACTGATCTCTATATACTTCCATTCTAATTCTACATTACACTATTAGGGTTTTCTATTCTGATTCTACTCTGGTATGGTCGAATCCTATGACTATGATGGAGTATTTCCTTTTCCATGAATGAATACATCCTAAGAACCCAGCTACATATAGTTTACTGATAATTTTATAGAGGTTTTTCATAATTTGGAATTTTAATTTGTTTTTTACAAATAATTAATTTAATTCATTATTTATTTGGTTATGGTATTTGATAAATTTTTCAAATTAGATCCAACGGAATGGTGTTGTCTTATTATGGGTCGATCGTTAAGGTTCTATTTACATGGTGGTGATAATTATTGGTTCAATAATGAGTCATATACACAATCCTAGAGCCTCAATTGTTGATTGTATATGACATAACGTTGAAATACCTAGTGACTTTTAGACACCAAGAGGGGTGCTTAAAATATGTAATTGGATATTGTTGTCTAATATTAAGGAGATTTATATCATTTTTAATGGTGTATGAAGTGACTATAGATAACTAGACTGATAGGATCAGGTTAAATCTAGAATGAACATTCAAGAATGGGGTGATGGTTGATAGGGAGGCCTTGGTCGGTTTATAGCTTAATAGACATTTGGTGTGTCCCCTAGTCAAAGTATCATGTATTGGTTTTGAGATATCATGATTTTAACTTGGTATGCCTTAACATATGTGGTTTACCTTAGGTTAGTAGGGATATGGTAGGTTGATTTGACTAACCAAATGGGACCATGGGGATGAGATGTGCGACACACCTTCTCTACAGACTGATGCATATTTAACATAAAACATTAGGAGAAAGAGGATGTAAAATGTCACTGAACTTCTATAATGTTTTAATTAACCATGATAAATTAATTTTTCGAGATTCTAGTTTTTTGTAGATGATCCCAATAGTGATTTCTCAAAATTCATGATAGTATAGAGTATCCAATGTTGTATGCATTCCACTATGATCCATCCTAGAAGACGAGAGAGGGTTTCAGTAAATAGACTGACCATATATAGGTAAATATGGATATTGGAAGAGATTACTATATCTTATAACATATAACATTATATTAACTATGATATGAGAAGGATATAGTGTATGAGACAATTTGGTCATGCACAGTAATCATTTATTCAATTTACTAGCTTAATGAAAATAACCCCAAGGAATGGGAAGCCTATTGGATGTGGTTTAATTTTTAATGTCATTTTTATTAGAATAAGAATTATCAATATTACCCATTTTACTATGTATACCATGAGGATGTGTATTTTATCCCCATTTGGATAGGGCTACATTCCATTAAGATGGGTATATTAAACCCAACACACATATTCTCTATAAATAACTTGGGTATAGCGATGTTTCCCACAAATGATAATTCACATAAGGTGATTGATCTCCGACACATTGATGTGTATATTAAATCTAGTAGGTGGAACATCCGTGAAACAAAGATAGATATATTACCACCATTGTGATAATGCTCCATGGTTCACCTATGATTACCTGAAAATCGGCATATGGGCCTTGGTGGATAGCTTTCACAACAATTCATATTTAGGGACACCATAATACTCGAAAAAGTTGGTATATTAAATTAGGTTCATGGAGATATGGATGTATAAATCTTCTTAAATGGTATATTTTTTTTGGCAAATTCCACGTGATGTGCTCAGGGAAAATCCTTTCAGATAGTGGAATATAATATTGATGACATATTTATATTTATTTATCAGAGGTGTGGTTATTTTTTCTAGGATTGTAACATGAAAATGTGTATATATATATATTATTTTTCCCGATAATTTATTGGTTTTTACCTAAATATTTTATTAATCACAACCTACAGAGGGTGAAATTTCACATGTTTACTGGATAATACATTCACTATATTCAATAATAGGTTTTTTTGTGTTTCCTATCATGGATGTTTGACATTCAACAATATATGATCGGTGAATTAAAAGAAATAGGGCATGATATGTCTCATAGTTGTCAAAGATATATTTTAATTTTAATTTTTATAAGTAATATATATTAAACTATCTCAGTGGGTGGTCAGTGGTATGTATGGATTTGATGTTTGGGATTTTACTATATTTCATTTATCAATGCACTTTATTATATTCATCTAATTCCTCTTTAATAAAATTTATTTTGTATTAAACTATGGTATTTAAAATTTTAATATGAACACTAATATAGTGGTATATATTTTCATTAACACCTTGTTATTATCTCTTTAATTGGTGGTGGCCACTTGATTTTTGGGGAGGTGTGCCTAAGGTCACATTTCAAACCATTCTGCCTACTGGTCACTGAGTGTATCTATTGTAGATGTTAAAATGTTATAACATAGCATTTTTTTATTTAATTATATTAATAATTTTTGTATATTTATGAATTTGTTTCATAATATGAAGGTTATCAGGTTGGTGTGTCATACACACATGTCCTAATAGTAATATTTGGTTTCCAATGATTGGATAGATGTTCTAGATTTTTTATCTTACGTTTGACCTGATTTTCACATTGTGTGATTCACATGGTGTTTGATATTTTATTTCAATGGTATTTTTTATTGTGTCACATAGATGTAGAAGTAATCAAATTCAAATTTCTTTGGAACATAATATTCACATGGATTTTATCCATATTAGTGTAATTTCTTCCAAAAACAATTGAGTTTTGTCTATTTAATATGTCAAAAAACGTGAAATTAATTGTTAATATATATGTTCTTGATGGAATTATACTAATATTAAGATCCTAATTTTTGTATTCCAATCTAAAGGGTGTTTATGTGCTTCTATAGTGAGATGATAGATTACAAGGAAGAATATGATTTCCCAAGTACATGATATGTGTAATGACCCATGTAGGACGACTTACACCTTAAATTTAGTTAGGATAAACCTATTTTTTTCAATGTTAGATAATTAAATGTTTTAGTAATATTCTGTACGGTGTTTTCCCTTATATATTTGAATGAAATTATATATAACTAAAATTTTTATATTCTTATTTATTTAAAAATAATCGAGGATGATGTTTTTATTCATCAATATAGTTCCTAATGTTATTTTTATTCATGAGGGGGTAGTCCTATATGTGGATTTTTTATTACAATCAATGGCCAATGGGATGATAAATTAGAATGGGGCTCATGCTCTATCTGTCACATTAGAACATAGAGTGGGAGGATGGAATATATGATATCATATGAAATTGTGAGATATGAATATATTTTAGGTGGGGTGATCTAGTATCTGAAGTGATGAGTCTAACTTTTTCCAGTGTGTCAGTTCCTAGTTATGATTTGGGAAATGAATTAGGGATATTAGCCATAGTAGGTATTTTCAAAAAATATGGAACCCACTGTTTAGTGTGATATTTTGTGTTAGATTTTTTTATGGTGAAATATATTTTATAGAAAAGTAATGGTAATTACATTGTAAATTATATAAATACCATCTTTTCTTCTAGAGCACATGGAGTTTGAAATTATAGAACTATGGTTTTTAAACTGGATTCAAATTGTATGTAATTCGGGTGCCTAACATTTGTTGATATTGGATGAAATTTATCATTTTTTTGAGATATTGGTTCAACACTCATGACATAAAATTGAACACAATAGTGGATAAGTGAATGGTTAGACCCTGGATAGACATATGGGGTGTTGGAACGAGCCCGATGTAATGGGTGATCAATAGATAGGTCATGGCACATGGGAAGTTCCTAATTTCAAAAAGGAGTTTAGGGGAATGTATAGTAATATAGAATTTACATTTTATTAGTCAAAGTTATTCTAGTTAGATGATGTGAAAATCATGATATTTTGAGTGGGTTTTTTGAAAGGTTCTTATAGGAGTGTAGTCATGTTGTAATTAAACTAAATCGAGGTGGTATAATCTCATAAGGAATAATTCCTGTGAATTTTTAAAATCATTTTTTTGAGAAGGTCATGTACTAATAGAGATTAGTGAGTTATTAATGGGTGCAGTAGACCAAAAATGTGATGTTTGATGGTCAGGTAGAGAGGCACACGAATTATTACGTATGAACATGATTAGGACAATATTTAGGAGAGAGTGAAATGAAGCAATATAGAGTGAAGTGAACCAGTTTTCAGTTCAGGTTGGCGACGCTTATTGTTAATTGAATTACATTGGATTATTTTGATGACAATCTTCTATCGTAGTTAGTGTTGCAAATTTTATTTTTGATAGTTTCACAATGGTGTGATCAATTTCGGTCACATCTAATTGCTATGTTTTGTGAAATAAAAGATGTGAACAATGGAGATCCGGCATATAACTAATATATGTGGTGAAACGTTCACTCTTATGGTGAGGAGTGTTATGTCACTCGTGAATATATTATATATGCATTAAGTAGGTCATGAATTTAAAATAAATAATATTGAATGTTTCTATGGGGTTTTGAAAGCATGAGGTGAATTTATTAGGTTTTCCTAGAGCACTCAGTTATTTTCAGATATAAATTCATGTATAGTAATAGTTGGTGTTTGGGTATCAAAATTATGAAATAGATTAAAAATGACATTTTTTATATTTTGGATCAATGGTGGGATTATTATCATGGTGTGACAGGTCACGATATTTCATTTTGGTTTGTTGGTATTTCATCCTTATAATTTGAACGGAGTTCATGAATAACATTTTGTGTGCATTTAAGGAACATATCAGGATAACTTTAGTACTCTAGGAATCATGATCAGGTAAATTTGGAATTTATTGGGGATTATAGATGACAATTTTTAACATATGACAGTTAGAGTAGGTATAGCTGATCCATTTCATTGAAATTGGATCTAATTATTTATAAAATTCATCGACTTTATTTATTTCAACATGTAAGGTGTGTTTTTTAAATTTTCCATGAATTTTACAAAATACTAGAATTTTTTGATGTCTGATTGAATGATGGTGGTACATCTATTCCGATAAATAAATTTGGAAATATGGATGAACACCATTTTCCAAATAGTTTTCCCATATATTTTTGGTCATGGTAGGTTTGGAAATATTCCAAGAGGATTGGGGGAAAATTTAGGGAATTTTTTTATTGGAAATTATAGTGGTAGTAAGAACCATTGTATCAAAATTGTCCTTAATGAGATAAATTGAATTATAGGGAGAACCATTTGATGTATGTTTTATTTCATGTTAAGACGTCCGTTTCTAGGGATAGATGGGATTTGGAAACCACCATATCTATATTTATTTGTTTTTTATGAGAAGTGAATTGTGATATATAAAATAGAGATCCATTTTTTGGACTTGATCTACATGAAATCCATTATTGTTTGGAATAAAAACATGAGAAGATGGAAAATAATTGTTATCAAAAGTAATTCATGGCCATGAAAAGAGTTTCTAATGATACCAAGGATGAGATTATTTCTTTTGTGGTGATTAAAAAACGTAATGTTAATGAATGAGCATCCAAAATTAGAATTTATTTGAATTTTTAAATAATGTAATTGGTTTAATTATGTATTAATCCTTATACTATGTTTCAATGATTTTTAGAACCACAAAATTGTTTATTTACAAGTGTAGTGGGGATTAGGAGGTGTCATTAGTTATCTAAAGGGCCCCAACATAGGCTATGATGGTAACTTCTTCAATATATACACATAATATTCTTGTTTAATAATGTCCATATTTATTATAAAATGGCCTAGTATGTTCTAGTTAGTGAACTAACCAAATCCACCTTATGATTTTATATCTGTATTTACAAGAATGAAGTTATACTTCAAACATGTGCAATTTACATTTAAACCACCATAAAATATTATTTGGATGTAACTCAATCCCTTCCATCATTTGATATTTCAAGATAGGGAATCTCCTTTACCATTTCATCTTCCTTACATCCATCATTATGAAGGTTACATTGGTGGATATTAATGGAAGATAATGTTACATCATTGAAATTTACAAACCCAATTGGTATAATAAATTTTATTTTAATTACCCACATACATGATTAAGTACATTGTTTCTAACTTCACAATATATGGGGGAAATTATCCAATCATGATGGTGTTTTTTCTTCCTAGGAAGACGATGACATGAGGCCCCAAATTCATTCTGTAAACTATTTTTTAATTTAGATATATCACTATTTATAATTTTATGCAGTTTCAAATATAATTAATTAAATTAAATATGGAATTGTTTTGGTTCTTATATATTTTTCTATGATAGTGTTAAAGACATATAGAGATCCTTAGTTTGGTAATTTTTCTAGGTTCGTATGATATGGTGCTGGAAAATGAGTGGTTCAGTAACCATTTGAAGATGAATAAATTTTGAATTAAATTGTTAATTATTTAATTATATTTTTTATTATATCATTATAAATAATAATTTGGAATTTGGAATCATCTTGGTTCTCAAGTGATGTTTCAGGATTGGCGAGGCATGGATAGGTCAAATAGAAAGTTTTCGTGCAATGGAAGTAATTATAGGAATATATGAATCATGGTTGGCAGTGTAACAAGATATTCCATTGATCTAAAATATTATTTTATATATAATTATTTATACATGATAGATAATGGGTTGAACTACACATTAATTATGTTATATAATAAATTTTCATAAAATGGTGAATTTATGCTAAAATGTAAAATATATTGAACATAGTATGGATATAATTTTAAGATGTATGGACCATGTATGGTCTTCTATAGTGACACGGAGCATCATATAATGATGGATGATGAGTTAACCATTGAGATACCTTATGTTATTTAGAACCCTTGAGGGAGTGAGAAATATTATTAGACATGGTGTCTATAGTTTAGTATACATGGCTACCATTGAAAAGGTTTGTGTTTAGACATGAGTCAACTAGACCAACAAGAATAGGTGGAACCCTTAATTCAACTACAAGAATTATGTGTGGATTGAAATACTGAAACTCTCATACAATGTAATAAATGGACGTTTGATATCTGTTAGATATGATGTTCTTATGTATTTGGTTTTGAGTGATCATTAAATCTCATTAATAGTGACATAGCCTAGGTGGTTGAACAAATAATATGTGCGTTTTATTTTTATGAGTAGAAGAACTAATAGGTATCTTGGTAAAATTATATTCCATGGCACAAATCCCTAGACTAGTGGTTTAATGACTTAACCCTCATAGGATAGTAGGGAGTTTTAAGTGATGAAAATAAAAGAAAATCTAACTTACCTTGGACAATAGAATTAGTTGAGATACTGTATTATGATTGATGATATCAAGAGGACTTACTCTATATTCAAGTTGATGTAGGGGTCCAAAGAGGAATTATTCCAATTTTTTCTAACCTCATGGACCATATTTTGTGATATTTAAAAGATCAACCAAGAGTGGGTATTGAGGGATATGGGTAGCGAAAAATATAGTTTCCCACTATAATAACCTAGTTATGTTGTGAGATGAGAAGTATTGTGGGGGAATTTGAGGGTATGGTATGTGACTAGATCATTTGTTTTTACTAGAAAATGATTGAAACATGGGATGATATATTCCAAAAGATATTTTCCCTTTTTATATTCTTATGTTAATCCCTAGGATTGGGAATATTAGCCTGCTTCATGACTATGACCTAGGGATCAGAATATTAACATAATTTGTATGATCCAATCTTCCTTGGGATTAATATATTAATACTAGTATATATATTATCTATTAGAAACATTAGGATGTGTGTGTTTCCCCCTAATAGTATTTTTCTGAATGTAGTTTATATGTGCTACATGGATGGGTATATTACCTCTAGTAGTCGTGTGATCTACAGATCTCCCATGATTATCTAGGATATACCTATGAGATGTAACAGTTACTGAGGACATTGTTATGATCTCCTAGAAACCCATCACTAATCAATGTAGTTATAGTCGAATGGGTCAATTAAATATGTATAAAAAATGTATGGTAATTAGTAAATGGGTTAGAATGGTGTACATGATATTTCCAAAAAAAATATCGTCATGTAGAAAAGGGTTTTATTTGTAGTTGTTGATTGAAATATCATTTATTAGTTTATTGTTTATATGGATGTAAAATATATATATAATTTCATATTATAGTCATTATGTTACTAAATTTATGGTACTATTCAGATTTTTTAACTCACACCCTACTCGGGAAACAATTTCATGTGGGTAAAAATGAAGAGGTTTAATTAGTGTGGGTATTTGATAGGCAAAGTCCTATGGATTATAATTTGTTCATTCGTCTAGATAACATGTATGCATTTGAGAATATGGTGTTTGTGATATATTTTAATGTTTTTAAAAAAACTATATCCATTTTATTTTTTTAGATTTTATATGTAACTGACCTAGAGGGAAGTCAATTTTATATTTGGGATGTATGGTTGGTCCTATACTACATATCATTTATTATAAAAAACATTATATTTACCTACTAATAAATTAAATTTATTTATGATTGTTGATATTTATATTAATATATTTTACTTAAATATCCAATGAAATGGGTATATCCTCCATATGATACATCCTGAAACACCCACTACAATTTAGTAGGTTCCAACATCAATGGTAGTGAGCATGTGGTCACATTGAGGACATTTACAATTATTGTTCATATCATGAGATGGGACAGGATGATACATAGGTAGACAACTAACAATTAATCTTGAAGACACAAATAATTATACAATAATGTCTCATATCCTATCTCTGGATAACATGACATAGAAGCTTTTGGGAAATGAGATTGTCAGTACACTATTTCATTATACGTTGGAATAAAAAATTTAAATAACACTGTTATCATCCGTAAATTAAAATACATTGATCTATTTTCAAATATGATATTTTCTATAGATAATAAATTTTTCATTTATCTCCTATTATAATCCATTTCTTACATGTTGTTTTTTTATTTAGTATTATGAGATGAATAGTTCTGATGAAATACATATGATTATTTTTACAAAGAATCATAATAGGGAAAATTATTTTTGGGAAATAAGTTCCACAAAACTAATAGTGAAACAAATAATATTTAATGATGTTAAAACCCATGAATATTTTTTTTATTAATGTGTTACTTTTCAATATAATTCAAATATCGAAAAAATAACAAGGTACTATAGTGAACATAAGAATATTTTCTTCTCATGCTAAGAGTTTTAAATTATTAAAAATAAATAAATATAAAATATATATTTCACATACCTGGAAATATTAATCATAAAACATATGGGTTATAAATAATATATTTTGTTTTATATGATAAATTAAAATTACATTCTAAAAATCATGAAGAATATATTAAAAGAACAATGTGTTTTCTCTTACATTCTTAGGAAGGGTGATTCATTTATCATTAGTGAGACATTAACTACATCTAAAATCATATTAGATAAATTGTATTTTGAATATTGTTTATATTAGGATTGATAAATATACATCTATCTTAGTGTTCATCTTGAATACATGAGATATTATTTATTTCTAAAATATTGATTTTCAAAACAGCACATTTAATATATGTAAAATAAGGGTAGAATAATAAATATCTAACATAGTAAATACATTATATGCCCTGACCCTTCCCCCGGGGCCGATATTGTGACCTCCATAGGCACGCCTTTTATAAGACATGTGCTTTCAACTAGCACCAGAATGGTCTTTCCCTATAACACGAGGGAATTTTCATTAATCCTATACAGGCACAAAATCCAAGAACACAAAAAGATGCTACCACAAAGTTAACTTATGTAGAAAAAACTGTACAGAAAGTAAATAGGTCGGTATAAAAGACCAACTAAAAAATACAAGTAATACTGTAAAATGAAAACAACTCCTAGAATGTCCGTCGAGGATCCTACCTGAAAGGTATGTATAGCTCAAGATCAGTAGTTAGTGCGGCACGTAATGAAAAATGCTCCACAAGTATGCATAGTCCTGTCTGGGCCCCCTCAGCCTCGATCAATGCTATCTATCATCTAAAAAAGAAACAGAAAGATTCGGGTGTAGCCTATGTAGGGGTGAGTATAACATTACTCAGTAGGGAACTTGAGACCCCCGAAGGTCTCCCAGTGTTCCACGAAAGAAAAACAACAAACCAAGACCTCATCCATAAAGCACAAAGTAGTCAACAACACTTTATAGGTATATGTCCATACATATAACTATGTTATTCAGATATAATAATCTCATAAATGACTGAACATAAGGCTCCAACTATAAATCCATTATCACAACTAATCCATAATTTAATAGCACCACAAAGGATACACCAAGAAGGTAACACAACGGTGGTGAAATTACCACAATGGTAACACTACGAAGGAAACACCATGAAGGTAAAAGTACCACATAGTTATCGCCATGAAGGTAACACCATGAAGGTTAAAGACAAATATCACAGGTATATATAACTTAAGTAAAGAAGTACAGATGATTAGATGTATTTCCTGGTCATCTTACTCTGTCAAGAGGCTCTAATGGTTACCCACATAGGATCGATATGCGCTAACAGATGCAAGGTCAGTGTGAACTGACCCACACATGATCTGAACCACACAGGATCATTATGCACTGAACCACACTGGATTTCTATGAATTGACCCACATATGATATATAGTTAATGACCCACACATGGATCTCTATTCATTTTTCATGTCACAACCAATCTCCTCTACTTTAGTACCTGCCACATGATTCCGACTCATAATATGCTTGATTTTGGGAGAACTTCTCCTCAAGCCATCCGTCGTATTTAGACTAGCATAATTATTCATGAAGAAGTATCCCAATGGACCACCATGTAATTAGAGTTCTAATGCGACATACGACGAGTCAATCAGACACCCGGTCTGTGACTTATAATTATTTTAGTTCCACGGGCCCGATTGGATTTGTATTCGATCCAACCCAACCATACTCCTAAATTCTCCAAATATCAATTAGAGTATGCCGACAAGACTGACTCACTCCATGGGTCATAGTTCCATAGATAGTTCGACAAACGGATTCACAATACATAAGTTATGGCTCTTTTAGTGAAACTGGGTGTAGAAGGTTTCTAGTCTGACCCGACAGGGCTGGGTCGTGGTGGGCATGGCCCATTGGACTGAGAATCGGCCCATCCCACTTCGGTGGCATGGCCTGCTGGGATGGTGCCGCCCAGATCACTGAGGGGAACGACCCACTCGGATCAACCTGCCCTGCCCGTGAAGGGTGTATCCCACTGGGCTTGTGCAACCACCTGGGCTCACACAGCCCAGCACATAGAGGGGCGCCACCTACTCGAGGTGCGGCCCACTGGAGGTGCGGCATGTGGGAGGTGTGGCTAGCTAGAGGCACGACTCACAAGTAGTGCGTCCTACTGGAGGCACGCCATGCTGTGGCTCGTGCGGCCTGACCCAAGGAAGGGAATGACCTACTTGATGTGTGGCCCACTTGAGTGGGTCCAACCCTAGCTGGCACGGGGGGAGCTGTATACTCCGTTTAGAAGGTGGAGAGGTGATGTGTCTTGGTGCTTCTAGGTCAACCACATGACTCGCTAGGGGTCTCGGTCCGCTATAACGTCTTCTGAGCCATTTTTATCTTCGATGGCCCTCAATAGCACGCCACCCACCTCTATATGTGGCTGGCCATTGCCAACCTCTTCTTTTTGACATGGCCATATTCTGCAGCCCCCTTTACTAGTTGTGCTTGAGGTCGTGCCACCACTTCCTTCACATCCAGCCACCACCGTTACCTATTGCGGCTACATCCACTACCTTCATCGTCGATGGAATGCGATGGAACACCACCCACTCCGCCACGGCCGACCGTTCCAACTGCCACCATCACCCATCATTCTGGGTTTTGTCCAACCGGAATAAAATTCTCGTAAAGAATGTACCAAATCCAACAAAATATAGAGTTTCCAGACCTTGTTCGATTGGCCCACATCCTCCTCGTTCACTTGATATCTTGAGGGAAGAATATTATTCAACAATATCATGAAATTAAAACATGATAAATCCATATCTCATGTTCATCGGAGAATGCCCACATTTGAGGAGGAGTCAAAGTTTTTTGTTCCTGCAACAGGCCTCCGATGATGCTGCTAAATCATTGTTCCTCAATTCATGATTCGAAGGAAATCATCACCACTCACCGGAACCGGTTCCGTCCTCCAAGTGGTTGGCGTCACGACACATTAGCAGAACATCATCGCATGGTGAAGCTGTGCCAATACTCCTACCAATTCTCCATATGAATAAGATAGGGGGATGGTGAGTAAAACCCATGGAATTAATGGGGTTTAATCAATTATGGAACCATTTTATTTCCAACATTCTTGTTACAAATAATTGATAACTAAAGAAATTTAATGGATTGAAACATCGTAGGTCCTTCCATGACATCTTTTCCATTGCATAAATATAAAAAAGAAAAATAAAATATCTATGTTATTTAATTATTCTTTTAAAAGTTCCAAAATATATATTTCTCTCCCAACCAACAACAGTTGAAGTGAAGTATCCCTTTAGTGAATCCTGACATTTAGGATTGAATGGTGCTCTTAGATTTTTAATCTGAGCACCAGTTCAAAGGGTAGAAAACACCACTCATGAGTTTACTAAACGCAACTTAAGAAATGATTTCAAATTCATTATGGGCACACCGAGACTCAAGATAATGCACCGTCAATTATAAAAGACTCATAAAAATTCCATACCATTAAAAAAATACATAGAAATTCTAGGTCTATATATTCTTCCCACCATTGGTATTTTCATACCCAAAAGCCACAATACAGAATAAAGAAACAAATGGGAATATATAGCAAAAATCTGAGCCTCCTGCTCCCATGTGGTCTCTTGTAGGTACCTGTTCTTCCACCTAATTCACACTATAGGTATCGATCATCCATGAAATAATTTCTACTGTCGATCCTCAATATCCACTGGAACCTTTGTATATGTCACCCCATCACGAGGTCCATCTTCCCGTGATCGATGAGGTGATATGGGTCATGCACATCTCTCCTCAGCTGGGATATGGGGAAGATGTCGTATACCCTCTCCAACATCGGTGGCAGTGCCAAGCGGTATTCACCCATTCCAATTTTCTAAAGTATAAAAAATGGTCAGATAAATCTCAGTGACAGTTTTCCTCCTCAGGAAAATCTCCATAGACCCTGTTGAGGGGATACTCGCTAGATTTCATGTCCCCATAATGGAACTCTAGAGGTATTTGAATCCATTCATCATAAGACTTATCTCAACTCTATGCAGTCCTCATCCTCTCCCGGATGATCTATACCTTCTCAGTAGTTTCTCGTACCAACTTTGGTCCCATAAGTGCTGACTCCCCTAGGTCTATTCAGCATATCAGTGACCTGAACGGTAAAAAATACAAGTCCTAAAATGGTGCCATATTGAAGGTGGAGTGATAGATGTTGCGGTACATGAACCCCACCAAGGGAAAGTGATCACCCCAATTGCGGCCAAAATCTAGGACGTAACAATGAAGAATGTCCTCGAGTGTCAGTATGATCCACTCTGCCTTACCATCCGTATGTGGAAGAAATGTGGTGCTGAAATGTAGTTATGTCCCCAATGCCTCCTATAAACCCTTCCACAATCAGGAAGTAAAACATGGATGGCGATCAGAGATGATAGTCGATGGAACACCACAAAGTCGTACAATTGGTTGCACATAGAGTCATCTCAAGCCCTCTACTGATCCCTGTTATGGGATGGTTAAGAAGTTGGACAACATGGTGAGTTAGTCAATGATCACCCAGATGGAATCATGTCCCATGGATGTATGTGAAAGCCCTGTCACAATGTCCAAGGAGATACCATCCCACTTCCTCTATGTCACCTCTAGTGGCTACACTAAGCCTGCTAGAACCTGATGCTTGGACTTCACTTTTTAACAAGGGAGGAATCATGAACCAAACTCCGCCACTGCTCTCTTTATCCCTGGCCACTAGTACTGAAGTTGGAGGTCCTGTTTAATCATAACCACAGTAATATGTACCTTAAGAGAGGATGTATGGAACTCCCCCAACACCTCCTCTCGTAGCACCACCGGTACCACAGTGCATACTCTAATAATGATGGTGTGATCCCCACCTTCATAAAATAGATCAGGTGCCTATCCTGAGGATATTTGGGCTTGTCGAGCCGTAGTCTCAATGTCCACAAGTTTCACCTCCCGAAATTGCGAAAGAAGTGGGGGAGGCACTATCATAGACTGAAGGTAAGCTGCTCTATCTCCATCCACAAATGATATCTGTAATGCAGCTAGTTTCTATGTCACCTCACTCAGTAGAAGTAAACCAGACCTCATAATTAGTTCATCTTCCACTAAATTCCCCATCCCATGAGTGTAGACAATCTCGAAGTCATATTCATAGAGGAACTTCATCCATCATTGTTGTCTTAGGATCAGGTTCATCTGAGAGGAGATCTACATGAGAGTCTTGTGATTAGATTATATTGTAAAAATTTCACCCATCATGTAATGTCACAACATTTACAAGCTGAATACCAATTCTACTAAATCCAGGTCATGTGTAGCATAGTTCTTCTCATGATTTATCAAATGTTGAGTACTATACTCGATCACTGCTCACTCCTGCATCAACACACATCCATGACTTGTCCCTGATGCATCTCAATCGATGAGATACCCAATTCCCTCTTCTGGTAGCCTCATGGTGGGGTCACTCTTCATTATTTTCTATAAAACCCCATGATTTCATAGTATGTTATTTATTCAAAGTAATGTAATAAGTTGCACTACACACAACACTAAGTTCAAGCGCACCATGCCTTTCCAAACTAGCCATTAAAAAGAGGATATGAATAGTATTAACTGAATTTTGAACATTATATAATCATTATAATTTTAGAATCCATTTTATGAATTTTTAGTCATATTTTATGAAATTGTTTTTTTCAAATAAAAGAATTATTTTTCAAACATTGCAATTTTAACACCTTTTAATGGACAACCCTTTTTAAATCCAATATTTGAAACTTATATATCTTCAATTTTACAACATAAACTTTTTCTTTAGAGTCGGTGCATAAGAATTAATGTTAATATATTTTTAGCATTTTCCTGATAACTTTCATATTTGGGTGAATATTGAAAAATACTATATATTATCTGAAAAATTTTTTTTTACTAAAAATAATTTATAGAGTAGAATACTACATTATAGAGGTTTGTAATTATAATTAGATTATATTTTTTCCATTTAATTCAATGTTGATCATTGGACATAATTTCACATCAAAACTGGACATAAGCGAGTGTCAATCTTTTGATAGTTATTATTTATTAAAAACACGCTTTTTGGTTTGACAACAGGAATTAATTTTAAATTAATTTCTGCCACTTCTGTGTTTTGAATTTAGAAAAATCGATTCAATATTTGAAATCAGGAGGTCTGATTTGATGATGCTGTATTTTTCTTTTTAATGAAAAAAATCAAATAAATGGTATTATATATGTTATAATAAAAATAAATTGAAAGATTTTATGCCATTAAATAATTTTATATGTTAATTTGACGTGTTATAATTTATTATATGAATTTTTTTCTAATTATTAATGTGGATATGAATTTAGAAAAAACAAAATACCAAATATTGTCAAAATTGACATAAAAGAGTTTTTTAAAAGAATATTATATTATTAATTGATATTCTATTCATAAAAATATAAGGATTGACAAAATGACTTATATAATTATTGGTGTATCATTAATTAACCTCTTGGGAATTTTTTAAGTATATATTTTGATTATTAACCATATAATATAAAAATAAAAAGAGACATGATTAATGTAAAACTATTTAACTAAGAGATAAATCTAAAGGATATGGTTAATATTGTGACACAAAACTGTCAAAAACTTATTGGTTGAGTGTTTTGAGTCCCATACCCACATTAGCCTTTAAATAAACCATTTCGGATCCCGTAGAAACCAAAAATAATTTTATTATAAAATAATATTTTTATCTTTCCATAAGGTTCCCCTCGCCGCTCTTTTAAAAGGGCAATCCCCATTATCTCTAAATCACTCATTAAATGCCATTTGTATCAACCAACCCCTTCCCAAATACCCTATACAATGTCCCCCTTAATCCTAGAGGCATTCCTTTAGTTATAAGGCCATCCTCTAGAGCCCTTTTGATCAAATAAAAAGGAAGAACCCGAAGAAGAGGTAAATATTTCATCACCTCTTTCAAGGTCCTTTCTTCTTCCACTTCTTCTTTGTTTGTTGTTTCCATTATAAAATAATAACTCTAGCGTCATCTATATAATATTATGATATTATAAATATGGTACAACTATATTAATTATTCTATCCATCCTTTGAATTACATTTCGCCATAAATGTGTACATATGTCTTACCATCTCCACGTCATGCCGTAATTGTAATTCAATAAATTATTATTTGGATGGGTATAAAATTGATCGGTAATTGATGTAAATAATAAATATAACATCATAAAGATTTTTTATATATTATTTACCATCAAATTATATATTATTTTAATAAAAAAAATTGAAATTGTCACTCGTGCGTACGTACAGATTATTGTCTCCACGAACAAGATGAGATTCATTACACATCGTATCCATTCAACACTAATTTTCATTTTATGATTAAAAATAATGTTTAAATACTTAATATAATTTTGTATATTAATATGATACACCCTATCCATAAAAAATATGACTCACATAGCAAAGAATATAAAGGAAAATGAATCATTTAATACCCAAAATGATGATAATACTAAGATATTATTAACAAAGTAATGTTAAAAGATCATATATGATATAATAGTAATTCATATGAATCTTTTATAATTTAATAACAATTATTTCACCATTAAAAATGAGTTTAACCTACCCTCGACCAAGGAAATTAAAAGGTGAGGATTAATTTCAGAATCTCTTTATTATTTGAGGTTGTTCATACATAATTATCTACTGGGACCTCTTTATCATTCACATCCATGTTTCTTAAAAATGTATTTAATTTTTTTTAATATTTACAAGAAAACGGGTTAATGTCATTTATACCCTTATTCTCCCTTTTATTTTTTGAATGAAATCTTTCCGAAATTTTCCATACCAGATACATTATGAACTTTTCAAGAAAATTAAGGTAAGAATGTTTTTTAAACTTATAATGTGGGTGTAACTATTTTCATCCCTTATAACATTGTCGAAGATTCCCTAGAAATCTTGTAAGAATACTTTTAAAAATAAATGTTTTCATTATAATATTGTGACTCTTAAATGATTTCAAAAAATAAAGAGATTTTTCTCTAAAAATGGGTTTTATTTCATCTATGTCAACATCCTTTGATGGATATCAAGTTTATTTGTAGTTGATTTATTATGATACAAAACATCCATAATTTATTGAAGGTTTTTAAATATTTTTGAATGTGGATGAGCTATTTTTATACAATTCATGGATTATGGTTAAAGTATTGACATTTCGTATGTATGTTTTAATATGAATGTTTATGTTATATTTAAAACTTTTCATATTAGGAATGTATTGGACATAGTATGTGACTGGTGAAGCCCGCTATAGCTCCTCGATGAATCAGTTTGTCTCATAAAGAAACTAGACGTGGAATAGTCTGAGGCCTTTCCCATTTTGATATATGGTTTTGGCCGAGGATTTATTCATTTTTAGATGTCTTGGACGAGGCCTTGAAAAAATGTTTCAGAATTTCTAGGATTATAAATTCCCTCATTTTGAAAATAATATTGATAGTTCATGTGGTTATTTTACTAGTAGAATGCCCATGATTATGTATTATTATTGGATTATTTACTCAGCTCATATTCCTACCATATAAGTGTTCAGGTTTATAATTTGTAAATTCTTGAGTTTTCAATTATTAACCATGCTTAATATTTATGTTACCTTCCGCTGTATTGCATACGCTTACTTAGCGTTTGATCTCACCCCTTTCATCTCTTTCATTTTCCCCAGGATTTCCAAGAGGTGTATTATGAATGATATGTAGGGTTACCCTAAAATGGAATAATGGTGTTCTCAAAGATTAATTTATATTGTTATTTATTTTCTAATGTGTAATTTAATGTTCATACATGTAATCTATTTTCCAAGAATGCTATACTATCAGTCATTCGAGACTTTATTCCATGTAATCAAGCCAATTTATTAAAATAATGCACTGACTCTAGGTAACTGGGGTCGGGGTATTATAGTTGGTATCATAGGAAGTTTAGTACAAACCATGAAAACTAGATTTAGATAATCTCTGATTAGATAACATAGCCATTAGATAGACTATGATGATTAGTATAGAAGAAATTCCTAGAATTTTGGTATTGTAATGATTTTGTGAGTTTTCAAGCAATACATCCATGTATAGATACAAGAAGGTAGAGGAGGATCTGGAACAGATGTACCTAGGGGTAAAACCATAAAACACCCCTTTGAGCTATACTTGAATTGGAATTGTTACATGACAACGGGCCTTGATGCAAACTTGGATACGACACTCCTGGGCGATATTCTTAGGATAATTGTCATTTTCATTACAAATCATTATTATGGATTTACGAGTATATACATCCTCAAAGAAAATATTTTTATTATTATGGATTATATCCATAAACTGTTCAATTTACATTATGTATTTTACATGTTTTTAATTATACATTGCAATTCAAAAACTGACTGAGTGTATGTCATTGAATAGAAATTGCGCCAAGTAGAATGAATGTGAACTCCAACAATACGTATGATCCAAAGAGTTAGAAGAATCATATCTTTCACAGTATTAAGCCCACATTTAGAGGGGAAATAGTCTCCCATGTTTTCTCAACATATGAAGAAATTGTATCAAGTGTTAATAAGAAAAGAAATGAATTCCTTGATTCCTATGGCTTTGAATGAAAAAAAGAGAATAAAAGGATGGAAGAGATTAGGAAGGATAAAAGGAAGAGGGAGAAGATGGATTTTCCTATATGTGATAACTGTGGGAAGAATCACCTTGGTAAATGCTTGTAGGGAATGTAATTTTGTTATAAGTGTGGAGAAAAAGGACACCAGGTACGTGATTTGAAGGGTAAGAAAAAGGTTTCAAACATAAAATGCTTCATCTGCAAGGTGTCAGGACACTATGTGGATCAATGTCCCAATCGTTAGAGTATACCGCAAATGATGATATTGGATAATAATGAAGGTATTATACTACCTCAGATGAAGAGGAATGACTACTGTTCTTATGTTGTAATTATATAATTATATCATTTCAGTGTTGTATCAGAAATATAATGGTTATATGAATTATTGAGATCAATAAAATGGTACTATAGAAAACTTTTATTGAGTATGTGGGATTATATGGTTCTAAGAAAAGTGAGTTAATAGTAAGCTACACGTTTTTTAAAATTCATGGTTGAATGAAAGGTAATCCTTAATATGGTCCTAATAATGAGGTAGTGATTTTGTAATTTGAGATGGTTGATTTAGACAATATATTGGATATTCATGACTAGGGTGAAACTGATTACTGATTTGTATATTCCATCATTGTTGGAGTTTAAATTTTTTTTGAATAGAAGTGGTATATCCAGTATTATATAAAGAATAAGGGAGCATGAATGTAATCAATAAGTTTTTTCGATAATTCAGGATGTTAAAGTGTTTTAAAAGAATACATGATGAAGGTGTTCACATGTGATTACATGGCCAAAAGGATCTTCATTGTGTTTACCTTCCTTTTAAATATTGGACTGTGGGTTTGGATAGAAGTCTTTTGGATAATTCTAGTTTGAGATTATTTTTGGATTGCCATAAATGGACAACCTGGAGGTCGTGCGACAACCCGTTGTGTCCGGCAAGGCCGCGAGACTTGAACCCGCAAACGAAGGGTGAAATGGGTGTATCACCTACCAGTAGTCCATGTGAAGTAATTAATTGAATAATGTAGTTTTTTAATGTTTCTGATTGATGAATTATAAATTCATTTTTTTGGAACCCTATATGAATAGTATAAATAGAATATTTTTTTAAGTTCAATTATATTTTAGAGTGAATGATGACTTTGCGGTAGAAATTAGTTAAAGGATGAAACATTACTTGTCATGTATATTTTTTCCTCTATTATTCTATGAAGAAATTAATTATTAAACAATAGTTAAGGGATCTTAAAACTAAAAATGTGTTATCATAATACCTTATGTTTTGTTGAATAGATGATATTTTAAATCGTCATGGATTGATGGCTTTGAGGTCTTCAATTCTAAAATTGTTTGTGACTGATGACCTTAATCAATCTCTATAAATTATTATGTTTTCCTCCAATTATGAGCCTCTAATTTCCACCAATTTTCTCCAAATTGAGATCATAATTTGGCGGTGACTTTTTCATTCCCCTTTTCCTCTTATTAAGTCTAAATTATATTAACTGAATTTCTAATGTGGGTTTTCCCACAAAAGAATTTTCTATTTTCAACCTTTAATTTTCAAAGAACAATTTCAAATTTCGAGGATGCGCTTTATTGATGGAGGAATGAATGTAACACCCCATGATTTCATAGTACGTTATTTTTTCAATGTAATGCAATAACTTGCACTACATGCAACACTATGTTCATGCGAACCATAACGTACCAAACTAGCCATTCAAAAGCGGTTATGAATAGTATTAACTGAATTTTAATCCTTATATAATCCTTATAATTTTAGAATCAATATTATGCATTTCATAGACATAATATAATAACAAATTCAATTTTTTAAAATAAAATTATTATTTTTCAAAAAATGAAATTTTCCCACCTTTTAATAGTGAACCCTTTTTAAATAAAACATATAAAATTTTATATATTAAATTTCACAAAATAAACTTCTTATTTAGAATTTGGACATATAAATTTATTTTCAATAAATGTTTGGTGTTTTCTTGATAACTTTGATATTTTGATGAATAGTGAAAAATATTATATTTTAATTGAAAACAACTTTTTTTATCAAAATAATTTATAGTGTTGAATTATACATTTTAATGGTTTGGAAGTATTATTAGATTATATTTTTACCATTTAATACAATGTGGATCATTGGATGTAATTTCACATTAAAACTGGATATAAGCAAGTGTCAATCTTTTGATAGTTATTATTTCTAAAAAACACGCTTTTAGTTTTAACTAACAGAATTAATTTAAAATTAATTTCTTCCACTTATATATTTTGAATTTAGAAAAATGGATTCCATATTTGAAATCAGGTGTTCCAAATTATTTAAATATGTAACTTTAATTTGTAGACAATATGAATATTTACTTTAGTAATTATTTAGTTTAACGTAGTTAAAAGGGTAAATCCAGTAGAAAAAGTAAAAAATTTAATATAATAATATTATTAAATTCCCCTAACACGTGTCTCTACCCTATTGGATGATACATTCCCGAACATGGGTATCCTTGGGTCGATTTTGGGACCCCATGGATCCACTTGAACGTGATAATGACATTATATGTTAAATAATTTAAAGTATAGACAAAAACAACAAAAGAAAATATCTTTTAGTAAAACAATTTTTTTATGAGGTTATATAATTGTTCTTTTCGACTATAAATAGTTTTTATAATTATAAGACTATTTCCTACATCATGATATTTTATTAATAATTTTTATTTATTAAAAAATATTTATTTAGGACACAATGATGATGCAGTATTTTCTTAATTAATCAAATTATAAAATAAATGGTATTATAGATGTTAAAAAAATATAATTTGACGATGTTGATTATATTGATGAATTTTATATGTCAATTTGATATATTAGAATTTATTATATGAATTTTGGTCGAATTAATACCGCTATTATGAATTTAGAAAAAACAAAATACCAAATAGTGTCAAAATTGACAAAAAATACTTTTTAAAAACAAAATTATATTATTATTTGATTTTATAATTCTCAAAATCTAAGGATTATCCAAAAGAATTATATAATGATATTTTTATCATTAATTACCCACTTGGGGTTTTCTTGTAAGTATATAGTTTGTTTATTAACCATATAATATAAAAAACAAAGAGACATGGTAAATGTCAAACTATTTAAATAAGAGTTAAATCCTAAATATAAGGTTAATATAGTGACCCAAACCAGTCTAAATCCTATTGGTTGAGTGGTTTTAGACCCATAAAAACCTTACCCTTTATATTATATATTTTTGATAGATTAGAAACTGAATATTATTTTATTATAAAATAATATTTCTAGCTTTTCCTAAGATTCCCCTCACCCCTCTTATAAAAGGGCACTCCCCCCTTCTCTCTAATTCACACAATCAATCCATTTTTCTCGGCCAAACCCTAACCAAATACCATATAAAATGTCCTCTCTTCATCCTAGAGGCATTACGTTATTCAGAAAGCAAGCCTATGAAGTCTTTTTAACAAATCAAAAGAATGAACCCAAAGAAGAGGTAAATATTTAGTCACCTCTTTCAAGGTCCTTTCTTCTTCCACTTATTCTTTATTTGTTATTTCCATTCTACAAAAATAACTCCAGTATATTCTATATTCTATGTTGTTTTTATAAATATTTTACAACCATATTAATTTTTCTATCCATCCTTTGAATGACATGTCACCATACGTGTGTACGTATGGCTTACTGTCTCCACGTCGTGGTGTAATTGTTATTCAATACATTATTATTGGGATGGGTATTATAATGATGGGTAATTATTGTAAATAAAAAATATAACATGATAAAGATTATGTATATATGATATACCATCCAATTATATATTATTTTAATATCAAATGAATGAAATTGTCGCTCGTGCGTACGTACAGATTACTGTATCCACGAACACGATGAGATTCATTCCCCATCGTATCCATTAAAGAATAATTTTCATTATATGATAAAAAATAATGTTTAAATACTAAATATAATTCTAGATATGAATAATTTGAATCCCATAGATAAAAAATATGACTCAAATAACAAATAATATAAAGGAAAACGAATTTGTTAACACCCAAAACAGTGATAATACTAATAAATTATTAACAAAGCAATGTTAAAAATAATATATGATATCATATTAATGTATATGATTATATAATAATTTAATAACAATTATTTCACCATTATACATGATTTTAACCTGCCCTAGACCAAGGAAAAGTACAAGGTAAGGGTTGATTTCACAATCTCTTTATTATCTGAGGTTGTGTATACGTAATTATCTACTGGGACCTCTTTATCTTCCACATCCATGTTTCTTAAAAATGTATTTCAAAACATTTTTACTATTTACTATAAAATGGGTTAAAGTCATTTATACCCTTATTTGACCATATATGTTTTGAACGTAATATTGTCTTCATTTTCTGAACAAGGTACTTTATGACCTTTTCGAAAAAATTATGGTAATTATGTTTTTTAACTAATACGGTGGGTGCGGCTATTTTCCAACATTATAACATCGTCGATTCTTCCCTTACAAACATACATGAATATTTTCAAAATAAATGTTTTCTTTATTATTATGTGCCTCTTAAATGATTTCAAAATAGAAGGAAATATTTTTCTTAAAAAAGGTTTTTATTTCATCTATGTCAACATCCATTGATTGATTTCAAGTTTATTTGAAGTTTAATTATTATGATACAAAACATCCATAATGTATTAAAGGTTTTGAGGTATTTTTGACTATGGATGTGTTATTTTTATACAATTCATGGCTTATGGATAAATATTGACATTTCGTATGCTAGTTTTAATATGAATGTTTATGTTATATTTAATCCTTTTCATATGAGGAATGTATTGGACTTAGTAAGTGATGGGTGGAACCCACTATAGCTCCTCGATGCATCGGTAGGTCTCATGAGACAACTAAATAACGAATTGGTCGAGGCCTTTCCCAATTTTATATATTGTTTTGGTTGATCCCTTAATCATTTTTATATTTCTTGGCTGAGGCATTGAAAAATGTTTCAGAATGTCTAGAATTATTCATTACCTCAGTATGAAAATAATATTGATTGTTCATGTGGTTATTCGACTAGTAAAATTACCATGATTATGTTTTATTATGGAATTATTTTCTCAACTCATATTCCTTCCATAAAAGTGCTCATGTATATTATTTTTAACGGCATGAGTTTTAAATTATTCACCATGCTTAATATTTATGTTAACATCCACTGTATTTCTTAACCTTACTGAGCGTTTGAGATCACCCCTTTCTTGTATTTCATTTTCCCCAGGATTTCCAAGAAGTGTATTATGAATGACATGCAGGTTTAAGAAAAAAGGGAATAATGGTCTTCTAAAAGATTCATTTATGTTGTGTTTTATTTTATAATGTGTAATGTAACGTTCTTGTATGTAATTTTTTTTTCTAAACTACAAAACAGTCGGTATTTCCTGACTTGATTCCTTGTAATCATTCTAATGTATTAAAATAATGCACCAACATTGGGTAACTAGGGATGGGGGGTCACATCTGCCTCAACTCCTAAAAAATATATTGGCATCTCTCCATCCACACGAAAGTATGTTCCTTCATTTTCAATTCTTACAAAGGTGATGCAACTCAAGAAATGTCAGGCACAAATCTCTGGTAATACCCATAATGTTGAACTACTATATCTAGAACTAAAACATCAAGAGCTTATCATAAATATGGTGTTCTCCTAGTGTATCCATTACAATCTTCATAGGATATTCATGATCCTCCTGCATCGCTGAGTACACCAAGATGTCGTCAATGAAGACCACAATGAAGTGACTGATGTATGGATGTAATATCATTTTTATGAGTCCAATTAAAACTGTTGGGGAATTTATCGCACCGAATGGAATAACCATGAACCCGTTTTCGCCATACTGACATCTTAAGGCCTTCTTCAGCACATCCTCATCTAGTACCCAGAGCTGGTAATAGCCTGATCTGATGTCTATCTTCAAAAACCAACGTTCTCCATTCAACTGATTGCAGAGATCTTTAATCCTCAGAAGTAGATACTTGTTCTTCATGGTCACCAAGTTCAGGTGTTGATAGTCCATAGAGAGTCAAACACTTCCATATGCCATCTTGTAGAACAAAATTGGGGCATCCCATGGAGACACAATGGTACTTATGAACCCTTTCTTCTACAAGTCCTCCAACTGTACCTATAACTCACGAAGCACGACATGATCTATCCTATATGATTGAGTAGATATCAGTGTCTTCCCACAGTACGTTGCCATGTATAATTCCACCTATTTGTTAAGAGGTTGTCCTAGGACATCATCCAGGTAGACATCAACATTATGGTCCACCATTACAGGATAACATGGACATTCAACATTAGCTTCCCTGAGGGAAAGGCTAGCTAACATATGTGTGATTAGAACCACCCTCCACTAGGAATGTCCATACTCTGCTACAATGTTACGCTTATCACTAGTGAAGGAAAAAAATTTCATATCCTCACGAACACACCACAATTTTCACCTAATACAGTTAATCTGAGCAAGGACTTTGGATAACCAGTCCCCATTAAAGATTTCATCGCATGAAATCGCCACCGCTACTAGAATATCCCAGCCGAAGCTCTCACCTCCTAGAGTAATCTCTAACTGCCAGAACCAATGTGTAAACCTATAAGCTTTTCCTATAAGAGTATCTAATCGTAAGGATCGAGTAAATTACTCCACCGGAATCTCTGAGATCCGAACAAGTTTCATGGAAATAAATGAGTTACATGAACCTGCTTCAATTAGTATAAAATATAAGGTGGAATAGACATAGATAGTACACATGATTATCTCCAGAGCACCTTGGTTATATGAATAAACTCCCTGGAGATGTGCTTGTCCCTATCCACCTACTCCCTATGGTCGGGGTGGATCTCTAGGAAGTGATGGCAGTAGAACCTCGAATCTTCACACACTGCTTGCTGTATGTCGAGCTCCTCTTCTAAACCCATCTCCCTATTTACCTCCTCTGTCAAACCTCTACCTCAGTGGTCCCTTTTCCATCAACTGGTCATCCTTATGGTGGGTCGGGATGTCACAAGCCATGTGGCCTTGACCGCTGCATGAGTAGAACCGGCTTATCCTCTTCTATCCTCCTCTGTCCCTTGAGCCCCTCACTACTTACCCTATATCCCGAGGTCATCCACTAGATGGTTCGGCCCACTTGGGCTCCTACATCATCTCTATACTACTGATGCAGATGAATCTTTAACCTTACCTCTAGTGGTGGCTCTCTCCATCAGTGCATGCTTCGCAAGGAAGCTCTCCACCAAAAGTGCCTGATCATGCAACCCTGCTTATGATGGAATGATAGAAAATATCACCGATACTCTGATCTCCTGTCGGAGACCCTTATCAAAGGATCAGGACCTGAAGAAAGGGTCGTGTACCATGTCAGTGCAGTAGCATAAGAGATCAATAAAACTCTTCGAGTAATGTTCCATGGTCTTACTGCCCTGCTGTAAGTGGAGCTACTCCTGTATATTAACTATGCCTAGAGTCGCTCGGATGAACTCTACCATGAAAACACCCTCGATGTCTTGCTAGTTGGGGATACATTGTCGTGTAACTAGAGTGTCAGACTCTACTATCTCTCAACTGCTCCCTGGATGAGAATGGCACCTAGGATCACCATTAGATCAGCTAGTGTCTCTATTAAGCGAAACACTATAGAAACAGCCTCCTGCCAGTCCTCACCTACCTACGGATCCATCTTGGCTCAGAACCTCAGAGAGCTCTGCAGAAAAAACTCATTAAACAAGCTCATTCAGCTTGCACCATCAGCTTGAGGGGCTGGTGGCAACAACCACCAAATGGGTAGTTGGGCTACTAGTACACCACCCATATGGTGCTAACACCGTAATAGGGCACTACACAGGGGCCTCATCGTTCAGTGGGCTATCATATTGTACTCTCTCAAGAATCCTGGGTGACTTTCTATATGGAGGCATCCTAAAAAGATACAATTAATCCATAGTCAATAAGTTATACTTGGTGAGTTGACTCAAGAGATCAAAAGTAAAACACTTCCAAAACACATGTAATCTATGTTTTCATGCATTGAGTTAGAATTCAGAATTCAGGGACCTGGTATATGGATACGTCGGCCGCCAAACTAACACTGGATTCCCAAGCTGATGATGACACCCATAACACTCAAAACTATTAAAAAATAGAAACGATCAGTGTCCTAGTTCTTTAGTAGAACCACCTCCTTTGATAACACTTTTTCACGACCTGTCCCTTGGGGCCCATGTCGTGACTACACTACACCCTCCATACTTAGGACAGGGGCTGGAGACTAGCACTGAAAACATGTTTCCCTATAAAAGAAAGGCATTGCCTTTAAACCTGTACCAATACACAATCCAAGAACACATCAAGAAACAACCATAAAGTAAACTGTTGTAGTAAAAATTGTACTAAAGGTAAAGGAGCTGGAATAAAATCCCAAATATAATGTATAAGTAAAACCGAAAAAGGAAAATAGCTCCTATAATGTTCACAGAGGATCCTACCCGAAGGGTATGTACTTCTGTTGATTAGTAGTCATTGTAGCATGTCACGTCAAATGGTGCAACTGTGAGCACTTTCCAGTCCAAGCTCCCTCAGCCTCAATCAACGCGGTCTATTGTCTGCAAAATATACAACAAGGTGCAGGTGTATCATGTGCATGGGTGTGTATAAAAATCCTCAGTAGGTACCCTGAGACTCTTGAAGGTCTCCCAAGGACCCACAAACAAAAAACCACAAAGCAAGACCTCATCCAAAAATCAAGAAAGCATTAAACAACTCTACTTTGGTACATTCCCATACCAATACCTATGTGATCCGGATATACTCATCTCATACATGAGCAAACATAAGTCTCCATCTGCTAATCCATTACATCAAATAATCCACAGGGGAAGAATATAAAAAAGGTAACACCATGAAGTTGACACCATGAAGGTGAAAGTACCACAACAGTAACACTGAGAAGGTAACACCAAGAAGGTAAAAGTACCACATAGGTAACAACAAGATGGTAAATGGCTCATCTCATAATGTTATATAACATATGTGAAAAAGTATAGATTATTAGACATATTGTTGGGTCATCTTACTCTGTCGAGAGGCTTTGCTGCTGACCCACATAGGATCGATATATGTTAAACCACACAGGATCTCTAAGCACTGCCACCAAATAGGATCTCACCCACACAGGATCGGTATGTGTGGACCCACACATGATAGTTGAGTGTCAACCCAAACAGGATCAATAGTTAATAAGAAACATAGGATCAGTATTCATTCTTCACATTACGCCATATCTCCTCTGCCTCACTTCCTTCTATTGGATTCCCTCTCATAGTACGCTTGATTCAATGTGAAACACTACTCAATACATCAATCATTTTTCAACTGGCATGGTGATCCATGAATAAGTATCACAATGGACTACTAGGTCCTAAGGTTTCCAAAGCAATAGATGGCATGTTAATCGGACACATGGTCTGTGACTTATAAGCATTTTAGTTCTGAGGGCCCGGTTGGATTCAGCTTGGATCCAACCAATACATTCTCCCAAAATCTCCAAAAATCAAGAGGATTATAAAAAATTACAGTATCACTCCAAGGGTCCATGCGCCACATATTTTATGTCAAATGGATACCTGGTTCACAAGATATGGCTCTTTTAGAAAAAATGGCCCTGGAAGGGTCAGGGTTGACCTGACCTAGTCCTAGTCCGACTCAGCCGGCTGGGACCCCGGAGGGATTGGATTGCTAGACCTAGAATCTTCCTTGCCCATATAGGTGGTGTGGCTCGCTGGGCTATTTCTACATGGCCCAGATCGGGGCATGGCCTACCGAGCTCACGCAGCCTGGCCCGTGGAGGGAGCGACCCGCTGGACTCGCATGACCCAACCCGAAGAGGAGTGTGACCCGCTAATGGCGCGGACCACTGGGGCTTTCACGGCCCATCCTATGGAGGGGAGTGGCATGATAGTATTGTGGCATGCTGGAGAAAGGCCCTCCCTAGCTAGAATGGGGGGAGTGGCTACCCCCATTCTGAAGGTGGAGCGACGATGCCTCTATGAGCTACAAGGTCACTCGTGATATCCATTGCGGGTCCCAAACCACCGTTGTGGCTTCAAATCCTCTTCCCTCTTCCATGGTGCGTGATGGAGCCCCTCCCACCTCTGTTTGCAGCTGTATGGTGCTGACCACTAATGTCTGCCACAATGTTATTGCACCCCCTTCTCCAGCGGTGCGCGAAGGTGCGCCACCACTTCCTTCGCAGCTGGTTGTTGTTGGCCTCCTCCATCACCGTCCATGGATACAACCGAGACCTCTTCATTGGTGACTTGTGATGGTGAATCACCATCTCATCAATGGTAGACCATTATCATCTTCCTTCTTCACCTGACGTTCCGGGTTTCATCCTACCCAAATTAAATGCTCGTGAAGAACACAAAATTTTCCAAAAAAGGAGTAGGGTCTAGGCATTGTTCGTTTGGTCCACACCCTCCACATTAGATTGATATCATTTGAGAATAATATGATTCAAAAATATCTTAAAATAAAATTAAGATAAATCCCTACCTCAATATCACTGGAGAACACCCGCGTTTGTGGAAGAGTCGGTGTTTGTTGTTTCTGCAACAAGACTCCAATGACACCGCTCAATCATTGATCCTCTATTCATGATTCGGTGGCGCATGTCACCGATCACAGGAACCAATTCTATCCTTCCTATGGTTGTTGTCATGAAACTTTATCAGAACTTCATCTCTTGGTGAAGCCGTTCCAATACTCCTCCCTATGCTCCATATAAATTAGAGAGGGTGGGGGGGGGGGTTGAGTAATACCCATGGAATTAATGGGGTTTAATTAATTATGGAACATTCCTAATTATAATGGTACTATTACAATTAATTTAGGGGTCAATCCATTTAATGTCTTGACACATTATTGGTCCCACCACAACTTCTTTTCCTTTTTCTGAAAAATGAAAAAAATTAACAATGTTATTTTATTATTCTTCTAAAAGTCTCAAAATATATCATTTTCTCCCTACCTAATATGATTGAAGTGAAGTCTATAATAAGAGAATCTTGGAACTGCAGATTCAATGGTGCTCTCAGATTTTTAATCTAAGCACCAGTTCAAATGATAAAAAATTCCACTCGTGTGTTTACTAAACGTATATTAAAAAATGTTCATAAATTCATTCTGGGCGCACCGGGTTTCAGAATCACACACCGTCAATTTTCCTAGACTCGTAAAAATTCCATACAAATAAAAAAATTACATGTAAATTATGGTTATTTACATTATGAATTTGAATTATGATACAAAGACCAATATTTAAAAGTAATTTTATTATTAATTTAAATTAAATTTGGGTTCAAAATATATTCCCATGATTTTATTTTTTGTCTTTGCAGCTGAAATATTATATACATTATCAAAAAACAAACTTGTTTTGTTTTTGAAAAAGAATCGATCAATAATAATCTTATTATTCATATTTCTCATAATTATTTTATCTAATAAAATCTATGCTATTGTAAGGAGATTTCAACTGAAAATTACAATAATTCATTAAAATCATTTTCGATTATTTAAGAATGGAATATGAATGCAATGAATACATAGGGAAAATGATATTAAATCCCCTATGATGTTATATAAGAGAATATCTTAACAAATTATTTATTAAAAATTAAATGTATGTTGAAGATTTGTAACTCATATTTACTAATTCACATAGTATATATAAAGATAGTAAAAGGTAGATGAATAAGGCATCATATAAAATATTTGTTAATTCTATGATTATATTCTAGAAATGTCTTTTAAGAAAGAAATCTATCAAATAAACATATGAAAAGAAAAATCACTATCTTATATATTATTTTTTTATATGATATTATTTTATTATATTACAAATTACTATGTTTTAATTAATATAATTTATTAATTTGTCCTAATTATAAAGTGTACATCAATGGAAAAACTATGTGTATATTAGTTAATTATCTAATAGATTCAATTGATATAAACATCTTCATGATAGAAATGAATTAATCATAATAGCTAAACATTAACAAGGGATGAAAATATCTTTTAGGATTGCAGTAGAAATCATGGCTTTATTTGATATTTCGATCCAAAATCAAATGTTTTAATAGGAACACTTTAATGTATAATATTATTTCATGAAAATTATTCAAAATAAATATAGTAAATAATAATGATAAAATCAAATTGGTGATTTTATATTCAATGAAATGGGTTATAAAACATTACATAATATAAATAAATTATACCTGGAGAAATAAAGTATAACATTATCACATTTATAGTTGTCTATGAAATCAATAATTGATTCCATATAAAAAAATTAGGGCATCTATTTTTATGATATTATTATTGATTAATCAACTAATTATTAAATTGGGAAAAGAATATATGTATAGTATTTGATTATACCAATAAGTCAAATATGATTACTGAATGGTCTAAATATTTTATAATACATAATTTATGATTAATTCATAGTAGTAGTCATCATGATAATATTATATATAAATTATAATTATCCTAACTGAATTATATGATCATTTTATTAGCAATTGAATTTAAATAAATCTATTTTTAAGGGATACCATGTATTAGATAACTATGTGACATGAAAAAAAATTGGTTGAATCAAAAAATTCGAGTATGATAGATAGGTTTCAGGGATTGTTTTCTGGATAAAAAAATATACATAATGATCCTTAGACTTTCATTTGAAATGTATGTGTGTTGACTTTATATAATAGGTTTGTGGGAAAACTATAATTTTTTGGGAATATTATTCTAACAACATATCAAAATCAAGTGAATGGTCATATGATTAATTAATACTATAGTTATTTTCTCAAAGATTCCTTAAGGTAAAACCCAAGAAGAAACAATATATAATAAAATATATAATGGAAATTATTAATACATTTAATTATATATCTCATCCATTGAATTGAAAAATAAATGAATACAAAATACATTTGGATTGTGTCAATCTGCACATGATATCCTTTCAATGTATAGATGACATATGCATATGAATAATTTGGAAAATAACTTCACATTTATGAAATGTAATCTGGTATTATCCTTCTTATGAAGAATTCATGAAATGAAAATATAAAGTATCTCTAGGGGAATTAAAATTATTTTTAGTCAAAACTATATTATGGTTCATGAAGATAAAGAATATGATTTCATTTTAGAAATTGGAGAAATTGTACTGCTAGTATTTTAGTGTATATAAAACTACTCATTTTTAGATTGGTTTAATTTGGGGTTAATATAAGGATAGGGTTTTTAGCACAAGTTTTGACAATTATATCCATTAGTATCCATATAAATATAGTAATATGTATGTTTCTTATCATGATATGGCCGAAGAAGTGACTTTAGAAACATTTTATTCTATATTTTTATGTTACACTAAGATATTTATGTCTAGTTATATAATTTTTTTTGTTTAAGTATAGTATTATGAAATATTTCTTAGTTTCTAGAGAAAATAAATATATACTCATACATATTATCAATTTGTGGATTTAATTATATAAATGAGGTATCATTGAGATGATTATAAAAATTATTAATGGTCTAATCATAATTTATGTCTATATCTCATCAGAGTAAATATTATCATGTGACTAAAACTATATGAGTTTTTAGAATATAACTATATATTTATTGGAACTTTTTTAGATTTGGTTCACTATAACCAACTAATATAAAGATTCAATTATAATAATATTAATGATGAGGAATATTCATTAATATTTGTGAAAATATAGATCATTCTTCTACCATATTATGAATATGAAAATATTTTTGGGGTTCATGTTACACTAAAAAGTCATATTATTTTCCCGATATGATATGAAAAGTTATTTATTTTTATAAATAATCTTAAATACGTGTTCAATATTAAAATAAAATTGCCTAAATTTTTTAAATGTTATAGGAAATATGATGTATGGGTCTCATAAGACATTGATTCTTAATTCCACGATCATTTTCCCTAGAAACCCTATAGATAAGGATGTTATGAGAGCATTACCCACTAGTTGGATATAAAATTTTTATGATTAATTGGATTTTAATAAATACATATGTGTGTAATGATCCAAAATAATTATGACAATTTTTAATAGATATCATGTATCCTGAACACAGATGTATTGATGAAAATCATGATGATATGCGACCATGGTTAAAAAGGATGTGTTTCATGCATCATGAGTGACATTATATGAATAAATAATGCATGAAAGGATTTTTATACATTATTCATTAAAAAATTTATTTCCCATGCCCATTGATGGAAATGGAAAAGCCTATGAGCATACATTTTCGTTGAAAAGTTCATTTAATGAATATCATATAAAGATAAAATGAGAACACAGGTTTATGTCATTATTATTCCACATTTTTGAATGAAGATATTTGGATAATTTTATTATATTACCAACTGTGTGTTCATATGTTTTTATTGTCAGTATTATATTTTACTTCATATTCATTGTGATTTTTGGAATGTTTTTAGTTTTTAACCATGGAATTTAGGTGTCACAACAAAATACAACTGGGAAATTGTCCAAGAGTATTATAAGTTATTCTTTTTTAGAATCACATTAGAATTACATAGGAATTTACAAATTAAAAAAATATTTCACTCATACAATATTTATCTATAATTAATCATAAACTGTTCTAATATAATCATAAACTGTTCTAATATAATCAATGCCCATTTATTTATTTGTGTGAATATTCTATAGAATATCAATTCACTGGGTTTTTTATTAAATTAATAATTTATTTTTCTATTAATAATATATACATGTTAATTTATTTTAATAAATATCCAATATTAAAAGTATGAAAAATATTAAGGTTTTTTTGAAAAATAAATTTATTGTTCATAATAGAAATTTTAAAATGTATAGTATTTAAAAAATTGATATTTAATCAGGAACAATAATATTTCATAATAACCATGTTTAGTGAATTACATGTAATAATTCTCATTATTTTTAGATATAAATTTGGGTTTTCAAGTATTTGTATAATAATCAATGAAATGAAGAATTGTTTATTCTCTAACTCATGGTCTATAAATACAAGATTTTGTAATTATTTAACTATATTTAAGATTTTATCTTCGATTATAATAGTCATTTTGTAGAATAAAATCTTGTGAGAATACTATCAATCCCTAAAGAGATATATATTTATAATTAAATGTATAATTGAGTACCATTATCCTCTTAGAACCTCCCAAGTATATATATAAGAAGAAAAATCCATCCTACATGAATGGATTATTTTAGTAATGAAGAAATATGCAAGAGGTTGAATCTTCTATGATAGAACCCAAGTATTAATTGGATAATGTTTATGAGTTTTCATAGAATTTGTATATCTATTATATAGTGATTGTAAAAATAAATTCACTCTCAACACTGATGGTATTCCAATAAGTGGTTATTTAGTTCATCAATGATGTAATAATTTTATATCTAGGTAATTCATAAACTAGTTATATTAATTGAAAATTAAATGTGATGGTTATAACTCATGGATTAAATTTTGTAATAGAATATACCTCTTAGTAGTAATTTTAATTATTTAATGAAAAACCATGGTTATAAATTATCCTAACCAATTTAATTATTCCCCACAAACAAACAAAATCAACAAAAAAATAAAGTTTACAAAAAAAGTGATTCTGTGTTCTATTTCCCAAAACTATTTTTGTGATATTCTTCTTGATTATGACCACTCACAACATCCCATTTTATTCTGTTATATATATTCATAGACTTCTATACTATACGCCACCCTCAATACTGCCTATTTTATCTCCGCATAACACTATTTCTCTTGTACATGTATCATTTCATTTAACATATCCCCATGAACATAAACAAACCCTAACTTATAATAGACTATGACTATGTATCTAGAGACAAATCACTACAATAAAAAATTCAGTAATGTTTTATGTTACATCAATAAGCATATGAGAGTAATTACCAAACATTACATTATACCAATGCATCATGTTTCCTATAAATATTCCCCATGGAATCTTTGTTCACATGGAAACTACATGTTAATTCCTCACATGATCTGGGGAAATTCTATTCCCATATCAGATATATAGATTCCTAAGATAAATAAACAATCCAGTAGGAAATGTTTTGATCCCAAATAAGTAATAATCATTAAAAATGTAGTTAATTGTCCCAATATAAAGGTTATTATTCCGATAAATATTTTGAATGTACACTTCTCCCAAGCCATACCAAGGATAGGGTGAAGGAGCCCTTTCTATAGTATTTTCCCCTACAAATACCTTAATAAAACCACTAATAATGCTATAAAAGCCTCAATATTTTATTAATTATCCAATTCAACAATATAGAAGATTCACACATAGTTATCACCTATAGTACCATGGATAACCCAAATTGGACCCAAGCTCAACCTTCAATACCATAAATAGATTCCCTATTCCCCTAGGTACCCCATTTTATTCCTCTAAATTATGTATCCCAAAAACAATTTATAGAAATTTTTTCACTACTAGTAAAATTTGATATAAAAATAGATTCAAAATATTTTTATATTTTGAAATAAATTTATCGGACTATACCTATAATTTGGGGGACCATTGCGTTTTTTTCTATAGGGATGGGCCTATAAAAATAGTTTGGAAGGTTTTTTAGTACATGATGAATATATGAATGGTTCTACAAACATAATATAAATAGCTACTGAATAAATACATATATCAACAATGATTCAAAACAATTGCTATAGGTTTATATTAATTGTTTACAGTAAGAGATCAAATTGTTTCTATGTTGAAATTAATAGTGGAAAAAATTGAACCTATGACAGAATTCCTACTTCTAAACGACATCGAATCTATCCATAGACATCATTTATATATATAATTATATATATATATATATATAATTATATATATTTGAATTAATATAATTCAAAATTTTGAGGAATATAAATTTATTATATACAAATCAATGAAAAATTGTATTTTATATAATAAGTATTTTCCAAAAATAATTTCTACTTTTAGGACCAACCAAAACGTTCATTGAAAATTATTTTTACAGTAACCCAAATGATACCTTTACCAAATATTCTCAAAAACCATTTTTATAGATTGAATAAAATACTCAAAACAATTAAATGGTTTCCCAAAACTATTGGTGTATGTCGCTATGTTTTACTTATACTAGGGGTGATCTAAAATCGTTTTAATATGTGTCACATATTCCATAAGATTTTTAAAACTGTTGGTATTTCCAATATAAAATAAAGGATTTCTGAACCTATGGTATTGGAATATAGCTATAGGTATGTTGGGATGCACTATATTTATAGTTGTGTTGGATGAGGTCTCATTCCACAAAATTCATATTTCACACACTCCATCCCCATGACCAACTCATATAGAAGACTTGTTTCTTTTCCATATTCCAATATCTCATTTGATCATTTATTCCTTGGGTTATTTTATTATATTATCATATAATATTTCCCCCATGAGTTTCTTTCCAAACCTATAGGGTCCCTTATATACTGTTAATCATGTATACATTCAATAATGACAATCCTTTCACTTGAGAAATAAATAAAAATCATTCACAATCATCACACTCTTATGAGTTTCTCTAATTAGTCTTTCATATATCACTAGATAAATATCATCCTCTATATATCCAATTACATTGTTGGATATACGAATTATCCACTAACTTGGTGTATGCCACATTCCTACCATAACTTGATCCATTTTTTCCATTCATACCACAAATTCTATATTATTAATATCTGTAATAAAAAACCATGGATACTGAAATTTCTATAACCAGCCCACTCTAATTGACTATAAACATCTCAGTAGTGTTCCTCGTATTAACAACATAAAATAGTAAAAACAATTGTACATGATGATTGATCTTAAATGGAAATTTTTGGTCATAAATATAATAACATTATTTTCAACACTATAATAATTTTATCATTAACTTGAATGCTAAAATATTTATCCTAAAATGAAATTATAATTAATGATTTTTTATTTCCATCATTGGTATGTGCTAGAACCGCTTTTTATGGGTATAATTCTGATGCCACAACATTCACTACCTCCAGTAATGGAGATAAATTATAGATCACCCTGATAGACTTAAATAAACCATAGCATAATCAATATATATAGGAAAAATTAATATCATCTCATACATACAATACTCTCACCAATTGATTGTATAAATCAATCAAATTCAGATAAAAAATAATTGATATTTTTATTGAGGATGATTTTAAGTGATTGACATAAATATATATGAGATCACTAGACTAGAATATGTGATCCCTTGTGAGATGGGAAAGAATCATGTCTTATTATATTGGATGTGTAATTTCATACGATACTTTTAGGTACATTGATGACTAGTGGACTTTTCAATATGTTCCCACAGAAATGAAATTAATTGATTTTTAAAAATATATGTAGACTCAATTTAATAGGTTTAAATTGATTTGTCAATATTATAAACATTTATTCGTATTTAATGAAATAGTTAGGCTTATGATACTATTTATGTTATTCTATTATATGTTGAAATTTATATATGCATATAAAAGAATGTTTATTACTATTAACAAGTGATTCCCATAGACTAAATTACATTTTAATGATTTGGGAAATGATGTGAATTGAAGAGAAATTTTTTAAAAGTATTCCATATATTGAATAATATGTCATGTTTGCTAATATTGGACATCTTGGATTTGGTTTTATTTACGAGAGATACAAATACCATATTGTGATCGATTAAACACATTTCCAACTGATATACTAAATGTGTATGTTAGACAATAGGATAGTTCAATTTATCTTTTTATAAACACAAGATAATGAATAATGTTTCATTAAAAGACTCGATAATGAAAATTTCAAGGTATATAAAAATTTGTTTATAATAAATAGTGTTGGATAGTTGATATATGATTATAATGGTAATTCAATAGTGAAGAATAGTTTTGTTTTGATCAAATATTATGGTAATTATAATATAACACAGGTAAATAGTTCTTATTAAAAATTATATGTTTGATTTTATCATAGGGTGAATACACATATTTAGTTTTTAATAACCAAACTATGTTTATATACTATAACCTGATCCTCAAACAAATTATAATTTCACTCAACCCTTGGTATGTATCCTCAATATCCTCAGCATCAATAGATAGATATAATCATAAATATAGAATAGGGAGATTTTTTAGAAAACATATATGATCACAATCATTATACTAGTGTATCTGGATATATAGTAAAATAAAAGGAATTTAATTTCCTACAATAATGATACAATATAATATTGTTGAAAAAATATTCTCTCGAACAAAATTATTGATTGGTGGGAATAATAAATCCATAAATAATGTTAAGACCTCCATTTTTCTCCACTAGTGATCCATTGGTTCTTTTTGTCAATCCAACAAACAAATTATCCAAGAAACATGAAACTCATAAAAAATAATCTACTGGGGGAAATTATTCTACTGCATGGGGTAATGAAAAACACATAATAGGATATCTAACTGAAACCCCATGAACCACATATATGTAAATATCCATCATAATATATTTTTTATTTAAAAAACAAGATCCAATCAAGTGACATTTTTTAAAATACAGAGAATAAAATTAACCATCAATAATAAAAAACATCCAATAAACCAAAATAATCACTTGTGAATAATTAAAAATTTGTTAAACTAAAAGAATTCCCCAATTATTCATCAATTATTTCTAGAATCTTGTAGATGATGTGTAATAACAAAAATAGTATTGTAATAATATGATTATCTAAATACCTCTACACCTTACCTAGTTGATACAAAAAATATCCTCATTCCCATGTTGTATTTTACCCCCCACCATTTCCATATCATTATTTAGATGTTCTTCACACTAAAGGGGGTCTATTCGAAATTCATTTCGGAACCCTTTACAACAAATGAAAATGCATCTAAAATAATAAATCATAATCCCACTATCAATTGAAAAATCAATGCTATAATAATAATAACATGAACCACAAAACACAGTTCACAAAACCAGTAACAAAATCCATATAACTTAATTCAACTTTAGATTAATACCCAACTAATAAAATAAAATTCACAAACAACTATAAAATATAAAAGACCAAGAAAATATTAAATTGTTATAATATTTTATTAATATTTCGACGTAAAATTTCAAATTCCCTAGATTTCATAAAACCACAGACATTCATATATGAATCAATTAGTTTCTTTATAATAAATTAACTCACATTACTTTTTTAAAGAAATAAAATATTATTAATTATACTTTTATCATAGAAAAATAATATAATTTAATTAATCAATACATTAGAGCCCAATACATTTTATAAACAATATATAATAGGGGAAGGTGACTACCTAAACTGAATGAATAATCCAATACACATCATGATATCAAATAATAATATTACCTAATGACTCTATAAGACATTATAAATAACTGTATGACCAATCAGGTTGGTTTCTGTATGCCTTATGAAATCCCATGTTAAAACCTTATATGTAAATTTTTGTATAATAGGGGAAATAATGGAGTTACATACATTCAATCTGTCATCCTACACAATGAAACCTTAATGGAGGAAAATTATAGAGGAATGGATCCAAAAAAATATACCAATATAACCTTTAATCCAATATAACCCTATCCATTGAAAACGTAAGATATAAACTGCTACAAATGCGTAAAAATATATATATTTTTGAAGAGTTTATATATATATATATATAATGCCCAATTATATTTTTTATATGTATATGGATTGAAAATTCTTATTACATTTCCTACTACTTACTGAATTAATGTACAAACAACCTGGACTTGGATGACATTGCATAAATATTTAAAACCTATATTTTTCTTCTCTAATATGACTTGTGGGATTCCAATGAATCATGTGCAGTCCTTAAGGTAATAAATCAACTATGCACCCACAAACAATCAACCAAAAAGTCCCAATTCGTAATCCAATTCCTTCAAAAGTTTACCCATCACTTACCCAAAACTCTAAGAACCACTGAAGTCATCGGTATAACATCGCTAATAGTAAATATAAATGAACAATAAGTATTATACATCTTTATGAAAATCAATATCTATATAAATATACCTAAATACAATATTTTTATTATTCAAAAAATAGGTCATCATTCCTTGAAAATGTGTCATCAAGAACTCTATATACCTTCATGATCTTTTCATAAAATTTTCAAATATATATATCGATCTAAAAATTAATTTATTGGGAATGAAAATAAATAACATGATCTATAACATCATGATTACACATATTCAACCAAAATCCAACCAATTTAGAAACATCAACACCTTATTTCATATTATACTACCTAAATGAAAACGTTTTTTGTAATATATAGTTGTTGGACACTATATTCACCTAAATCCTTGTTATTACAAAGATATACGCATTTAGAAAACGAAACAACATAAAATATATACCAAAAGTGAAATTTTATATTTTTTTTACCTCAAATAAAAAATCTTTTACAATATAACCATTTTTAAAAAAAAAATCCAAAACAGATTCAGTTACCATGATAATATAACACTATAACATCCTACACATCATAAAAATTGATTTACCATAACCATATAATTAAAAATATATCCTTGGAATATCCTAAAATAATCCTCTGATACCAATGCTCACTTCATGGAGATCACATTTTTAATCACTAAAACCCATAGAAATTATTTAAATATCTTAGAAAAACCATTTTTTATAAAACCCATATAGAATTCAATTAATTAAAACAGAATAACTAAAATAAATACCCAAGAGTAATTCTATAAACTAATTATATAACATTTGGATTCGTCCAATTTTATAAATTTAAAATTTATTAGAAATTTATATTTCTCTATATGAATGTTTACTTAATTTTACCAAATCATTATTTGGATAATGAACCGTAAATTTAATCATATTAAAAACAATAAAATTGATGAAATCACATCACTAAAATGATATGGGTAGTGGGTATTAATATTGGGTACCCTGCTTGTGCCCAAATTTAACCACGAAAAATGGTAGAAGCTGTCACTTGTTGAATATATTTGTCTATCAAATCCACAGTGACTGTATAAGTAACCCATACACACTCAAAGATGATGATAGGGGATTGATATTTCTGTCTATTAAGTGGTCAAATTTGTTTTTATTGTTCTAATGAAATAATGACTTAATTTATATAACTAAGGAAAAAATCAATATGCCTTAAATTAAAATAATTAATTAAGATGATTCAATCATTGTTTATCTCTAAGGATTGTCTAAGTGAATTTTTTTCTTTGGATTTTTCAATCATTGGTTCAAGAGGTATCCATTAAATGAAATAATTCATCAATAACCATCTCTTATTTTATATATAATCAATTTCACGAATAATCACCAATTCACTTAGAATACCACATTCTTGATCACAATATGTAATTTTATTGTACTATCACTCAAAATGTGTCATCATTAGTGTCAATGAAGACAATGGAGAAGTTAAATCAAAGAAATGAATTCTCAAAATGGATAATAGATTTAATAATTAAAGAACATAAAAAATTCCATACACCCCATTCAACTCTCTAGGATCAATCCATAAAATATAATCTATCGATTGATCTTATTCTTTCAATTGAAGTGCGTAGTCAACATAATTATGTGGTGGAGATGAAGAAAAACATTGAAAAATGAACACTCCACCATTGTGTGATAAAATCACAAGTGCTAGTGTGAATAAATTCACTACATGATTCAATGGTATAATCATGTGATGAAAATAAAAATAAAATTGAATAATAAAAACATATTTTATTAAGAAACTAAAATTATTGAAAAACATATTTGGAAAATATGATGATGTTATTACAAAATGATAGCTGGAAATTTCAGTTAAAAGAATGGCTTGCATTGAATGAAAATCATGGATTATTATTCCACTCACCAATATATAACTACATTGGATAATTTTATTCCATATAAATACATACATCAATAAATTTAATACTCTTTAATTTAGATACTAAAATGTACTATGAGAAAATCAAGGGAATATGAAATTTCGAAGTAGACCCAGAAAATCATCAAGATTTACCCACTTTATTGATGTGTAAAATTTTAACAAAAGAAGTATTAATCTGAAGGAGTTATATAAGATTAATATAGTATTCCAGGTGTCCTATATAATATGTTGATATTTCATGTCATTTGGTTTAGCTATTTGGATGTTATCTTTTAAATGGTGTGAAGACTGTATGTACATTTAGGTCGGGCCCACCATTTAAATGTCAACATCAACTCCCATTATCGCTAGGAAAATATAGAAATTAGCTCATGAAACATATGAATAAAATGAAACACATAATATTCTCTTTCTATAGTTAATATATTAGTTTCATTGGGATGTATTGGGGGCCCCACTTTTGTTTGATGGACTTTAGGCCCATTATGCATTGTATAGAAAATTTCATCATTCTTGATGAAAAATAACAATCTTCACTTTGGATTTATCCATTTATCCTAAAAGGTAAAATTCTAGAGCCAAAGTGTTCAATAATATCCAATAATATTAAATTCAAAAAATAATTGAAATTAATTCCACAAATAGTTGGCTGATTGGGCCAAAAGTTTTACATTAAACATAAATTTTACTTGTGAAGAGAAATAAAGTTCAATTTATAAAATTTATTTAAATTGATTTTTACAAACATTGAAAAAAGTGAATATTAAGACATTAAAAATTAATATTATCCACATTCATATGTTAATCACCCACAACATGATTTTTTCACATCCTATAAAAAAGGATCGAAAAAATTTGAAAATTAATTCCATTTTTTTAAAAAAAAATTAACAATATATTCTCAAAAAAATATCAATCCAAAAATCATGAAACCTTTCAAAATTTATTCACATAAGACAGGTCCACACACTTATCCCAAGACCAAGCCCATTCTTTGGTAAAGAATGCATTATCACATTTCATTAAATTTCAATTAAGCATGATGATGTGTTGTATATCTAAAAATATATGAGACCCATTATCATGTTAAATGGGGGAAATGGAAGAACTATATTGGAATACATTTAAACCTCAATATGAGTATCCATTTTATCATCAAAAATAGAAATTAAAAGACTATCTCTCAGAAAAAAATATGGTGTCATGATCTCCATATACTGGACACTCCACATATTTTCAATTCAATGATCTAAAAGAGATATTTAAACCCTAAATCGAGGAAAGAGCACAATTTATTCATGACTCCCAAGTGACGGGACACACCACATTTGGACAAAAACATTACTCTATGTGGTTTTTTTTATTTTCCCCTATTTTTCGGATACTCAAATTAATGTTAAAGCTATACAAAACCCCATTATAATAATAAAGGTAACCAATAACTCAAATTTACACCGAAGATCCAATGGAGGTGAATTTTGGAATTTTTATCAAGGGTGTGAAAATGTATTCTTTGAAAAATATCTTCAGAAAACCAATCTTTCAAAAAATTGGGCTCAAGAACATTATAATTCATTATTATCATAATCAAGGAATGAAAAAAATATTTATTCTTCAATTTTCACAATGTACACTAATTCATTCAATGATAATCAATTTTTTTCCTACTTGATTTAAATTTTTATCAAAGAAATCCAAATTTGTTTTTTAAAAATCATAGATTTTTACTCCCCCTAACATAAAATGAAACTGCTCTTTGTTTTGAAAGTTAATAGAAGAGATAGTTCTAAATTGGAATGAAGTAATGGGGATGTGATTTGAAATGTATTCTTGGAACAAAATAACCTGGTATGATGTTGATGACCCTTTAATAAGAAATTGATCATTTTTTATTCATTTCACGTGTGTTTTTCTTTGGGTGACTAAAGGTTTGGTTTAACTATGGAAGGCATGTGTTTTTTTGGAAAATTAAAAAATTCAAAAAATATGGAATATAACAAACAAAATAATTATATCAAATTTAAAACCCCAAGGGGTTACCACAGAAAAAACATAAGAACACAAAAAATAAAACTATATAAATGAACATGATTTGTTTTCTCCCAAAAAGTGATGAATTTATTATCTTTAGATCGACATGGACCCCAATATTATCCAATACCAACATTCAAAATTTTAGGGACCCCATCATTCTTGACATAAACATGATTGAGATATAATCTTTTTTGGAATTTATTTTATTTTAAATCCCATGTTTAATATTAATTTTGTAAATTAATGGAATTTCAGTAATGGTTGATCAAAACGTTTCTGTAGTTTTCTTAATATTTCAAGGGTTATTCATCTTTTATAAGATTTTGGAGAAAACTGAATTATAACAGAAAGGTATTAGTTATCACATATGATGGGATGATTGAGTGGGGAAGGATGGAAAATAATTTTGGGTATGTCTTGATTAAAATTTCATAAATAAGATTTACAATTTTAATCATAATCAGTCCCATTTCTATTTTTTTAAATAACTAGTTGCATTTTAAATTTTGATTCCTACCCAAAAATTTACATTTGAATATATGGAGTGGGTAAAAAATCGATATTTTTTATCTCTTTCAATTTTTCAATGATCATTTCTTTTATAAAATCATTATTGGAGGAATATTGAGGAAACTCAATCCATAAAGACAAATTTTTCCCTTGTGAATCCAAAAAATCAATTTCCACCTCATTTAAATACCCTTTGTCATTTCCATGATCATAATCAGTTATCCCACATCAAAATATTCGTTCTATTTAAAATTCATGAGTGGTTTTTTTGGATGAAATATTTTTCTATCATATTTGAGGAAGGGATAATATGACTATGAATGAGGTCCAAATCTATTTTAATTACTTTTACTTATGATCACAATGATAAAATATTCATATTAAAATTCTCCATTTTAACATTCTATTTTTCAAGGTGTTTTTGGGGATTAATATGGATTGGAGTTAGGAAATCATGGAAATCCATAGGATTGATCTCTTTATGAATATTTTATAGGGATGGAAATTGATCCATGAAAAAAGAATCATCCAAGAGATTGTAAATCTCATTCGGTGTGGTGTAATAATTCAATGCTTGGTCAAATAAACTCTTTTTGTGAGGTGGTTCCCAATATTGATCTCTCATTTGGTTATATAATAGAATAATAAATTGATATTGTTTAAGATAATCCATTATAGTTGATTGAAATTATTTCTTGGGATGCTTTGGACAAACAGAAATTGAAATGGGGGTCGAAAGTGAAAGTAGGGTGAGGATATATAATGTTGGGTTTGAAAAAAAAAGTTGATTGTCTAAATTAATTACTTGTGTCCCCAGAAACTATGCTATAATTCCGATGTTACCATATTTACCCATGAAAATGATTAAAAGTGGTCATATCATGGGTTATTGAAACCACAAGGACCAATGAAATAACCTTTAGACAATCAAAGTGGTCTATGAAGGATTCATATGTTTAGGGATGAAGTGTCCAACTATAGTGTTGACTGATTTGATGAAATGGTGATGTGATATAAAGAACCAAGAAAAAATTTCAAAAATTACATGACTTAAAACAATTATATAAAATGAGTTAATCCTAGGTTGCCTCTAGGTCTTGATTGGATTTATTTGTTTCTCTTTGGATTTTCCATTCATTTGTTCAAGAGGAGTCCATTAAATGAAATAATTCATAAATATAATTCTCTAATTTTAACCATAAAAAATTTAATTTATAATCTGCAATGAAATTTTTGGATCACATTGATGATCACTCTAGGGAATTGGGTCATACTAGCACTTAAAATGTGCCATAATTAAAGAGGATGAAGACATACAATAATATTAATCAATGAAAAGAAATCATAATATGGATAATAGATTTAAAAATTTGTGAACATAAAATGAAATTAAATTCACAGCATGAAATTCCCTAGGATAAACCCATAATTTTTTATCACTCCTTTGATGTTATTATATCAATTTAAGTCAGAATTCGACTTAAATAAGTGCGATTGACGAAGAAAAACATTGAAAAATGAACAGTCTACCGTTGTGTGATGAAATCATAAGTTCCTGTGTAAATAAATTCATAGAATAATTCAAAGATATCAATATATGAGTAAAAGAAAACAATTATGTGAATAATAAAAAAACATTAAATAAGAATCAATAATGAGTGAAAAAAAGTCTTGAAAAATATTAATATGTGATTAAAAAATGAATGCGGTAAATTACCATTGAATGAAATAGTTACATTGAAAAAAACAAGGATGATATTTACATTAAAAAACATATAATAATATAGGAATATTTATATCCTTATATACACCCAAAAACATTAAATTCCATCCCCATTAATTTAGAAATTCAAAAGGAGGGTCTTAAAATCAAGGGAATTTGACATTTCGAAGTTGACCAGCAAAATTGTCCTGATTGATCTCCCTCATTGTCCGGATAATTATTAACTGAAGATGTATGGATACAAATTAGCTTCAGAAGAAAAATATATTTTAACAGGTTTCCTTTATCATCATTTATAATTTCAATAAATTTTGTAAATTCTTATAGATGATATTCTTCGAAGGGTGGGAAGACTTTAAGGGCATCCAGGTCTGACCGACCATTTAAATGTCAAAATTATCTTCCATTATCTTCATTAAAACATCAGAATTAGCTTCATAAAAAATTATGTAAAAGTATCCTAATTATTTTCTCTTTATATAGTTAAAATTTGATCTTAATTAGGATATTATTGTGTGACCCTCTTTTGTTTTATGGGAAGTAGGTCCATTATGATTTGTCATCAAAATGTATTCATTAAGATGAAAAATTTCCATCTTCCCTTCTGATTTAACCATTGATCCCTAAAATAAAATGTCCCTAAAAAAGCGATAAAAAATATTCAAAAACATTAAATTAAAAAAATATAATAAATTAATTCCACAAATAGATGATTGATTGGACACAAATTTTCACATTAAACTAGAATTGCACTTACAATTAAAAATGAAGTTCAAGGTATAAAATTCACCAAAATTGATGTTTATAGACATTGAAACACATGAATATTAAGATATTTAAATTTAATATTATCCACATTGAGTATATACTCATACCGTGTATCCTAAATATATTATATAATATATTTCATATAAAATTTATTTTATTTGTTTTGTATTTTTCATTATAAGAAACAACGAATTTAAACATAATGTGATAAAATATAAAAATATTATCATCTAATAATTAAATCAATCATATATTTTAAATTGGAGGGTCTGAATGATAACAAAAGAATTATAATTTTTTTAAATTATTTATTTATTGAAAACAAAATTATTATTTATTATGAAACAAATAATTACTTTTGAGTAATGCCATTTTATGCTTCAAAAAAATGATTATATAAAAATATAGAATTCATTAAATTTTATTTGGGAATAATATAATTAATTTATTACACCATTAGATGAATAATTTCATAAAGAGGATATATTTTTTGAAATCAACATTTTAAAATAATCATTGGGTAAATTTTAAGATATTTTATAAAAAGTATGAATTTTGGGTGAATTGGTAAGTGCAATTTTCAATGAAAAATTCAATTTCATTTCAAAAATTTCAAATTTATTTTCTATTTGGATTGAAATTTATATTTCATTAGTCAATATTTTTAAAAGAAAATTAAATTTCTTCTTTTGGATCAAAATTTTACATGATATTTGAATAAAAATAATTTTAGTCATGAGAAGGTATTTTTAATAAAACATTCTTAATTTCATTGTGGGTGTTCATTATAAAAATAATTTCATTAAATTTTATAAATTGAATATTTTAAATTTAATAAATTATTTTTTATAATAAAATTTAATAAAATTTAATTATTTCAACATACGTTTTTTAATGATGAATTGTATAAATAGTTTAAAAAACAACATTATGAGGTTGATTCATTTTAACCTACGTAAAAACAAAGTCATATAACAACATTTTTTATTAATAATCATTATTGCATGAAGAAATTTTTGTGCCTTTTCACCATTGTTTTTTCATTTAATATTTTAGGGGATTATTAATCATTATATTTACTTAACAATATATTAATTTATTAAAAAATCATTGTGTATCCATTACCCAACTTACAAAATAACTCCACATATCTCTCTAAATTAGAATTTTTTTAAATGTAAATCGATAATAAAATACCATGTTCTCTTATACACGTTCCTAACCATGAGTTATAGGTTCTCATACTCTCATATGACCATTACAATGGTCTATAAGATGGGATCTAATGGAGGATGACCGAAGGTGATGTAATCATTTTTATAGACTCATTAAAATTTATTTCTTCTCTTTAATACAATAATTTTATTTATAATAATCAAAAAAATAATTATTAATGAAAGATAAATATATTGATATCATATTTTTCACTGTGGAAACACCTTTTTACAAATCATTTCCATTTTACCGAATGTGAAAACATTGCATTTTCTTACGTATGACTTACCATCTCCATGTAGTTGTGTAATTCATTTCTAATCCACATTTTCCTTGATTTTTATATAAATTAAAAAAATAAATATATATTATATTTGTTTAATATGATTGGTTATAGAAATATAATTGATACTCTTCCCTCTTACTCATCCACCCATTAAAAAAATGATAATGTAGCTCATGCGTAGTTGTGGACTACCACCAACATGAAGTGATGTGATATATTTCTCATGAAAAATGTACATGGGTTGTCATAAATATGAATATAATTATTATATATGAAATTTAAACTATGATTTAAATTATGGATATGATAGAATAATGATCGTGATTTATGGAAAAATCCACCAAACCAAAACATAAATTATAAATAAAACTATTAACACTTAGAAAATAATATTTGTTTGAAGAATAATTAAGAAATATGTGTGGGAAATTAATAAGTGGATCATAAAAGATGTTATAATTACTTATATGTTTATCATAATTAATTATAATAAAAATAAATTTATTATTAAGTAAGGTTTCATCAAATAAGACAAAAATAAAACTTAATGTAAGATATTTCCTTTAAAAAATCACTTTATTAGTAATTACTATTTTCCATGTTTTCATTGGGAAAACAAAACAATTATAATAAAATCAATCCTATTTTATAACCACAAATTTATGTTTGGATTTCACTTTTTTCTAATTTATTATATTGTTTGGTTAGGAATCAACCATTCAGATACACGTAATGAAATTTATTACCAACATATTTTTTTATATTTTTATCCAAATGTATTAAATTCATGTAAATATATTTATTAAATTGAATCCAATGATATTTTTATATTATGAGACAAAATTATTAAATTAATTTATATTAATTCCTAATATTAATGATTAATATTTATAATTATTCTACATTTCATTTTATAAATGATGTATATTTAACAAAAGGTGTGATTGAAATTATTGTTTTAACATATGCTCCCTGAAAAACTATTCCCACAATCATCTCCACTAATTTAATTGGATATTTCGTTATATTTTTTCATGTATAATATCAATAAAATTTGATTCAATAATATTATATATAATTTTTTATTTTATATTAGGTGAACGAAATTTGAAAGTGTATTGTCTCATAAAATGTTTTCAGGGGTCTTTTAATTGTATTATTCATTTTTGGACAACACCAATTGATGTTTAAGGGGATACAATCAAATGATACAATATATAGTTTTTTCGGTATATGTTATATGATGGTGAAATATTTATGATTCTTATTCCAGATTCAATAAGTATAATTTTGGACTTATATAGAATTTTGAGAATTGATTGTATTGATCATTCAAAATATTTGGAATGAATATGAAATCAAAGGGAGTAGTGGTCCTTGTAATAGATATTTTATCAATGCATTGATCATCCTCATGAGAACAAATAATAATACTTCCATATTTTATGGGTATTTTGAATACACCATCCCCATTATTAATAATTAAATCTTTTTAAATATATCATTATATTGATATTCATGATATGTTTGTTGAGATGTCTTGGTAATTAATTTCCATTATTATAAATTTTCTTTATTATGATGTTAGTTTTCATTTCAATGATTTTTAAAAGATTATATTAATGATGGATTCTCATTGATCATACATTTTTGTAGAATACCTTGGTTTTTATTATCCACACTCCCATATGGATTATACCATTTCAACAGATTATTTATTCAGTGGTATATAACATTAATTAGGATTATACGATCATACTTTATTAATTTTCCATTTTTTATGATATGAAAAATATATTACGAATTTTATCATGGATTTTAGAATATTTCATTAGATGTTTTTTTATTTTTATAGTCATATATTGTAATCTTGTACATCTGTAGATTTCCAGGACATTTAAACTAAAAAATATCCGAGCGTGAGATCCCTTCAATCTTATACCAATGTAATAGTGTACACACCATATATGGTATATTTGAATCAGGTTGTCACAATGTTTAATAGATAAATCCTAGTATAAACCATTGCAACTAAATTTATAAAATCTAATATTATATAATTTAACCCTATGGTTGAAATTATGTATATATTTAATTATAGGATAATATCAAAAATTTTCTCATAATGTGGATATTATGTGGTATTACAACAAATAAATCACTATATAACTACTAAAAGTGGACATGAATTCATAATATATCCATCTAATGATATTATCCCTGAAAATGTTTGCACATGTATATATCAACTAACATTATGGTGCATAGTTAGCATGGACTTACTATGTACCGTGTTTGATACTCTTGGGGATATTATTGGGGTAATTATAATGTTATATTAGAAAAAGGATAACAGATTTGAAAATATACTGCTAAAGGATTAAATAGGTTAAACAAATGGTGTTATAGATTGAAAAGGATGTGTTGACAATTATATATCCTATAAGATACTTCTTAGTATTATATAGTTTTTCAATATAATTATTGATTTTCAATCTATACTTTGACTCCGTAGTTGATGTATGGAACTATGAGTTCATTTTTTTCACCGACTAAAATGATAAATGAAATAATTTTCCTCTTGAGAGACCATATAAATTAAGATATAAAATATATAACCTTATGATTATTCATAATCAACAATAATGAAATTTGATTAATAAATAAAGATGTTAGTATCCAGAAACAAAAAATAAAAGTAAAATATGATTTTATAGAAGATCTAATGATCTTGGTAATATTTGAAATAATTATTAATTTCATTCATGATATTAATGTGTGGAATATGATGTAGGATAAAGTCTCAAAGGATGGGGAAGATGATTTCAATATTGAAATCAAGGGCATAGAGTAATGGATCGCTAGGGAAATTGATGTCTAATATGTAGGTAACATGTGAGTTATCTAACTAAATTCTAAACCCTTATGTATAACTTATAAATATGTTTTCTCTATGTTGTTTTAGGCTTTGATGTGGACAATGGTGACTAGGGAAAACTTATCCTTCACTCTAGATTTAGTAATATGATATTCAAATTTATAACATTAAACCATATGAAAATATTTCAATAGTGTAATTTGATGTGATTCAGATAAATGATGAACTGTCTCATAATTATTCCAATAAAAATTTCTAAAAGTACATAATCACATTTGTTATTCTAAATTAATCTATCACAGTCTATATATTTTAGGATGAACCTGAACAACAATTTGAAATTTCTTAAATCATATATATTTTACTATGTATTTATAAGGGTTATTTATATAAAATTGTTGGGATGCAAATCAACAATGAAAATTATCTTATATTTTAGGAATATGATGATATATTTCCAAAAGAGATTCATATTATTCCCATGAGTCATCATTTACAGTTTTTAGTTGAACTCATATATGGGTTTGAACACATTTCACAGACACCATATTGAGTTTCCATAATAGAGTATGATTATTTAAATAAGAATATTTTGGAGAATATAGTTAAGGGATTCATTTATCTCATTGCTTCACAATGGGATTTATAACCTCATTTTATAATAATTAATTATTTTCCAAATCATCTAATATTATACGAAGAACAAATCATGGTCAATATTAAGAACAATTATATTATACCCTGTGTTGATGATCTATTCGATTAATTATAATGTGATCAATATTTTTTCTAGAATAATAATTGAACATGTTATCACATGATTTGATTCAAAAGGATTATATTCCCAATATATAATTCTATATGGTATATAGTACTTATGTATTTATAGTAATGAATTTTTGATTTACAAATGCTCCTACTATAATAATAAATGTAATAAATATAGTTATCAAACTTACATTGTTTACTTTTTGTTAGACATTATAGGAGTTATTTTTATATATTATAATATTATGGTAGTGTATGAAAAATATTTTAGGATTGTGTGTAATAAGACGAGGAAGGAGTATATAGCATACAAATTCACTATGTTTTAATTTTTGAAACACAAATTATCATTTTATGGTGAAATAAATTATATGATTGTATATCATAGAATCCATCAAAGAAAGAATTTATTTAAAAAAGAACCAAAACCAATGTAATAAAAAAATATAGTGTTCTTGGTTTGGGATGATAATACTAATGTTTTGTGATAATGTTTTCATGTCTGCAAATTCTGATATCCATGATTACTCAAAAGGAATCCATGTTCTTGTGAAATGATGAATTTGAGGATAATATCAATGAAATAAATATAATATTGGTCTGTATAATTAATATTACGCTTTTCATATTGAATAACTATTTATGATATATATTGAATCATCAGACATTATAATTTAATAAATCTACATTCATAATAAAATTTTGTAATCTTATGCTTCTACACATGAGAAAAATTAACTCAATCGTGATTTGAAGTAGGTTGTTGTAATTTTTGTATTAATGAATTGGAGGAATTATAAACATACAGAATAGTGAAATATATAATCTGACCATAAAATCATATTGTATATGTATGCATAGAAATAATTGATTGTTCAATAGAGAATATTTTTGGTTTTGATCAAATATTTTAACTTCTTTAATACATTACCACCATATAAAGATTAAAACGGTTTATAATACTATAAAATTGAAAAAAGATACTATTTTCTATTAAAAGTAATGAAAGTTATATTATATTTATATATTTTCAAAATTTGGATCATGAAATAATGGTGAATGTGGTTTGATCTAATCATTCACATAAGAATGTTCAACCATCCAACCCTGGGTGGATGTTGAAGGATCAAATGGAAGAAGTGTAATTATCAAAGAAAGTGGGTAATGATCATGAGTTAAACCATGATCATACAATAATAATTTTGTTTAGTTAATAATTATGTATTCCCCCAATACCATTTATGATGAATAATTTATTTTTTGGACCTTATAATTCATTATTAACTCTCTACCTCAGATGTTTAAAGATGAATAGATATTTAAGGATTATTTCTAGTGGGATAACATTATATAGGATATGTAAGAGTATGTATTGTGATGAATGGTGTGTTATAATGTTATGGTTGATGGAAATAAATATAATGGGAGATCACATCAATTAACCATGATATAATGAAAATGGGAATACAATTACATAAAGTTCTTCACTAGACTCCCCATAACATCTAAATGAAATAATTTTATTTTTTTTCTAGTTAAAAAAGACATGTAACTGGATTTTTTTCAATTTTGTAGTAATATTCTTGATTATTTTAATTAGTTATAAATTACATATGTTATGATGATTTATAGAGTACCAATTTCTATATTATCTGATATGGATTAGAGGTTTCCCTCAACATTCTAAAGGTGGCTTCATTAGGATGAAAATACTGATTTTTTCAGTACGACTTATCATCCCTGGATTGATGGTTAATATAATAGGATTATTCAAAATCTAGAATATATTTTGGTATCATTGTAAATGTATTTAAAATTTTGTTTGAATTTTATCCTTCATTTTATCAAATAGTCATAAAAATATAATTTAATGACGTATTTAGATGGATTATTATAAATCCCTATATAGACGGAACTACATAAAACTAATTTGATATGTTAATGTGTGAAAAAATGTATCGACACCTCATCTAGATGGGTAAATGTCTGAGAAGGATAGGAATATTCAACACCACATTAGCGTAGCTCAAATTCGAAAGAAATTCTCTACTACCAATTATTTGTGTGAAGATAGGTTAATGTTGGTCATAATTTATTCCTATGAATATCTATATGGTTGATGGTTATGGTATTTATAAAAAAGGGAAGGTTATTCCCTTTATCTATAGACAGCTTAAAAATTATCTATAATATCATGATGGTAAAATATATATTGGTGATTCAATCGAATATCTCTCATGTTCATGATCTATTCAATGTAACACTACTAAGGAATCACATTCCTAATACTTCAAATGTATTTATTTTAGTGTACATATCACTATATTACTATATTTTTTATGATGATCATCTAGTATAGATTCTTGACCATAGAGACAATATGCAACCCAAATAGACTACGTATCTAGAAATGTTTTTTGGAGAAACCATAAAATTAAGGAAGCTGCATGGGTACCCAAGGATATGATGAGTTAGAAGAATCGTCAATTTTTTATATCAAATAGATGATATTTTTAGATGTAAATTATTATATATGGGGTAGAATTTATCACCACCATATTTTGGAAAATTGAAATTTAAATATATTTTATCATTAATATTTTTCTCTAGATGCAACAACATTAACAAATAAATAGTGATATACAAAATATGAAAGTTATCACATAGGCATTTGGATGGTGTGAATTCCTATGATAAAAAAATAATATATATATATATATATATAAAGGTTTTATTTAAGAGAATTTGTTTTATTAATTCATTCGAAATAATTTCCCTAAAATTAGTAACATCATTTTATGCTTCATAAATAAGTCTTCTCTATAAATGGTGATGTTTTAAAGGGCAGAATTTCAATTATGGGTGATTCAATTGTTCAATTTTTATATGTTTCATGAAATTTTAGTCACTTTACCCCTATAACATGTTATAGATCATTTACTTATCATATTAATGTAAATACACATCCATCAAAAAGTAGAAAATAACATAAAGCACAAAGGATTTAAGAGGTTCACTATTAGTATGAGAATATAAAAACTTTACATAGCCACTCCCATTGGTCTATATATGTAATCTATTATTAATAATTTAACACACCTAAATCCAACTCATATTAGAGAACTTATATCTCCTGATAAGAATGGTTATATTGAGTCCCCCACTTGAAAATTCTTTATTAAAAACAATTGATCCAAAACTCAAATAAATAATGTCTTTGTTAAATATGATCCAAATAGTTTCTTGATTTTGAAAACCTAGATTCTGATGGCCTTTAGTTCGATGAATAAAATTCAATTAACGTAGTTGGATTAACTCTATAATATACTATCTTTATCAATAATCACTTATTAAACTTTACCCAGATGCTTATTGTATTCTTCCTAAATTATGCATTACTTAGTGTAATCATGCTTAGTTGTGTAAGAAAACATTTAGATATCTATTATTATAATAAGATCTCTTCCTATATAGATAACATTTAAATGAATTCAGTACTTCTCTTCATTTTCCTCTCTTCTAAAAATGATGAAAACTATGAAAATTTTGTGTTTCTAGTTATAAAAAACTCAGAGTTGAAAAGCTGGAAAAATAAAAAAATTCTCCTCCTTAATTAAATTAAAAATATCTAAAACTTACTCCAATTTAATAATGATCATTAAATCCTTCAAAGATTCCCAGTATTTCTCTAAAATCAATATTTTAAAACATAGTAAATTCCCATCATTCAGGTGCACCTTCTTGAACTTCAATATAATGTGACTAAATTCCGCTTCTCATTACAATATGGCATTCCTCTTATTCTCATTGAAATATGACAGTATTACACTAATCATTATGTTTTCACTTTCTTCTACAAATCATTTCAATATGACATTCTAATAAAAAATAGTCTGATTTTACAATCCAACTCAGAGTTAGTATGATAGAATTACCCTCTCCAAGTCAGTACTAAAATATTTATTCCATATACTAATTCTAATGGGACTCCCAAGTGATCCAATATTACATTGAAATATATTTACCGTTATGATGGAATTATTATTATGATGAAAACATCACTCCATAGCCATGAAAATAATCAATCTTTATCTGATGAAACTACAACATACATCTAATGAAATTTGTGTCTAATACATATAGATATGATGAAAATGTATTATAGTTCTCTAGAACCAATAAAATCAGTACTATTTATCAATATCCTCATATTATTTTATAAGGGTAATGTTTCCTTATTTATGTTGAATGTACAACCATCAATGTATCGACTGAATTGTTTATAAAAAGCATAAAAACATTCTAAATACTGACATCTTTGATTACCCACAATCTCTTCATCATCATTCTGACTCCCTCACTATTCTTCTTATGAAAATCTACCAATGGCGAGTCTGATAAATCCTGAACATTATGTTGATGAATATTAGTATAATGGCGCGTCTAATAAAAAACATTATAGAACATCTAGAATCCATCTTCTTTAAAACTTCTATATTCATTATTTCTCAGTCTAAAAACCGTTTTTCAAAAAAACAAATTTCTCATAGACAAAACACTCCCCATTATGATTGGATTTGAACATTCAACAAATTTTATCTTCTTAAAATAAATCATATCGATGGACTACTTTAAATCATTATGAAAAGACAATTCTTTTACAAAAACATTAGTTGTCCAAACAATAAAGAACATTATTGTAAAAAATAAATATAAAGGTTATTAAATGTCCCACTTTTTATTTTTTTTATAACACTTGTTAATAACTATTTAAACTATCATAATTTTTCCTTCCTTAGAGATTTTATTATTTATCAAAACACATACCTTCTCAAAATAGATTGACCTTAAACCACCATAGATGAGGTAATGTTTTTGAATATATTCTATCACTCAGTAAAAACATAATTTTTTGGCCATGCTATGATTAACTCTGGTCACTTTTCTATTTTCCTAACATTTCTTTTTTTGTCATCCTCATTTAATGATAACCACATCATCATATTAATATAATTATTGTAAGTGAGAATATCCTATAAAGAATAATGTTTGTACATTATCTCCCCATTTGATAACATAATACAAAGCACAGCGGGGGACATCTCTAGGAGCATTAGAAAGTCATTATCCAAGTATGAATATGAAGTAGAAGCCTCAACACAACAATTATTTTTTTGGAATTTCATTTTTGAAAATATCAACAATATGATACCTCATTCCTATGTATTATTGAAAACTATATATAGAAAAATATAATCTATAGATTGAAACATTATATAATTTATTTCTTCAATGATTGAAAATATTTTTATTAATATCCATATCACAAGGATTATCAAAAACTATCATCAATGGTTTAGAAACAATCACATTCAAATCATCCAGCTGAACATTCATCCACAACATCTGGTTAAAATACTATGTGGATGTAATGTATTCTAATTCACCTTTTAATAATGTTATTGAAATTTATTTTTTACAATGCTAACTCACACAAAATTAATAGTGGAAAAGTTTTCCTCCAGAGTTATAATTTTTTTAATGAAAATCTCTATCCCAATCTATATTATCTAACCATGAAATAAAATATCATGATTTATTGTGTATAATAACCCATGTGAATTTTATCCATTAACATATCTTATAAATATCATTACTTTGAAAATAATTTTTTCTTTTATATTACTTTAATGCCTAGAAATAAATTCAACAACATAATATTATTCTTTGAAGTTGTACGGTAATAAAAACATCCAAACAACTTCCAAAAGTCATCCAGATTAATATTTTTCACACATTCAATTACTAAACACTGTTATCACATATATAGAAGTAAACTCATATTTGGATTCATACATATGAAATTTTATTATCAGTTCACTAGAATACCATTCGTGAGATCATAAAATGTTCTTTTTTGGAAAATGATTTCCTAGGATGAAATTTTATTATCCAAAAAATTATATTTCAAACTACCTTTTCATTTACTCATCAAAAACTTTTGAATATTTATATTCCTCCAAAGAAAAAAAGTATTATCCACATCAAAAATCACAATTATAGTTCTAATGTAAAGTTATTTCACTTGTATGATTCTACAAAATTTTAATTTATAATAATTAAACATTATAAAATTGAAAACATATTTTGAATAAAAATAATTTGGAGATCATTTCATCCCATAAAATGAATTTTCAATCTATAAACAGAATTTTCATCATTATCACGTTGAATACTACAAGTTTATTCAATGTAAACTTCTTCCCCAATATGAACATTGAAGAAGTATTACATAAAATTAATATTATATAAATTATAATTTTTATTTGATTCCACTTATTGAATCATTATAATAGTTCCTAATCTTGCAACTGGGAATAGTTTCTTAAAAATAAGCACTTATTTTTTGAATATCGTTCACATAAAAATAATTCTTTAGCTCTTGAAAACTATACATGGTTATTTTTTTCTAATGATAATTTTCTCAAATATAATTTATTTTATAGCCACTAAACATGTTCTCTTGGTTTATTTTTCACAATACGTTCAAACTCTTCACTCAAGGGATATCTAGATTAATTATTTTGAATATATTTTGATACTGTTTCTAGTTGAAATTTTTAGATAAGTGAATTTTTTTTATATTCTATAATTTATTTTAAATTTAAGGCAAGACTTATAATTTCCAATACTATTTTTTGGGATTATAATTATTTGGTAAGGTATGAAATTTCTATGTTTCTATTCTATATCAACATTTCTCATCAAATGATTCTCTTGTATCTTAGAAAGGATGGTTTCACTAAATCTCATTATATTTGGAAATTTCCTATTTATCCTCCTCAATATTCTTAAAAAATTAGTTAAGGATTATTTTTAATTTAAATTATATTCACATCGTATTATTCATCCAACGTTTTACACTTATTTTCTAACATTTGTAAAATATTCCATTTTTTGAATAACTGAAAAATAATCGTTACTCAGTTTTCCCATAAAATATTCTGAGATCTATATTTTTTATTTTATGTATAAAGGACTTCAAAAAACATTGATGTACTTCAATGATTATTTATGATAACAAATTTAGAAAGAATTAAAGTTGGTTTCTGGTCTAAACTAGAATAATATTTGAAAAATAAAATAGTACTAACATATCATATCTTGTAAAACATTTAATGTTAGTATTCTTCAAATGTATATTATCACATTTCAACAACGAAAATATTATTTATTTATATTAATATATATTTTTGTGGGGTATTTGGAAAAGTATACTAATGTATCATGACAAGATTTATCAGATAAGTATAATAAGTATTACATGGGAATATGGTATATTTACCTGTTATCTATTTCCTTATATAAACGCCCATTTATTTCAAAATTTCATATCTAAAAAACATAAAAATTTCCATATACACAAACAAATGTTTCATAGGCAATATGTTTTTCATCTGAGTAAATTAATCAATAAAAGTGATAATGTATAAATCTCCATTTGTATATTTATGTCTCAACATCCCAGATAAATTTGGATAAATTAGTTCAAGAGGCCTCATAGACATAATCCCAACCCTCTTATGAATTTTTATAGTCATCTTCTATTTTTTACTATTAATATTATTTTTTTATCTATTATTCTAAATTCATGAAAACAATTAAAATCAATATCATTTAAAACATATTACATTATTTTAGTCCTATGGTTCCCATGAATTCTTATCCATAATATATTTTCATTATCATCACTAAGAGGCATTAAACTCTTCAAGGTGAAATACATTACCACAATCTTTCTCTATTTTTAATAACATGTCTATATTAAATACATCTTCTTATAAAATAATATTTTTTCATAAAACAACTAATTTTACATCATCAAAATGTTATGTTTAACTATGTATGTAATGTTTTATCCGATAAAAACACTTTTATAGATTTAAACTTTTCTTCTTAAATATCAATTGTTCTAATTCCACGTATTTTTGGGAACTATAATTACAAAAGACAACTACTAAATCATCATTACATTCAACATGTTAAATGTTGTTTATATAACCTTTCATATGTGAAGAAGAACTAGTATTAAGCATCCATGGTTTGTTCTGTATATATTTATTCAATTATGTATCATTAAAATAATTATCATTCCTTAAACATTTATTTTAAAGCTTCATTTACATATATACGATTAGAATCTTGTTCTAAATACAATTTTATGCATATTGAATCATGATGATCATCCACATCACATATTCCAAAAACATCTTGCAGACATTAAAATTTATTTTTTTGGAATTTTTCTAACATATTGATATTTTTTCTTTACAAACATATCATTGGATAATGAATGAAGTCATCCTTGTTCCACCATTTCATTATATTTATTCAATCCTTCCTCATGGAAGTAAAAGGAGTAGAAAAAAATTATAATCCATATACCAATGTATTCTACAACACTAACAGTATCCATTAAATCACAATTTTATATGGATGTAATTGTATTCTCTATAGAATCTTTTTTGAGTTTGATAATGTTTTTATATCATACTATTGATGTGGAATATCTTCCATTCTATTTATGTTTTTAAAAACATATGTTTTAATTTGTTTCTAAAATCCATTCAAAATTGCATCTTTCCAAGATCTTTTATTATCACCTAAAATATTAGATATATCATATGAAAAAATATTTTTTAATGGTGATTATTTCACTTAATTATTTATTTTAGTCTTCTCAACCAATATTTAATGTCTTAAATTTTAAGTTGATGGATTTTTTCATGTTTTCAACCATCATACACAAGGTAATTTCAGAATCAAGATGTTTTTATTGCGACATGTAATCTTAATCTTTGTTATCTTCTAGATTCTTTCAGATATCTTCAACCATCTTTACATGTTAATAAATTTATAGTCTATATCTGAAGATCTTCTGGATGTATTATTATTATTGATTTAAATTTTTTTCATCGTTAACATGATTTTTTACTGTCTTTAATTATCTTTCTAACATCATTATTAATCATTTTTTCATGACATGAATGAATTTATTTTCTCTCATCATAGACGATGTAGGGTTCTTAGTTTTTTATTCCACACTATTTGAATAGTATTTGATTTTCTCAACATTTCCAAATAATGGCCTATCCTTTTATGAACAATCATCTTCTCATGAATTTAGTTTTGTTGTGTTTGATTCATCTTTATTACTAAAAATAATTCTATTTTTCCTAGTAATTTTTTTCTTATATTAGTTTGATGAATTTTTTATTTATCATTTTTTCCACATCTTACACTATGTTTTTTATTAGAATCACATCTATATTAACATGCTTTATCTATGGTAAAATTAATAATAATGTGTCTTATTCCACAGGAAATGTCTCGGTTCTGAGAGCCTCCTAGAGGAGCCCTGTACCCTGTAGGTCCTGTGTACATAAGTGAATTTTAATGAATTCAAAAGGATATCGAATAGTATGGAGGGCATTGGGTGTGGAAGTGGATAAACCATGCCCTCATTGGAAAGTAACACAGTAGAAGTAAACATATAGCAATAGTGGAAGCTGTATAATACCATACAACAGTATACAGTGGAGGATTGTTGATATAAATAACTGGAGCACATATATAAATGAGGCATGATACATATGTCTATGAAAGTAGCCAAACAAGTCACAGTTCTAGAATATTGTACAAAACCCATGTAAAAAAGTAAAACAAGAAATAGATCCTCAGCATCGCAATACTCATCTTGGTCTCATGCTCCCTAGCTCAAAGTAGTCAAGTAACTGATGTTGAAGGGAGCTTTATCTTTTCTAGAACTACAACAATATAATATTTTTTGACACAAAAGAATGAACAAAATAGGGTGTGAGATGAATCCCAGTAGGCCACTAACCAAAGAACTATGACTAATAGTCAATGAATATATATGGCAGACTATATTCATAAAGATGCAGTAAACAAAGAAGTACTCAAAAGTAAACAATCCTACATTCTCAAATGAATTCAATTATCAGGTATCATGTAAGCATCTAATCATAAGAAGGGAACCCTCAGGTAAGTACTCAAAGCCTAACCCCTATGGTCCAACCAAAACAAACACATGTAACCCTCTGGGAAGTACACACAACCTATCCCCTTTGTTTCACAATACAAGGAATGATATACCAAAGACTCTCAGAGGAATCACCCACTGTCAATTCCCACTATAGTCATGTGTGATTGAGGACTCTCTAAGGAAGAAGAGACCAAAACTTCCCTTTATAGTCTTTTAGCGGTATACTACAGGCACTCTGAGAAAGCACTTAATGACAATTCCACATGTTGTCTCGTAATGTAACTATAGACACTCTGAGGGAGCACTCAACGTCAATCTCTCATATGGTCTCATAGCATGATAATGATAAGAGACACTCTAGGAAATACATCAACATCAATTTATTTTATGGTCCTACTACACAAGATTCTCACGGCCCTGTGTAAGTCAATCGAGCACAGTGATATATTACGGCCAAATTATACCTCAATAACTAAATGGCTAAATAGTCTATATCATAAAAAAATGTGAGATAATGTAATATCACTTCTTTCTATCTAAACTATAAATAGAAATAAATTATCCAAATAGGCTAAGAAAGACCAAAAGGTCAGAAACAAGAAAAAATGGTGAAAACATACATAGAATGTCAAAGATAACCTTATTCACAAAAAAATTCCATTATCCAAACAAACAACGCATAACAACCAAATAACAGTGTTAAATCTGTAAACACACAATAAAACAAAAAAGTGTATTTAGAACATTCGCACATAAAACATAAATACTATCTACAGGAAGGTAAAAGCCATACACATCAGTGTCGTATGATTGATATACCCCGCCGACATCCCTTGGATCAACCTAGAACACAGTTGATCTACAAAATGCCTAAAAAGTTAAACATAGGATAACTATTGAGAGAAGAGAAATTAGGAAATGAGGTTCAAGAAGAAGAGATAAATCACTTATGTGATTCCAACGCAACCTAGAAAGCTCAATTCGGGTATTAGATTCTCGATCAGGGAATTGGGGATGGATTGACATTATACAGATGATCTTGGTTGAAGAATGCAAAGATGAGGACACTTCTGCAAATTAGAAGTGACCCTGGTCGATTTTATGAAATAAATTACATGGAGTGTACATACTGTAACCAGAACCCTCATTAGGCTGTCTCTAGGTCACAACACACAACCATGTTCATGGTCGTTACATGGCTAGCACCCGAATACCCATGGTAACCAAGTACATGGTGTGCACTCATAAAGTACATGGCGTGTACTTAAGAAATTTCCATTAACATTCTTTTCCTCAAAAACACCAAAAAAAGTAAAACATACCTGAATAAAAGATCTAGGTTCTTACAAACTTCCCCCATAAATATTTTCATCCCAGAATCTCCCTACCAAGGCATCTTTGAAGAAGAATCCTCAAAAGATCTGGCCATTGCGATAGTACATCAGCCTCCCTCTCCAAGGTATCATCCTATACTCGCACGTTCTGCTATATCACTCATACCGTAGGAACATATTGACCATGAAGAACCTTCACACATCCATCAAAAACCCATATAGGATGTTCCTCGATTGATTCATCCACCTCTAACTCATCCTCTTCGGGTTGAAAATTAGGGGACGGGTCTGATAAGTAACGTTGAAGCTAAGAAATGTGGAAGAAATCAAGCATATCCCGATACCTCTGAGGTAATTGCAACCAATAGGAAACTGTCCCAACTCTCTCCATCTCCTCAAACAAACTGACGTACCTCGATAGAAGCATACCCTGCCTCCTAATCCTCCTATGTCCAACCTCAGTGTGACACACATAAAAAACTAATCTTCCACCTCGAACACCACATGTCATCTCTCTCAATAAACATAAGACTTCTATCAAGACTATGCAGTTTCCATCCACTTCTAAATCAACTATATCTGAAATGTGGTCTCCTGGACAAGATGAGGTCCCAGCATAGTAGCCTCTCCTGCCTCCAGCCAGCATAAGGGTGAACTACATGGCCTACCATACAAAGCCTCATAAGGTTCAATCTGAATAGTTTCTTGAATAATATTGTTGTAGGAAACTTCATAAGAGGTATGTTCTTATCCCAAAAACTTCCAAAATCTAGGATGCATGCTCAAATCATGTGCTCAAGAACCTGAATCGTATGCTAAGACTGGACATATGTCTAGGAATGGTAAGATATACTTAGGATTACCTATATACCCAAATCCCTCTAAAGAACTTTCCAAAACTGAGAAGTACAATTGGCATCCCTATCCGAAACAATAGAGATTAGAACCCCATGTGGATATACAATCTATACTATGAAAAATGTTCCCAACTCAGCCACATTGAAGGTCATCTTAATCGGATAAATATGAGAAACCATCATGAGTCTATCAATGACAACCCAAACTACATCATTCTATCTAGAGGACCTCAGAATACCTGTCACAAAGTCCATCGGGAAATTGTTCCATTTCCACTCAGGAATGGGTAACTTCTTCAGAAGTTTTGCTGGTCGCTGATGATCCACCTTCACCAGCTGACAGGTAGAACACCTCATGATGAAAAAAACAACATATATATTCATACATGGCCCCCAATTCTGTCGGTGTACATCACAATACATCATGGTGACACCAAGTTGAACTGCCCCAACTGATGAATGAAAATATCGCATCAGATCCTCGCATACGTCTGCTGACCCAACAGGTGACCCAGAAAAAGTAAGATCTCATTCTCCCATATGGTTCATCCGGAAATGTGATTCTCTCCTATCACACATTCTTGTATGACTAGGCCTTCATAATCATATAGCCGGCCCATTCTCACTCGATCACGTATAGTAGAGGTAACACCTATAGAATATTGAAACATCTTCCCTTGTCTGTCATGAACCACCGAATGAATCTCAGTGAAAAGATCCATAATCATCCACTCATTGCTGGCCTCCTGAACTGCTTGTATCTGAGTCCTCCTTCTGAACGCATCATCCACTACATTTCCTTTCCTAGGAATGTAGCCGAGCTAAATTTCAAAATATTGAAGGTACATAACCCACCTTCACTACTCAAATTCAGGTCACACTAAGTGAAGATATAATTGAGGCTTTTGTGGTCTGTGAAAACCAAAAATTCTCTCCCAACAGGTAGTGTCTCCAAAAACGTAATGAATGTAAAAGTGCAGCCAGTTTGAGATCGGGTGTGGGGTAGTTCCTCTCATCTGGCCTTAACTACTGAGACTCATACACAACGACTAATCCCACCATCATAAGCACTACTCCAATCTTGATACCTGACGCATCATAATAAAAAATATACATCTTTCCCAGATATGAAAATAGTAGTATCAGTGTTGTATTAAACCTCCATTTCAACTCCTGAAAGGCTGACTCACAAGAATATAACCACAAGTACTTCACATCCATCTTATTCGGGACCATTAGGGCATTTCTAAGATTTATAATTCATTTATGAAATGTATTTAGTAACTATCCAATCCTAGAAAACTTTTTACCTCAAAAACGTTCTTCGGATACTCCTAGGAAACTACGGATCTCACTTTCTCTGGGTCTACTAATACTCATTTTTCTATGATAACATGACCCAAGAAGTGAATTTGGTCCATCCAAAAGTGGAATTTTGAGAGATCAGAATATAAATGATGCTCTCTTAGGGTACTCAAGATGATCTCAAGATGTGTGACATGGTCGTGTCGAGTATGAGAGTACACCAAGATATCTTCCATGAAGAATACCATGAATGAATCCATGTATGGATACAAAACTCAATTCATTAGATCCATGAAGTCTTCTGGCAGGTTTTGGAAACTAAAGAACCAAACCACATACTCATACAGACCATATCTACTCCGAAAGGCTGAAAGAGGTATATTAGATGGTCTATCATGAAATTTATAGTAACAGGATATCACATAAATCTTTGAGAACACCAGAGCTCCTCAAATAAGATCAAAGATATCATCAATCTGCGGTAATGGATATTGGTTCCTGACCGTCAACTGGTTCAACTTCCGATAATCCACAAAAAGTATAAGGGTACCATTTTCCTTCTTCACAAACAGGACATGTGAACCTCAAGGAGAAGTACTGGGTCGGATGAACCCCTTTTCATGAAACACCTCTAACTTCTTCTGGAGCTCCTGTAACTCTAGATTAGCTATACTATAAGGTGGAATAGACACTGGTGCAGTTCCTAGCACTAGATCAATAGAAAATTCCACCTCTCTCTCTAATGGAAAACCAAAAAAGTTCTCTGAAAGGACATCCGGGAAATGATCTACCACTGGAAGAAAGTCCATCGGTGAAGTCCCCTAGTCATCCAGACAATGACTTGAAATCTAGGTTGTAACTCCTCCCATACCATGGTGCTCAGGTCCCTCTCTTCTCACAAAGACACCCCCATTCTCCCTTATATAGAAATGATCTGCCCTCTTGTGATGTGAAACTCACCCTATGGCGATATAAAATGACAACTTCCTGGAAGATAACTAACCTTTCCATTCCAAGAATGGAATCTTAACTTGTCATCTATAGGACATAATGGTCCCATAAGAAGGGAAACCCACCATCCTCAAGAGGGAACTCCTTTCACTATCATACACTAGTCGCCCTTGTCCCTAAGGGTGTTTCAGGTGTCAACAACTCAGTAGAATAAAGGATAAGAAGCCCAAGGATCTCCACAACAGAAATAGATATAAAGCTATGGGAAGCCCCCATATCGAAATGAGTTGAAGATAAAACGGAGGCAACTAGTATTGTACCTAGAACTATAGAGGGTCTAGGATACTGCTCTTACTGGGTTTGCTCCACCGCTACGGTCTAACCTGCACTGTGGACCTGTGACCCTACATGACCAATCTGAGTTGATCCACCCAACTATTTCTGAATACCTGTCGACTAATTCCACAAACACAACCAAAACCTCAGCCTAAACTTCCAAAAGAACTCATGTGTCAAGACTGGTGAGAAATTGGTGGTGCTTCTCCTGAACGAGGAGTTATCGAAGAACCCCTATCACCAGCTACTGGTGATAAGATCTGATAGAAGTGCTGATGATGGCCCATCTTGATTCATGATCGGCATGCCTCTGGGTCTCTCTAGAAAAGTGGCCTTGTATTCCCACTCTTCCCACACTTGTACCACACCACCAGGATACTAGAAAATGTAACCCTTCTCCTCAGATCCTTGTGCAGAGACTCCCTGTGTTGGTTCCTACTGTCAGTAAATGGGATACCAACTCGAGATATCAAACCTCCCTATGTCACCACTCCAGAATCCCTAAAATTTCACTCTTTGATCAGTGGATGGTTAACTATATAAGTAATGGTAGTCAACCTGAAGATGTTAACCTGATATTAGATGATGTTCCTGAAACCATCCTCCAACTTCCTTTCCAGAAATAACTCATCTCCACCTTGAATAGGCCTAATTCCCTTGAGATCTTTGAATTGAGAAGAATACTCTATAATAGAAATAGTACCCCTGCTCCAGACTCATGAACACTTAGGATCGATCAGCCCTCAAAATCTCTGAGTAGAATTAGCAATAGAAGGCACACTGGAACTCATCCCATGCCATTACCATATGTAATCTTGCCTGTGATATCACATCCCTCCATCTCTTGGTAGAGTCCCGAAGCATGTACGTAGAGTGATTCAATCTCCCCTATGGAGGATTCTCTAGATGCCAGAAGGTAGATGTCATGGATTATAACCACGACTCTATAGCCTGATGTACTCCTTCTCCTGTGACAGTTGGAGGATGCTGCTGTTGGAAGACCCGTGTCAACTCCACCATCGATGGGGTGGGATGTGGGGATCCCTGTAAGGTCTGAATAAACCTCAAAAAACCCCATAGGAACTATGCTTCAGCACCTATTTCTGGAATGATAGTCAGGGCCAAGACTGGCACCAGAAGGGATCTGTTAATAGTCTCTGATTAGCCATATCTGGTGTCTAATCACTGCCTTGTAACTAGCGGACAACCGGAGGACGTCTCGGTGGCATGAATCAACAAGGATAATCACACACATTAGATCAAGATTATTAGGGAATGAAACATAGACTTTTAATAAGGAAACTAGAGAAATAAAACATTTACGTTCTTCAAAAAATGTATACATGACATGTATATTATCTACATGACATATTCCCTTAAGCCTTCACATGGGTGTGTACTTCTTCCAACTCAGGTCGTGTAACACCCCATACACACGGTCTTTTGTCTTAACACACACCGTGTACTTGAATCCTTTTCCTCTTATTGAGTTCTTCAACACGGCTAAGCCACACGGTTCTCCTAATAAAAGACTACATGGCTTATTAGTGCCAGACATGACATGTACTAGACGAACTTCACTGAACCGTGTTGTTTGGTATGTGGCGGGATAAAAGGGTTATACTACACGGTGTGTTCAAGGTTGACACGATGTGTATAAATTATGTTTTTATTCATCTTTGTCATTAGTTGCATGGGTGGAAACATGGTCTACACCACAAGACATGTACATCTGGCACATGGCGTATTCTACAAGATTTCCCAACCACATGTCTCTACCCAGGTAGTTAGTAACATTGTTAGAGACTGCACCGTGTGTACATACATTAATCCACGTTTACTTATGAAAAATTGTTACTTATCAAAAATAAGAACACGTGGAATGTTTTTCCAACATTACACACATTGTATTCTTGGGTTTTTCCAGACAGTAAGCCTCAAAAACTACTTTGGAACCCACAAAACACTGAATCAAACATTATAGTGCCAAATTCCAATCTGTGAGAGCCCATTCTCCCAGTGAATCAAATATTGGAATATTATACATGTCATATATAAACCTAGAAAAGAAATGATGCCCCAAATTCTGCTCCATGTGGGCCCATAACCCACAGGTCATAGGATCAAAACCTCCCTCTAATACCACATTGTATCTTCCCGGTTCTGAGATCCATCCATAGGTGCCCCGTACCCAGTTGGTCATATGGCTTCAAGAACATTTCCCTAAACGCCAGAGGCTGCCGACTAGCAGCAAGGGCCTTTGGTGCTATTTTGGGGAAACTATTCCCTCATTGACAGTGTCACACTTCAGAAGTAAACATATAGAAATAGCGGAAGTAGTATAATACCATAAAATTGTAGATAGGGGATGACTATAGATATAAATAATGGGAGAACATATATAAATGATGCACCATACATATGTCTAGGAATGAATGAAAACAAGTCACAATGCTGTAATATAGTACTGAACACAAGTGCAAAAGAAAAACAAGAAACATCTCCTCAGCATCAAGACATATCTTGGTCCCACGATATCTAGCTCCATGTAGTCATGTACCTGAAGTAGAATGGTTTTTTCCATTATCTACACTAGAAACAATATAATCAGTATGGGCCCAAAATCATGACCCAAACAAGGTGTGAGACGAAACCCAGGAGGAAACCACCCAAACATCTGTACCTAATAGTAAGTGAATATATATGGTAGGCTACAATCAAAATGAACAGTAAACAAAGAAGTACTAAAAATTAAACAATCATATAGTTTCAAATGCATTCAATTATCAGATATCAAGTAAGTAGCAAAATATAATTAGGGAACCCTCTATGATGTGCTCAAAGCCTGACCCCTATGGTCCAACCAAAACAAACAGAGGCAATCCTCGGGGAAATACACACAACCTAACCCCTCTGGTTCAAAATACAATAAAATATATACCAAAAACTCTCTGAGGAAGCACTCACTATTAATTCCCCTTATATTCATGTGTGATCAAATACACTATGAGGAAGCACTCACTGTCAATTCTCCCAATAGTCTTTTAGAGGTAAACTATAGACACTATGGGGAAGCACTCAACGTCAATTCCTCATGTGGTCTCATATCGTAACTCTAGACACTCTAAGGGAGCAGTCAATGTCAATCACCCCTATGGTCATAAAGAGTCATAATTATAACAAAAACTTTGGAAAATCATTCAACATCAATTTACTCTATGGTCTCACTAAAACAGGTTGACAAGGCCCTGTATAAGCCAATCGAGCACAGTGATATATTACGACCAAAGTATACACCATGAACTACATGGATGGAAAGTATACAATATAACAACATGTTAGATAAAATAATATCACTCCTTTCTATCATCACTAGGAATGGAATGAAAGCACCCTAACATGATAGGAAAGTCCAAACAATCATAAACATGAAAACAGGGGAAAAACATCCATAACATGGCCATGGTAACCCTATTCACAAAAAATAACCTCAATCCAAACAAACAAGGCATAGCAGGAAAATAACACGGTGAAATCTGTAAACACGCAATACCTCGAACATGGGTATTGGGAACTTTTTCACATATAACTCAAATACTATCTACGGAAAGACACAAACTACAATCCATAGAATTGTACGTTTGATTTATTCAGGTATCAGACCTTGGAGCATCCTAGAACACTGTAGATCTATAAAAACATCTAAAATGTTCAAATGAGGATAACTCACAAGAGAAGAAAAATCAGGAAACGAGGTACAAGAAGAAGAGAGATCTCATGGATGCGATTCCAATGCAACCGACGAAGTTCAATTCAGAGAACATATACTCAATTAGGTACTTGGGGATAGATCATTGTCGTAGGGATACACTCGGTCGAAGTAGGTGAAGAAGAAGACACTTCTTCCAATTAGACATGACCCCGGTTCGTTTAATAAAAAACAAAGTACATGGAGTGTACTTTATAAGTACACGATGTGTACATTCCTTAATTGGCCCCCACATTAGGCAGTCTACAGGTCACCACACAAGGATTTGTGCATGGCTATTACACGATAAGAACCAAATATCCCGCGGTAACAGAGTAAATTGTGTGTACTCACAAATACATGGCGTGTACTTAAGAAATTTCTAAAAACTCATCTTTTCCAAAAAAAACACCAGAAAATTGTAAACATACATAAAATGATGATCCAGGTTCATTCACCATAAAACACAGAACACTTGAGAGGATGTCTACCATCACATATTCCACTTCCTCTTTGATAGTTCATGGATTTAAGGGACATGGTTTTTTTATTCAATTCAACATCCTCTTTATCATCAGATTCACAAAGATCAATATCTTTGGTATCACTAATTTTCAATTTTCTGAGGGATTAAAAAGCCATTTCATCTTTCATCTTATATTAGAACATTTTGTTGTCATTTAATAAGAAATAATAATTTTAATCAACTCATCAGGAAATAAGTCACATTTATCATCTAAATCTGATATTTTAGAATCAAACATATCTAGAAATATTCTTATATGTTTATTAAAAATAGTATAATAATACATGAAAAATCCCGATACAATAAGGTTTCAATGAAAATAAGTTACTTTAATGATTTATTCATTAATAGTTACTTATTCTCTCATTGTGATGTCTTTATACATACTATGATAGATATGAATCTTTGATTAATTCACTTTATTATTCCCTTCGAAAATACATTCTTGTTTTCCCCACACACTCTTTGATTTTCTGAGTCCCACCACCTTCATATAAAACATTTTTATATGTACTTAGATATCACCTCTCTATTTTCTATAATCATAGATACTTCTCTATTTAGAAAAATTCATCTGGGAATCCATTACAATTAGTAGAAATCCAATTATAGAAACATCAATAAATTCTAAGAAAAGAGATAGAATATAAGGATTCATCCTATTTATCCATCAACAATAATTTAATCAATCAAATGTTGGAATTTATATATATTTTACCGAATTGATATTATCCAGGATAATGATTCAACAAGGAAACATTACCTCTTTTTCTAATTGATATTATAAAGGATCAAAAAAATTAAGGAGTGTGTCAATAATCTATTTAAATTTTTTATGTTTCAATAAATTTTAGAACCTTAACCCCTAAAACCAGTTAAAGTACATTAATTTTCCCTCTTTTGGTAATAGTAATGCTAGAAAAATTAGGCAATAGACAAATGATAACATGATTTACTATTTTCAACCCCATTATGAGAACCCATATAACATCCATAGCCACTATCGTGCATCTATGGATATTCACTCTTATTTATATATGAATACAAAATGTGAGACCTCTAATTATAAACATTCTATCTCCAAATATGTATGATTATAATGAATACCATCTGTTTACTATATTTTTTTACAAAAAAATCATCAAAAAGTAATTTTTCAATATTCACTAAAAGGCTACTTATGTTAGATGTCCCTGAGTATGATGGAATTTTGTTTGATGAACAAAATTTGATTCAATAAGTCCAATAAAATCTATTTTCGTCCACCTTTCTCAATCTACACTTCTCAATATTTGGTTAAATTATTATTTCAATCTTACTCAATCCAATATTCCAAATTCCGAAATTCCTCATTCAGGTAAGAAAACATTCATTTTGTGGATCATCTAATAATATCTCAATCGGGAAAGTTAAATTCGACCTGATTACTACAAGACTCTCACTTTTCCACTAAGTCAATGAAGATTAAAATTACAAATTTTTTGTGCATCTATTTATCATAAAATCAAAATAGAAAAGGTGGGAAACTGAGGACATTTTTTGGTATACTCAAAATTCAAAACCCTAAAAATCGCTCACATTTAAACATGAACTTTTTCCATAAAAAACCTTCTCAATATTTCTCCAAATTCAATATTTTCAAACATACTATATTTTCTAGTCCACTATATCTTTCCCATAATCTATACAAAGTGACGATCTTCCAATTCAAATTAAAATCAGATATTCTTCATCTAACTCATTATAATCTAATTATGTGCATATTCTTATTAGGATATGAATCTCTTTGTATATTCATTTATGATTTGACCTTCTAATAGAAAATTTGTTTGATTTTGTTTTGTTCCTCATGGTCAGTCCAGTTGTATTTCCTCCTCAAAGTCTGTTTAATTGACATTCATCCTCAGACATAGTCTAATGGAAGTATATTTAGATGGAATTCCCCATTATATTTGATTTACCAATATGCTTTAATGCTCATTATGATGAATATTCCACTCTATGACATTGGAAATAATGGAAACATATAATATTCAAATCATTTATACATATCACAACTTCAGTTTCTGGTATATCAGGATCCAATGCAAAAACATTATAGATCTCTTGAAATGATACAATATTTAAAAATAATATACTTATTAAAAATAATTTGTTAGGAAAATATTTTATGATCTATGAGAACTCCATGACTTGAAATACAACACCTAACCGGAGGATGTAATTATTTTGATATTTTTTACTCTTCTCACCACTATCATTCCTCAATATCTTCACCATCATTTTAAAATCCTCACTACATTACATTTGCCATTATAAAAAATTTCACCTCTAATGAATTATGAACATTATGATATTGAATCTTAGTTTAATGGTATATATCATAAATGAAATCTTATATCTTTTAAATTTCATATTTTTTACACCTTTCGTGTTTGGTACTTCTAAGTCCAAAAACCTATTTCTGGGAAAATATATTTTAAATCATAAAACAAATTCTCATCATTTTTTATTGTATTAAATCATTTAAAAACATTCTTATATCTTTTAAAATCTCATTCCAATTTAATGGGTCTAATATTAATGAATAAAAACATTCTATTACAAAAAGAAAATCCATTAATAAATACAAAGCATTGTTAACATAAATCATCACAAATGATCTTCAAATGGTTTTTATTTTATTTTGATCATGGATATTACAATCCTTTTCTTCAAAATTTATAAATTAATGTTTTTTATCTGAATAGTTTTTTTCAATTAGTATATTAAGGTTATATTGTGTTTACTTTTTGGGAATTTTTTTGAAATTGTTGTTTTTTTGGGAGAATACTATAAATTCACATTATGGTAGAAAAACAACATATATTTTCAAAAAAATTCAAAGCCAAATTTTTATTTTGGTTTGTTTTAAAATATCAATACTTTATTATTTTTAGAGATATATAAGTTTATATATATTTCATTAATATTATAATTTATATTGGTATTAAAATATAATTATACATAAAATGGTATTTTATAGGAATTTTTTTAAAACTCTTAATGGGTTTTTATTTTGAAATTATATCACTTATTGAAATTTAATATTATAAAATGGATTCTATATTTATAATAATAATAATTAATATTATCTAATACATTAACCCTAATTTATTTTCTTAATGAATAACAAAAATAATGAATAATTTTCATAATATTGAAATGGTAATTCAGGTTAACCATGGTTAAAACTATGTGACAATATAATAAATTTTCATGTTAATTATTTTTTCATAATTAAATTTATAATTTTAAAATATTAATCTATCTATTGAGTACCTTTTTTAATATTATTCCATGAAAATTACTTATTTAATTTTTTATCCATTAAAAATTTCAATCTTTGTCCCTCCTAACACCATTAAAAGAGGTACCCACCTACCCCTTATTTTTACAATCATGGGTCACTTAAATAATGAAATCCCACCATATAATCACATTAACCTTCCTAGAATAGAATTAGAGTTTTTTCATCCTAATATATTATCATAACAGTATTTAGGAATTGATCTAATGTATGTATTTCCTAGAATTGGTAATCATTTTTAATGATTGTTTCATATTTAGTTATTTTTATACTTAATATATATATATTTTACCCATACTAAAATAATTATTAATGTATCATAAATATACTTATATGTTTTTAGGAGTATTGAAAATCCATTTTTCATCCCTTTTCCATCCTTTCTAATGTGATAATTCACTAACACATTCATATGAATTTCCATCCCCCAATAGCAGTTTGAGTCATTTTTCATTACCAATTTACAAGGTTGTAATATAGATGGATAAAATGAATATGTAAAATATTTATGAGATAATTAGGGTCTTTCAAATATATTATATAATTTTCATTTTTTAATTTACTACTAATTAAAAAATTGTTACTTTCCCTCATGCATATATGTGGACTACCACGTCCGTGAATCGATGTGATCCATTTTCCATGTCAAACATTAATTCATTGTAATAAATATGTACGTAATTATTATATATAATATTTATATAATTCATTAAATAATTTATATTTTATAATCATGATAAATATTTGACACTTAAAAACACCAAACAAAAAAGCATGACAAATGAAATAGTTAACACCTGTAAATGAGTATTCCAAAAAACATCAAATAATATAAATGAGGTGAATGTTTAAAATATATGATATATTATTTTATATGTTTTTAAATGGTAAATTAATAATGTTATAATAAATCTATATATATTATTATTATTGTTCAAATAAAATATGATGCATTTCAAACATGTGGTATGGGAAATTGTTTAGAATCTAATTATTTTTGTAATTTGTTTTTGTTATGGATTATTTTGGAAAACATATATAACCCCAAGTATCTTAGAGACAATATATTTTATTCTATTATAGTGATTTTTCAGAGCATATGTGTTTATTTTTTATCAATACTCTTCAATGAATAGGAATCTACAAGTGAGTAACATTTATGGTTAGTTCCCAAAAAAATATTGTTTTTAAGATTTGTAGAAAAAAATTATTATATTTATATATTGTATTTAAAATGTATTCATTTTTAACATTTTAAAAATATATATAAAAATTATTATTATGAATTTATGAATTTATATAAATTTAGCTGAAAAGAATCCAGAATTATTTTTCTAAACGAGGAACTTTTTACCAAAACTGTGATTAGAATATTTGTTTCAACAAACACTACAAGAATGGATTTTCCCACCATCATGAATACTCACATCATTTAATTTTACATTATGTTTTTAGTATGTTATTTTTCAAGAAAATTATTCCCAATTATTATTTAAATTTTTATATTTTAATTATGTGGTTTCAATATGATAATGGTATTTTACTTGTGAAATTTACATGTGATATATTAAAGATATTTTCCCTATATGATATCACCCATTGATATTAATGGGGATATGATCCAATGATAAAATATTTATTAATTCTCTAGGTGAATTGTGATGATGATATCATTTTATACCATATTCTTGACATAAAATAGATTAATTTTTTATTATATGGGCTATTGAGAATAAATTGTACTGATGATTCACAATTTGAGGAGTTTATATGAAAATAAAGTAATATGTGCATAATGGTTAAATATATCCACTCAATGTATCACAATTTAACTTAAAGAAAAAAATTGGAATACCATCATAAATATGTATTTTTACACCTAACCAATTATTAATATTGATGTATTGGTTGAAAGGCATTGATGGTATGATTTATGATATCTCAAATGAGATTCACTGATCATGGATGTTAATATTTATTTATTTCATTTTTTAAAATCTATATTTCATTAACAATGTGGTTCAAATATTGATATTATCCATGGATGTTCATTGAACTCATCATTTTGATTTAATGCCATGTGTGTTTGTTATTCATTCACACTTATTGACTATTCCTTATTTAATCATGATTGAATCCACTTTAAGTTAACCAAATTGATCTTTTTATCTCACCATAGATTTTTTTAATACATTGGATTTAATTAAATATATCATGAATGATATAACCGATACTATAATTCTAATACTATTTTTATATTTATTTATTTTAATATTAGAATCATGATTTTTTTAGTTTTCCAAGACTATAAAAATAAAAAATACTTATTGGTGAGATCCCTTGTTTATTATAAATATTTAATGAAGTAAAAATCTTATATTGGATACTATATTTCTGTTATTAAAATTGGTATTTAGTGATTCCAATTTTCTACCTTAAGAGATACTTAAAGAAAATCCTATATTAGAGAATATCTCTTTATGACTGATTTTTAGGAAATGTTTAATTATTGGCCAATATAATAAAATTTTTGGTTGGGTAGAGGTTATTGTTTCCCTAAAAATTAAATCATATGTTGATAAAATATGTGGAAATGGTTCTGAAAGAGATTCACAAATGATAATAACCTGGAAATGTGTTTTTCTAGTTTAACTAATCCATCATTCCATTTCACAGTGAATGGGCCCCTACCGTGCACCTTGATTGGCCCTCTTGAGCAGCACTCTTCAGGATAAAAAAATTATTTATAATTTTGTATGAATGATTTTAATAGATAATGACCATGAATGTACAACGTTAACCCTATGTTCAAATATATTCAATAGAATGTGTCATTATTTAGGCATAGCATACAATATTTTCTATTATTATATGGTTTTTCACTATGATTGTTATTGATGGAGAGTTAGACTCTTGATGAACACATAGTCCACCCAACATGGTGCGATGGTAACCATACATACTATATTTGATCCTTCACATATTTAGTCACTAAGAGAACGCCTAATACCGTGAGACCCCCTACTATGTTGTTTTGTAATACAAACATCATGTTAACCGTAATCAGTTTCAACCCCATGATAAATTAGAGATATTTTTCTCAAAACCTAAGCCAAACCTTATTACTGCTGATATTGGTTTTGTTCTTGTTGTGAAATTCTTTAATTGTAGTCTCTTGATGAAATTCATAATATCACCCCTTAAAGTTAATGTTTTTGGGTATTTATTTAGGCATCCTTAACTCATCTTATTTTATGTTCTGCATATCCTCTAATGATGATTATTATCAAATTTTGGAAAATTGATCATGGTATATTGAGGGATCATCCATGAATGTTCCCAAATAGACCAGGAATTTAGATCCCTTCTGATAATCTCATATAGTGCTAATATGGTTTGGTTTTCCTAGGATTATCTTACATCTATTTAAACAATATGATGTGTTTCTTAGTTAATAACTCATTGGTAATCATTTAAAATTTTTTTCAACAATGAAAACTCTTTCAAGGCCTTATGTTTCCATAATTTTTGTTGAAATTGAAGTATCTAAGGATCTACCCATTCAGATCTGGATCCAAAATATTGAATATGGATTCTATCATGAGTAATATTATGAATGGATTACAGATTGTTGTAACCATAACATTATGCTTGGACATTCCTCCATTGTCTCTGGCCAAAATATTTTTGGTTTTGAAGTCATTATATCCCCATGGATTGAAAAATTAAATATAATTTTTGAATGAATGATGCTTATGTTAGTCATAGGAGTAATACTATCCCATCTAGATATTCTATTAAAGGAACAATTAATGATTTGAATAAGTAAAATTTTTCCAACATTGTACTACGTAATATGAACATATAAAGGTCAGGATTTTTTGATGTTTTTCTTTCTGTCACTAGTTCAAATATTGTCTCTGTTTCCATAGATGAGGATCAAGGGAATTATATTGATTGATAGGAATTAAGGACCATGGAAAAATGATATCTTTATGATGATTTAATTTTAGAAAGAAGAAGATACATTAGATATAATTAAGGAATAATATATCAAATTATGTTCTAGGAATGGAAATAAATTGATTGTGGATTCGAATGGATTCCATAACCCAAGTCCCCAGAAAACAAAGAAATGTAGTGACTATTCTGATATAGAAAGAACAGTCATCAAAATATCCCATCATATCTATAATAAAGATTACGAGCTTCCAAAACATTTATATTAACCTGTAGTAATATTTGATGAGGATGATTAATATGATAGGGAAATATATCATGTGTTCATAGACGCCTTTTTATTGTGGATGACGTGAGTGATGATGTTAGATCATGGATGGATGAACATGATTCAATAATACATCAAAAATACTTCCATTTTTTGATTTTGGAGAAAACATACCATCAAATATGAAAATGTATGTTAAAAAATATGGTTGATGAATACAAGAAGTATCATAATTTCAATATTAGAAACATTTCATGGGTTTTATTTTTTTAGTTTTATGTATTGCTTCATGGTCATTGGTTTATTTTTCTGGTTCATTGTTATTTTTCAATGAATCCCATATAATGAAAGGATATATTTATATTACTTATATTTTATATGGATCATGCTTGAATATGTCTACATTTATTACCTGGGGCATAATTATTGGGTGTGTTTGGGGATGGATTTTCACCCCCAGTTCCATCTAAACATTTATATCAGTTACCAATTGATTTGGATTTCCATTTATTCTAAGTGTTGATGCTCCAAACATTACTGTTATTTGATTTTTCATGATGTTTATGTTATAATTTTTTGGACCAGTCTTTGTTACATTTTTACTGCTTGCTGAAGTTATTGGCTCAGTGGGACCTTCGTTACTAGGATGTTGTGGTTGGTTTTAATCTATATGAAAATTGTGGTGATCCAATTGGACAATTTGGAAGTTTTACATGTCGACATACTAGAGAACAATGTTTATTTTTTCATAATTTAATTGTATAAATCTAATCTTAAAATGGCCATGAGAATTTTATTTATGACGGCCTTTGTATATTGATGCTCATTGATGCTAGATACAGAGATCTCATATGCAACAATATTGCATGAATGATTTTTTTCTACTTACAAATTATTTATGGCACTTGCTGATAGTATGATGGCCATAGTGGTTTAGTAATGACTTCTTTTTTAATATCAATAAGGAATGAATTCCAACATAGGAATGGTGAAAACATTTATACATCCCACCACTGTTTCTAGATTCATGCTACTTTTTATGGAACAGTTGATATCTGGGAATTTTGTTTATTTTTCTGTTCTTAAGTTATATATCGTCTTCTTATATTATTAAGGTTCTTTTATAATCGTGTAACATGACTTAAACAATTATAAATGAGTTTAAATACCACAGAACTAAAATGATGTTTATGGTTAGCGATTTCATGTTAATTTAAATTCATTTTTTGACATAGTTTTCATTATGTAAAAATTAATATTAAAATGGTGTATATACTTTCCCATTGTCTTTAAATATTGTAATTCACTAAAAAATTATCATTTCAATGAAACTATCTTCTTTAATTGTAAAATTTGTCACAACATAATGAAATAATTATGATAAGTTTTATTTTATATTAAATATCCATATTCTCATTAAATGGATATTTTTATTTCATGATCCTTGTACCATTTTTACATACAATTATTACTTTGATTGTTATTTTTTTATTGGGGAAATATTTTTAAATCTATACCCTTTACATAGTACTAATATTTAATGATAAGGCATGATATATATAAATTTATTAGATTATTTGACATATGTGGATTGATTTGGACATACTATTAATGGGTTGGGGTCCAGTTAATTCATTCCCATTAATTATTTAGTTGTGCCATGCGACAAAATTAATGGGCCAAATAATTTTTTTTTTCATCCATTATTTTTTCAAAACTCTTAAAGGTAGATATCTATGATAAATGTATCATTTTTCATGGAAACATGATTTATAATATATAATAATTTCCTTCATTTATACTTCAATTATTATTATTATCCATATTCTTTTATTATTTAACATTATCTATTGATGTATTTCACCACATGTTTTTTATTTTTATTGGAATTTTATTTAGTTATCTACCTTTACATATTTAATATTTCTTATCCAGATATATTTATGGATCAAATTCTCAATTTTTTACCATTCCATTATTATTATGCTCATTTATTTATTATTTCCTCAACTATACTCACCCTTGTTGAATATTATAGGTGAGCCATATTCGGTTTCCCTTCTAGTTTATATGATAGAGAAATCATTGATTGAGAGTTCAAGGATGTATTAAATTTTATTTTATTATGTTTCATATTTTATTAACTACTTCCTAATGTAATATGGTTTCAATTAGCATAATATGGTTTTACAATACTACTAAACTAGTTTTTCCTTTTTTATTTTATTCCTTGGAAACATGAAATTTTAATAAATTTGGACACAAGCTATGGGGTTTTGGGGTTGAGGCCTTATGGTTGGTATTAAAATAAATTTACAAGAAACCATATAAACTATATTTTGGAAAAAATATATTATAGAACACAACCCCATATTATAAATTGTGGACAATTATATATGAACATACTAAATAAAATATGATTATGATTATGATATTAGATAAACATATTTTTAATAGTACATGTTTTATATTTCAATAGATTTACAATTATACATTAGGTTTGATAATGTTATGATCTAATATACTATATTACATAGTTTAGAAATGGATCTTAGAAGAATTAAGTGTACCATAAAATTTATGAAATGTAGATATTTCATGATTGATATATATGATACAACTGGAATTGTAACTATGAATGTTATGGATATATTATGGTCTATTAATATGGTTTTGAGAATTAACCTTTTCGGGAGAGAGAATCATATTTCACTGCAAGATTATTTTATGCCTTTTTGCATTATGAGAGATAAACCCAAATTATTTAGTTAGACAACTGATTAGATGGTAGTTGACAGATGGATTTAGACTATTGATAAAATATTTATATAAAAACAATTTTTTGTAAATAAATGGATCCCACTGATAGTATATTGTCACAATTTTGGTGTGGATGAAACGTGGTCAGTGATCTAGAAAAAAAGGGATGAAGTGGAAATATATCTCATGGAATGGAAATAACTTATGGAAAAACTATTTGAAAAATATTTTCCCCCCATAGCAACAAACATGGATGATGATATGGTACAATAGTTTAAAGAAAAAGGAGGAGTAATGTGTTTTGGGGTATGAAGATACCTTTACTAATTTATCACGTTATTCTACATATTTCTTAAGCATCATGGAAGTCATGATTGACCATCTATTTTAATGGTTCATGACAATTATAATTGTGAAATGGTCTCCCTAAATTTTTCATCTTATGATGAAATAGGTTTATGATGGATCAAAATAGAGTATTAATTATCAATCTCAAATATATTCAAAAAAATAAAAAATAATAATAGTTCTTCAAAACACCATAAAAAGGGAATGTGTTAAATAAGAAGAAGGAAAGGAATGAATTTCCATATTAAATAACTTTGAAACGAGACACTTGGATAAATTATTAAAGCTATTTAGTGTTTTTTTATGTATGGATTTAAGGATAATCTAGTTAAAAATGTATGGTGGCGAAGTGAACCAACAGTATTCCTTGTTTCAAATGTAGAGAGATGAGAATCTATGAAATTGAATTTCCCAAGAGTCAAAGGAATAAACCGTAGAAGATGATAAGGTATTGAGGATAATAATTTTTAATAGATACAATTGATGTAGAATGATTTATGTGATTATTTACTTGGATACTTGAGTAATGTTGTAAAAGTATTTTATTGATTATATCCATGTTTTATTTATTGCAGAATTTATTATGATTTTATCTTTTTACATCTTCATTAATGGTTATAAATCACGCATTTAAAGGTACCATTGAAAAATAAAAATTGTTCAATATAAATATTATTATCATCAGAAATATATTATTATGGGAAAGATAACCCTTAGTATGTTTCTCATGTTCAAATAAAGATGTTCTGATAAATGATAGATATCTATAATGAAAATTGGAGGATACTGACTACCTTGGAACTGTTTAATAATTTGTTGAAAATATATTTCATGATATCATTTTTAGATTTTACATCATTCTTGGTTTTAAGGAATATATCTAATAAAAACAATTATTTAGTAATTACTATGTATGTATGTTATGAATAGTGTTTTATGGTAATTAATGTTTTTTACCATACATGATGACAGTTTTCACATGTTTGGTATGTGATGATCAAAGAGATATATCATGATTTTTGAAGGTTAAAATAATTTCAATTTTTAAATATATTAACATTATTTCTAATGTGTTGGATAATAATCTTTTATAAAATTAATCCATTTTTATAATGACTAAGGTGAATTTTCACTATGGTTTTAGATATAAATGTATTAATTCACATTATGATGAACAAATTTCTACAAAACGATGTAGAAATAGTTCAATAAAGAACCAAATGATAATATTTTGAATTTAAAATATAAATATTTATTTAATTATATTCTTAGTTAGTGAATGAATTAGTAAACTCTAGAATGATTCATCTTAAATAATAACATCCATATTAAAAAAAATTAATATAAAGGGAAGTTTTCATAACTATGGTTTAAGGATTTTTTAACATGAACATTCAACTTAAAATATTCTCTATCACTCTAAATTAGAACATGATAGTTATAATTATCTTCTATGTCCCTGTTTTCACTAATTTTCTCCAAATAGAATTCCAAGTTTTGTGCTCACCTATCCATTTTCCTTTCCTTCTTATAAAGAAATATATATTATTAACCATATTCACTACGTGGGTTTCTTAGTAATAATATTTTCAAATATAAATCCCTCAATTTATAATATAATGTTTTAATTTTTAGTATTCAATTAACATAATTTGTAGTGAATATAAAACCCCAATACCTAACAATATCGTTTTTTAGATACATTTAATTAGTTTCTAGATTTATTTATTTGAAACAATTATATAATATTACATTACATGAGACATTGAGATTATATTTTTTACATGAAACACTATTCATAACATTATCTATCTGTAACATTGAACTAATCAGGAGTTTTATGCAACAACCACTATCTTCGATTTCTTGCATTAAACATTAGAATGAGTTTTATCGAATATCATTAATATTATTATTAAAAATGATAATCACCACTAAACTATTAAATTATTAGTTATTTATATGATTAACTAACATATAAAAAATATATTTTTTTACCAAAAATATAAAATAAATTAATTGTTATTCAATTAATTTTAAATGAAACAAATATTATGTAAATGATATGCTTTTATACAAAACCTATTTTTATGAACACAATGGATTTGTTTCTTAATAAATTAAAATAATATATATTACTGAAGGGTATTAAATTTTTATATATATTTGATAAATATATTAAGTTATTTTACATTAATATAATATAATTTATAGTCACAAGATATGAACAAACCCAATTTTATGCCTTTCATCCTGTATTTTTATAAAGAATGTATTTCAGCCATTTAATGGAGAACCTATTTTAAATAAATTATTATCACATTCCTAAATATAATTGGAGAAAATAAAAATTAAATTTTAAAGAGAAAATACAAAAAAATTGGTTGTTTAATTTAGTATTTTATTAACATGTTTAATTTTTTTATGAATAGTAAAAATAAACAATTTCAAATGAAAACGTATTTGTTATCTAATTTATTTATATAATAAAATAATATATTAATTTTTATATAACAATATATTCTTCCATTATACATAAAATAATCTCTTTTATTTCATTGGAACAAATTTAATATTGAAATTTGATATAAAATCATTTCATTCTTTTGAGGTTTTTTACCTTCAAAACTATGATTGTCATCCTGAGTGTGGGATTAATAAAACAATATTGTCTACCACATATATGATTGTAATTTGAATATATTGATTTAAAATTTATAATAATAACAAATTAAATATATTATATTAAGTTAAACTTAATTTTATACCATATATATCAGTTAATTTTGTTAAATTAATTACACTGATTAATTGAAAAACAAGATGAAAAAGGGACTACACCTTAATCTTGTCGACCAAAATGGCCTAGAAAAATATCTAAAACCCATTTTATATCCATTTTTGTCAATATACCCCATTTTTTATTATTTTTATATCTATTTGAGGCCCATGAAGTAATGGAGATCTCCCAATTATACATATCAAATTTAGTTTTACAAGAATACCGCAATACATGAGGTTTAATAGCATAAAACTAAAAGTAAGCCTAATATATGTGTAGGTATCTAAATTTACAATAAATTGAGGTTATTTGTTATTATGTACAAAATAACATTAATGTTTTGGATATAGTTCCCTTTTTTCATTTAATTTCATGATTTAATAATACATCATAGTATTTTATGATTCATGTTATCAAATGTTTTTTTACATGAAAATTACAAAGTGGAAAAGGATGTATTTTTAATATCACTTTCTTTTGTCATTATTAAATTTCTCTTGAAACAATCACTTACATATGGAAATGTTATTTTACATTACACGTACATAATATCATAATATATATATATATTCTTTTTTCATAACCATATATAATTTTTAGATATGCTATTCATTTTAATAGTCATTGTATTAACCGGGGAAATATTTTGATAACACCATATCATACAATCTATAATCATGATTGATGATTTGTAATGTCATTCAGTAATTAAATTTATTATTTGATAATGAGGATTTATATAGACATGCACTAAATGGGTTATGGACTAGTTAATGAAATCAGCTGGACGCGTCGAATTTCTCATGAGATGAAATTTGTTGGACAATTAATATTGGTTTCCCCCTTATATAATTTATATTGTATTGATTATATATCTTAATTGAAAAGGTGTCATTTTGTTTGGAAACATTACTTCCAATAAATGATTAATTACATTATTTAAAACTCATTTATCATTATTATATGTGATATTTTTTTAGTGTAACTGTCTAGTGATGTATTTCATTCTAAATTAATTATTTTAAATGTAATGTGTTTGAGTTATCTATCATGTCATATTGATTATCCCTTATCTGGATATTTATATTGCATGTGTTATAAGATATTTCGAATGAAATAATGATTATTTTCATTGTTTTATTATTACATCCATTGTACATACATTTATAGAGGATTTTAGATCACCCTTATTTTTTACCTTTACCCTGGATTTGGAAAAGAAATCACTGAATGATTTTTCAATGAATTTGTTGATTTCATTTTATTATATATCAGGTTTTATTTTATATTTACTAATGTAATATGTGTATCATATTTGTAATATGGATTTATAAAATTGCTAAAATGATTGGACTATCGGTATTTGATACCTTGGAATCATTCCAATGTAATAAAGTAAGGCACTATAATAATTCTTCTAGAGTTTGGGTGTTACAAAATCAAAACAACAATATTTTTGTAATAAAAAAACATTTTACATATATCATTATAATTAAAAACAACTCCTATGATATAGTGACCATTATACATGGGAATTATGTGGAAAATACAATAAAAACCTTTATTAAATCAGAAAAAAATTCATATAATTTACAATGTATCATATATAAAATGATATGAATTTCATTAACTCCGACAATCACCTCGGGAAAAGGGAAGTGTAAAAATTGGTGAGATTAAACTCTTAGTAAGGGGTAAATAATAATTAATTCTATATAGAATACATATCAATAAATAATAAATATTAAATACACATAATCAATGGGTAAACCACATAATTAAGGGAATAAGATAAAGAAATCATTAGAATTAAAATTATAGTATCATTGAATAAAACAATCATTAAACATATCATAATACATCACATAGAAATATAGCCTATGAGTCATGGAGTCAATGAGATGATATCATTAACAAATTTTTTTGGAGGTTATATATTTTCTTGGACGCCCTTAATAATATAATATGTGACTTATTTTTGTAACACATTAATATGAGATATTAAATTAATCAAACATAATAATTGAATTGTTATCGCATGTAAATAATTTTTTTAGGAAAATAAATAAATAACCCATGAAAATAAAATATATGGTATTACAACCATATATAAAAATCGTATTATGATCCAATCCATAATATTTCCATTCAATATATTATAATATTATCTAGGTGGTTAGACATGAATGCTAATAATGAAGTATAATGTTTTTAAACATTGAAATTACACCATTAACATATATTATTATATCTATATTAGGGAAATAAATGAAAAATTTAGGTATGATTATTTCTATCAAATATAATTAATTTTTACTACAACATAGTTACACAAAAACATTAATAATGACCCATGAGATTATATTTACATACTATCTCATTAAGATAAAGATACCATTAACTGAAATCAAAAATGAAAAATTTTAAAATATATTAAATCATAAAGACTATTAACACAAACAAATTAACTTTTACAAAAAGATAAGAAATTATATTTTTTATGAGTAATGTTGCATCATTTTTATAAAATTACAAAATAAATAAGGGAAACATCATTTTAAATGAATATAATAAAAATAAGATTGTTTTAGGAGGTAATTGTTTTTATAATTTTTTATGAATACATCATTTCATATTTAGCTGGTCTTTGAAAAAGATTCTTGATATAAATAGAGAATAAATATTTTTGAAAAATGAATGTTTTTTAAACATCTTGTTGATGTTTTCTTTACAATTGAGTATTGATTCATAATGAAAATTAAATCTATAAATTTAATGAAATTTTTCTTAAGAAGTATATTAATATTAATGTTTCCTAGTACTGTTACATTCAAAATAAATATATTTAATATAGAATAAGATTTTTAAATAATATATATACATATTCCAAATGAATCTTTATAAAATATTACTATTTTAATGTTATGAAATGAAGATAATGAAATCATAAATTCATGAACGTATCTTGAAAAAGAAGGAAAATGAATGATAAATAACCTACAGAGTTTATATTATAATGATGGAAAAAGGAAGAGATATCAAATGGAACATTGGGAGCATAATCATAAGAACACTAAAGATATGTAATGAACCATTTTGAACAATGTAAGGTATGTATTTTGAATATGTATGATGTATAGAGTGAAAATTAATTCTATAAATATATGTATAAAAATAAATTTCAAATATTCAAGTATTGGGAGATATTTCATTGAAGAGAGTATTGATAATAGAGAAAAAGTACTCAAAATTTATTATTTTGAATAGAAATCCCCTTACCCTAACACCTCCCCAATTTAGAATTTCGGTTAATAAATAACATTGTTGAATTAGATAGGTTAATTAAATATTGAATATTCGTATTATAGTTTATTTTCCTATAATTCATTTATTAATATGGGTCTTGATGTATATAATATAACATACACTTAGGTGTTATGGAATATTTAAGCTGTATTTTTTCATTACCATGACAAATATTAAAACTGTCAATGTATGTGTGTTAATGTCCTTATAGATGTATGGATGTTTTATGTAAAATAGATACAAAAAAATTTTATTGATTAAGAAATATTTCTCAGTCAGATTGTGTTTGAAAGATTAAATTAAATATTATGGTTTATTTTTAATACAAAAGTATTATTCTAGTTTTATAATTTATATTCCTAAAATAGAGTCATTATGATTTAAATACATATACATTTAAACATTTTTCAAAAAAAAATATGTTTTATGGAAATGAAATCTAATCATCTCTCAGTTAGGTTATATAATCCTTATATATTGTAAGTGATGTTATTAACAGATATTAAAAAAATACATACATACATTATTGGTATTTATAAATAAGAATATCAATATTTTCATAAATTTTTTGTTATTTTTATTAAAATTAGTTTACATTTTCCATTAATCAATTTTGAACATATTAGTTTTATATGTTTTTTATCGATTATTTCAACATGTTTGTTTTAATATTTTTTATTTCAGGTTATTATAGTAATAATGTTCCTCATTATATATCACAACATATCATAAACACCGATTAATTAATGATATAGTTTAAAAAATTTCTTAAATATTAATATCTTTTTATTGGAATGGTGTTATATATTATATTAAATAGGGTTTAACTAGCTTGTTTAGGTAGTACAACTGAATTTATATTTGTAATGTTATTAATAACATAATTATTTTACTATTTCTAAATATTTAAAAAAATTAATTTCCTTATTTGTAAGATATTTATTAATTACTATAAAATTATTACCATTAATATAAGTTGGGATAAAATATTAAATAGATCACCCATGGAGGAGGAGAGATGGAAATAATATAAGAAATTTTTTCATATTAAAATAAATTAGAATAAAGTTCATAATGAATAGATAATTAATGAATGATATTTTATGTATCCTATCATATTGATTAAATTTTTTATTTAAAAATTTATTTGAATGTTATACCATGAATACAAAACTCAAAAAAATTGTTAACATAGTCATCCACATTCTTTTTTATGTCCTCCAATAATATGTAACAAATGAATCTAAAATATATGTATAGGAGTTGACAAGGGATTTTATCTTGTAATTTTGAAAAGTAAATTATATTGGTTATGGAAAATAGGTTCTTGATGGCTGATATTTATATGAAAAATATATTGGTGTTTTATAATAAAATATAAAAATAAAATAAAATTTATTCAAATAATGATAAAAAAATATGATTCAATAGTAAGGGAATTGTGACATAAAAATAATTGGGACATTAAAATTTTAATCAAACATCAATAAAAAAACATTTAAACTTTTATGAAATTTTACAATAATACAATAATCTACTAATAAAATTAATATTTTATTATTCATGAAAATAAGAAAACACCCCCATATCAAATTTTAACATTCATATACAAAAAATTAATTTATTTTTATCAAAATAATTGTGAATAAATTATATATTTATCTATTTTGAAATCTTATAATACATTGAGAGGCAATTTATGATGATTAAAAACTATTTTATCTATAATGATTCATTATGATTATACCTAGGATTATTACTTAATAAATATTATTATAATAATTTATTATTTATAAATTTAAATAATTATATCTATTCTATATTATCCTTACTCAAATTATGTGAAAGGTATCCTTCAATTATGTATTTATGGAAATATATTTTTTTGATGAATTTTAAACAATATATTTACTCTATTATTTCAATTAAAATATCACATTTATAATGAATAACATACGTAAATATAATTCATATTTTTATATAATAAAACACTACATGAATGTAAAATTATATTTTGAGATAAATATAAATATTAATTAATAGTATTATTTCTGTGTGAAAGATGTTATTTATCTTCTAAAATGAACATTTCTTGAATATAGAAAAATGAAAATTATATTCCCATACATACATTAATATGTAAAATTATATATATTAATATATATTCCCAACATAATATGATTTCAATGTCAAAACTGTGTGAACATTTTATTATATCAAATTATATAAAAAATATCATTAAAAATTTATGTCACTTTTAATAATTAGGTGTCTTTATTATATATATATTATGTCATATAAGATACATTATTAAAAATAATATTCTAATGAAGTTACTAATATAAAAATGTCCAAAAAAGTAATTTCATATCAAATAATGAATTATATATTAAAACAATAAAAAGTGCTTTATAAAATCAGTTTGATAATGAAATATAATTTTTTAAATTTCATTATACTTGAATTGATATTTAGATGAATTTTTTTTACAAATATATGTATATTACTTATCTGATAAATATGTATGTATGTTCAGGGTATATAAAATTAAATCAAAATAATATAAAATAATTTAACAGGATGATATAAAATTTTAAAATTACAATTTATATAGAATTCATTAGAAATATAAGATTGTATATATAGGTTCGATATCATTATAAATATGTATCCATTTTAGTTCCCCTATGAACTATCTAAATGTATACAAGAACATAAATAAACACAATAGATACTATTTAAGACATAATAACTCAACAAAATTACATATACTGAACTTTTTTCCAAATCAGATTGATTTATAGACCTGGAATTATCTCCAAACCGCCAGAGACTTGATAGATAGATAAAAACACAAACATAAACATTGGGAAACTATTTAATAACATAAAATGACCATGAGAAATATACATATAAATTAATATATGCATCAAAAAATGAAAAATGAAAATCCAATCCCCAATAATCCAATATGTTATCCCTAAAGGTAATAATTATCAATATACTAAAAGAGGCTCGGAAATGGGTTGAAAAACACAAAACCATGACCCCAAAATATTATTACAAAAGTCTAACAGTTAAATAGACATGTGTAAATGATTACATGTGAAACACCACCCCCAAAACGAAAACTAAACATACACATCAGATACCCAATTATTATGTTTTTCTAGGCCGACCTCGACCCTGAGATCCACCCCCGATTAGCTGGATGGTACCCTCTTCCCCTTTGTATCACTGGTTCATCATCCCCTCCCATAACCTATATAGTGTAAAGGTCAGTTTCTTCCTATGATGCATCCCCATGAAAAATTAAATTTACATCTTCAATAGAGAAAATATCATCCTCATGTGCATTACCAGGAGGAGACTCCTCATGAAGTTCTTGAGTAGCCTCCTGTATATCCTTAGAGTCAACCATAGCCACACAAAATTGTGATTCATTAGGAACTCGATGGTCTATCTCATTTGGAATCTCTAAACCATCTACAATAGCAGGTGTTAATTAGGAGCACATTCGATTACTGCATCCTGCATTCTTAATTCCTTCATGATTAAGAAAATCAAACTCAAGAGTATTAATGTACTCTAAAATTGAAAAAAAATTGAGAGTTGGAAATTCATATCCTTACAATTCCACATTACAAGATGCAACCATTGAAAAGACATCTAGATTAGTCCCCCATGATCCATAACCATTTGAGAAGATCATACGAGGTCATGTACATGACTAGGTGTAGAGAATTTATCTAAATTATCATGGGGGATTGTGCTAGAATAACACCGTTCTTAGATGCATAAGATTGGAGCAAACCCACCCCCTGAAAATCAATGAAAAATCCACTGGAATTTTATTGTGATCCTAAGAACATCTTCATCCCCCCCCCATGAAGGTGGTGGTTATGGGTCGTGGGATTTCTTCAAATCTTACGGATGTGGTGAAGGAATTTTCAAAGAACCCTAAGAGGAAGTCTGGGGGTTCTACTTCCCAGAGTAGGTTATTTTCCAAACCTCAAAATTTATATGATTCTTTACGTAAACAGATTACCAAGAATGGATCTATTGAATTTGTGGTAGCGAGTAAAAAAATTTGGGAAGATAATATTGAATAATGTCGGTTCTCCCTCCTCAAAAATTCATTAGTAACTCAGAGTGATACCCCTTTGAGGGATGATGAAGTTTGGGCTCATTTATCTCAAAGATGGGGCTTCACTGACTGATGCTTAATCTCAATTGAGAGAGGTAATTTCCATTTTGTTTTTCCATCGAAGGAACATCAAAATGTTGCCTAGATTATGGGACCAGTTTCACTAAATCCTAGTTACATAATGGTTCAATAGTGTTATCTGTTGACAATTCATCTTACAATTAAGAACTCCTCCACCCAAAATTAGATTCAAATTGGGGGTTTGAATTGGTTTTTCTGGAATCCGTCAGTTTTGTGGGAGGTTTCCTATGTCGTTGTTTATCCGTTTGAGTTTGTCAAGGAATCCGAGAATCCCATGTATGGCCACTTTGCTCATGTATTAGTAGATATTGACTTAGATCATGTTCTTATTGGCACTTTTTTCCTTGTTGCAGGTGATATTTAGTAAGAACTAGCTATACAATAAGAGTGGATACCTACTTTCTGTAAGTATTGTCTATGCATTATCAATAATCTTGATAATTTTCATAGGAATGTGATATTTTTATGATGTAAATCATTGGGCCATGCCCTAGATCAGTTCATGAAGAAAACAGTTGTCCTTAATGATAGTAAGCAGGTTTTTAGGAGGAATGATCCTCAAAATGCTGGTATTTCTTCATTTGTTGAGGCAGTCTAACAAGGTCGGTCATAGCCTGATGCATTTCAGAAACCTGATAATGCTAATGTTGTACTGATGAATGGAGGATAATTGGAGCAGGCTACCTTTGGATTCACTGGCAGTCTAGATAACAGGTCTTTGGATTCTCAGTATAATGTCAACCGGGTGTGAAAAAACTTTACATCACCAATGTTGTGACCTCAAATCCTCTTCTCAAATCATAAAAAAACTCCCTCTCATCCCATTAATCCATTATCCCAAGATCCTGAATCTCATTAAAATAATCATTAATTGAACTGGGTTGTGCTTGGTGTCGGTGAGTATATTATGTGGTAGGGAGTCCCTAAAAATCCAATACACCCCATCAATTTAGATAAATCTAATATGAAAACAGTGAATTTTATAAAACATATCCAAAATCCATGATAATTTTAAAATCCCATAATATCCATAAAATCATTATTATTAAATAATCACTGAATTTATTGAATCCATAACTAAACAGAAATGATAATTTATAAATAAAAATATCACACACCCATTTACATGTAAAAATCCATACGGATCCCATAGACCAAGAGTAAAAAATGGGTATCACCTGCAAACTGGTGGACTAATTACCCCCAAATCCATACATTATCATTCCTAATAGGTTCCTCAAACCCAATATGGATTTTTTTACTATGTTCCATACTAATACCAGCTTTCATGTACCCACCTTGGTTACTTTTGGTTATTCATAGTATATTGTATGATGTCATATTTTATTATTGATTTTCTGGATTATTTTATTTTTAACCCTATTAAAGGGATATGGGTGTGAATTTGAATCTAGTTTTTGAATAAAGATATTTTATGTAGAGTTTAATTAATGATAGATAATGGATATTTGAAAATGTTTTCCCACTATCTTGATAGTTGGGGCCACTAGCTGATCGGTGGAGGGTTGAAATTAGGGAGTTTCTGTAGGAACACTATTGGATATGCAGTCAGATCCCACCAACTATATGCTTGAAAAGAATTGGAGAAATTCATTCTTTCATGAAACCCAATTCTGACAAGACTTCCAATTTCTGAAGAACCATTGCATGTGCCACAGGATAGAAAATGAAACACAAAAGTTCATCTTTGATGTCAATGGGTACAATGGAATAAAGGGAATTGTAGTAACATTTCTAAGTTGGATCATTCGTTTATTTCAAAACCAACTTCGTCCATTTTCATTTAATCCTAAACATCATGGATGTTCAATATAGATGAATGGGGAAATTCATTCTTTAATTTATCATAGATAAATGTGATATTCAATATATTGAGTATATCTTGATAATTATTTCCTATATCGGTCACTGAATTCCCTTCTCCACAATGTTTCTTATTCACCAAGGAATGTCATGTCATTATTTATCATTTGATATATATTTTTAATTTGAAATTTTTACCTTATTACCCATTCTTTATCGTTCACATGTTCTACCATCTATTGATGCATCCCATATTTGGAGAATTTTTATTTTGATTTGAGTTTAGTGGTTCCATAAAGTAATTCCTAAAAATTTTAAGGTTTAATTATTGTTGATTTCAAAATTAATTTTTAATTTATTTATAATTCTTGATTTTTTATTATTGACATTGATATCTAGATGGAATCTTATGTTTTTGATTTATCATTTCGTTATGGATCTTCAAAAATTATTGATTACTATAAAATAACATTGAATTAAAAGAATAATTTTTTGAACGAATCTATGAAGTGATGGAATAAAATTATTTATGAATTTATAATGAAATTATATTTTTTGAATTACATGATATTTAATGAAACAAATTATAATTTTTTGAACTGTGATAAAATATTTTTGAAGTATAAACATGTGGCCAATGCAATTTTTGATATTTTCAAATGATATGATGATGGATAAAATAAATAAGGGTCTCTCATATTCTTGTTTTTCAGGAATCACATGGGTGGATATATTGTTACTATGGAGGAACAAATGAATTTAATATTTTATATATCTCTAAATGATTTGAGGATTACATTAATAATATAACTACTTGGGGGTAAGATGTCTATTCGAATATATTTTCTCTTTACCCTCCTTGGATTTATTCCTAGGAATGTAAGATCATCAAAAACCATAAATCTCTATGTTTTTTAAGATCCACATAAAGACCTATCCCCTTGTCTCTTATATATAGACGTATGATAGTTTTTGGTTAACTGAACTGATTTAAAAATGATGATGTTATAAAATATTTTTCTCATGTATATTTTTATGTGAAATCATATTCTCCATTTCTTTTTAACAATAAAATATTTCAACTATATTACTCAACACACTTAATGTTTTGAAAATAATTTTTTATAGGAAAATTAATAATATTTTTTACTTTGTTTTATTTTAAATGTATCATATTTTGAAAAAATGATACAAAATACTTATAGAATATGTGGTGAAATCCATCTGGTATTTTTGTCTCATGCCTTACTTTTTTTACTATGGTTTTTTATATAAACTCTTATTACTGCTCTAGGAAATATAAAGGAACTAATTACAGGAGGCAAATGTTCTTGATTAGTGTTACCTTAGGAGTCATTGTGACAGGTTTATCATTTGAACATTTGTTTCATGGAGATTTTATTAAGTTTTCATAGTTAGTTTATGTGTCTTATTTTATAGACTTTATATTTTCGGTACATTTATCATTCAAATTTTTTTATTTGTCAATAGTGGTTTTATTGGAATAACAACATTTTATTATATCATATATGATACATTATCAAGATGAGTTGTTAATGTGGGTAAATTGATCCCTATTTTTTATTATAATGCCTATGAACTAGTCTTTATTCATGAGTATTAGTAATTCCAGTAATTCAATGTCATAATTGATTCATGTTTCATTTAAGTGGGATATCCACGTCGATTAATGTTAAAATGTTATCATAGGCATCATTCCATTTCTTTATATATGTTTATATTATTGGATTTCTTTGTAAAAAGTTTATATGATTTTAGATAACAATGGTGTATGTTATGGGATACTTCTTATCTATATCTGACTATAAAAGGGCTCATGTTAACATGTGTTATTTGTAAAACGTTTCATTGAAGATGTCATAGATATAAATATAAATATTTTCCAAATAATTAATCTTGGAATTATATTTCCCAATTTAATTATCATTAATTCAATTGATGATCATGAGTATTTTGATTGATGTTATGTTTATTTTTTATTTTACCATTCCCAAAATAAAATTTTTCCCCAAAAAACATTAGGGATATATTGATGTCCAACTGAATATGAATCCACAAGATATGAAGCATCTATACATAGTGGATGAATCACTCATGGAAACTGTTGTGGGTTCTCTGATAGTGAGACATAACATTTTCGTTATTTCATCTTTTGTAACTAGTATATTTTATATTGGTGCTTCTCATACCTTCATATATACTAGTACAATGGATGTTTTAAATATTCTTATGGAGAATATGCATTATATAATTGAGATTGTAATTCCCTTCATGGAAAAGAGGGAGATAAGACATTGATTCCCTTATTATACATTCTGAATAATAGAAATTTTTATATCTTGTGACTTTTTAATTTCATATATAATACTTATTGATTTCATTATCAAAATGGGTTAGTAGATCACACATAAATCTCATTTCAACTATTTCATTTAATCATTCTCCTTTATAACCCCAAATGGGATGATTTATGTATTTCAAGGTGAATGGGACCGTAGCTGGGGTTGATAAAAATGTACACCCCTATAGTTGGGTAGGATGATATTCATGTTTTATACTCTAATTGAGTAAGAATATTGACCACATGATATTTTTATTGTAGTGTATTATTTTCCTAATGTGTTTACATCAACAATATTAGGATTTTCCGTTAGTGATTAAGGTTGAGTGACCAATCAACATCGTAAATGTCACCCAACATATTTGTAATCATTTCTTGTGTATATAAATTTATAAATGTAATGTGTTAATGAATATGTCAGATTACTAGAAATAAAAAGGGTTTGTTTGACCTATTATGTCTTTTTGGGTACTTAGAATACTTTTTTACAAGAAGGTGAAGATAACTAAAATACAGTGTGCTGAATATCAAAGGCTCAATCGGGTTACGTTTAATAAAAAGTACTTGATTCCCAATAAAATGAAATGGTAAAAGAGGTTCATAATGATTGATCTTTAGTTACACCCCCACCAAAATAGTATCATGGATTCTGATATCCCAAAAACAACATTTAAGAGTAGGTATTTCCACTATGAGTACCATATTTTGGCTTTTGGTCAGACCTGTTCCCATAAAACGTTCATGGTGTTGATTTATATGATTTATATGCATATAATGATTCATTTATTGTGTTATTTTATGATGATATACTAGTTTTATCTAAAACCTATGTGGGTCATTCACAACACCTAAGAGTAGTTCAGATCATATTGATAAATAACAAACTCTATACAATGATTTCTAAATGCCTCTTCTAGTTTGGGAAAGTATTGTTCTCTGGAAAATAATTTGATAATAGGGAACTTAATTTGATACAGTAATGTTCAAACCTATTATGATAGAGCAGGGACCGCATAACATCTTTCAAATTTGATGATTTATGGGATAAGAAGGGTATTACTTTAGTTTTATGAACGAATTATCATTTTTAGTCTCTATTGACCACTATTACTTGTAAGGGAGTTAATTTTGTATATTATTAAAATTTAATGTATTCCATTAATGATATTTATTATACACTAACTGTAACACCCCAAGCTTCTATGATGCGCTTCTCTTTGAATAATGTGATAGCGTATGTTGTACGCAACACCGAGTTCTAACACACCATAACCAATCAAACTAGCCGTTATGAATAGTAATACCTACTTTTTGAAATTATATATATCTTATTTTTTAAAATTTACTTCATTTTTAGATTCGGAATATCGAATTTAAACTAAGGTGAAATTTTTGTACTTTTCGGATAACTTTAATATTTTGATGAATAGTGAAAATTACTAAATTTTAATTAAAAACAAATTTTTTAATAAAAATAATTAATAGTGATAAATTATGAATTAGAGTGGTTTTAAAGTATATTTAGAATATATTTTTACCATTTAATATAATTTTGGTCATTGGACATAATTTTACAGTTAAACCGGAAATAAACAAGTGTCAATCTTTTGATAGTTATTATCTCTTAAAAAAACGCTTTTTGTTTTAACAACGGGAATTAATTTTAAATTAATTTCTGCCACTTCTGTGTTTTGAATTTGGAAAAATGGATTCCATATTAGTGATAAGGATTATCAAATTGTGTATATAGGTAGCTTTTATTTTTAGACATTTTGAATAATTACTTCTTTAAATATTTTATTTACCTTGGTTAAGGGTAAATCCGGTAAATAATGGTTAACATATAATATTATAATAATAACAATTTACCCTAAAATATGTCATAACCTTATTTGTTGATACATGTTCGACCATGGTCATCTTTTGGTCGATTGGGGGACCCCATGGTGCACTTGTAAGTGATAGGGACACTTTATTTTAATTAAGTATAAATGAATACAAAAATGACACAAGCATATATCTTTAAAAAAACAATTCTTAAATAGGGTTATATATGTTGTATTTTCGACTATAAATATTCATTAGAAAGATAAAAATATTTCCTACATAATTATATTTTATTTATAATTATTAGACATTAAATAATTTAATTTATTTATGACACAATGATGATGCAGTACTTACCGTAATAGTGAAAAATTAAACTAATTGATATTATAAATACCCAAATAAATATAATTTATTACATTTAATGAATTAAAATAATTTTCTAGGATACTATGACATACTAGGATCGGATTACCTAACTTTTTTCGAAGTAATCAATTAGTTATGAGTTTCACAAAAATCAACTATTGAATAGTGTCAAAATTTACATAAAATAGTTTTTAAAACAAATATTATATTATTAATTGATATTAAATTCCTAAAAATCCACGTTTCGGCCAAGAGACTTATACCATGATATTGGAATCATTAATGGACCACTTGTGGGTCTCTCGGATGTATATAGTATGTTTAGTAACGATATAATATAAAAATAGAAAGTGACATGGTAAATGTCAAACTAAGTAACTAAGAGTTAATACTTAACGATATGGTTAATATAGTAACCCAAACCTATATAAATTCAATAGGATGAATGGTTTTTAACCTATCCCCACCTTAAAATTTAAATGATAAACTTTGGAGCCATTATAAATTGAATATGAATTTATAATAAATTAATATTTCTAGCTTTTCCAAAGGTTCCCCTCACACCTCTTATAAAAGGGCACTCCTCCTTCTCATTTCTTAACACCTTCAAAGCCTTTTGGTTTGGACAAACTCTGCCCAAATACTCTCACAAATTAACTCACTACAACCTAGATTCCTTAGTTTGATCAGAAAGCCAACCTATGGAGCCCTTTTGATCAAATCAAAAGGAATAACCCGAAGAAGAGGTAATGATTTCACCACCCTTTTCCAAGTTCCCTTCTTATTCCACTTCTTCTTCCTTTGTTATTACCATTCTAAAATAATAACTCCATTATCATATATATACTGTGATGTTATTATAAATATGGTACAACCATATTCAGTATTCTACCCACCCTTTGAATAACATGTCATCGTACGTGCGTACGTACGGCCTACCGTCTCCACGTCGTGGTGTAATTGTTATTCAATATATTATTATTTGGATGGGTATAATAATGATGTTTAAATCATGTAAATAATAAATATAACATGTTAGTTATTATTTATATATTATATACCATCCATTTATATATTATTTTAATATCAAAAGAATGATATTGTCGCTCGTGCGTACGTACGGACTACCGTCTCCACAAACGCGATGAGATTCATTCTCCATCGTATCCATTCAAGTATAATTATCATTTGATGATTTAAAAATAATGTTTAAGGACATGATATCATTCTGTATATGAATAATATACAACCTATCCCTGAAAAACATGACTTATGTAACAAAACATAAAAAAGAAAACGAGTAAGTTAACACCCGAAACAACGATAATACTTAGATATTATTAACAAATCAATGTTAAAAGATCATATGTGATATCATATTAATGTATATGATTATTGTATAATTTAATAACAATTATTTAACCATTATACAAGAGGTTAACCTACCCCATCCAAGGAAAAGTACATGGTAAGGTTTATTTCACAATCTCTTCATCATCTGAGGTTGTTTATACGTAATAATCTACTCGGATCTCTTTGTCATCCACATCCATGTTTCTTAAAAATCTATTTCAAAACATGTTTAATATTTAAAATAATATGGTTTAAGGTCATTTATACCCCTATTTGAATTTTTATAACAGTATTATAAAGGAATCTTTCCTTCGTTTTCCAATCAAGGTGCTTTTTTACCTTTTCAACAGAATTAAGGTAAGAATTTTTTTAACTTATACGGTGGGTGCGGTTATTTTCCGCCATTATAAAATCATCGAATCTTCCCTTACAAGCTTATAATAATATTTTCAATGAAAATGTTTTATTTCATAAATATAAGATGCTTAAATTATCTCAAAATAGAAAGAGATATTTCTCTAAAAAGAGTTTTGATTTCATCTATGTCAACATCATTTGATGGATTTTACGCTTATTTGAAGATGATTTATCATGATATAAAACTTCTATATTGTATTGAAGGTTTTGTGATATGTTTTATAGTGGATGTTCTATTTTTATACCATTCATAGTTTATGATGAAAGTATTGACATTTCATATGATAGTTTTAATACGAATGATTATGTTATGTTTATACCTTTTCATATGGGAATGCATTGGGCGTAATATGTGACGGGTGGAGCCCACTATAGCTCCTCGATGCATCGGTAGGTCTCATGAGACAAACTAGTGTCTTGGAACAAGGCCATGGAAAAATCTTATTTGTAGTCTTGGCACGAGGCCCGGGCTATGTGGTTATGATAGTCTGGTATTATGCATTCCATCATTATAAAAGTGGTTATTGATATTGCATGTGATTATTCGATTAGTAGAATATCCATGTGAATAATCAAATGGAATTATTTCATTTTTCTTTTTACATACTATATTTAAGTTCAAGTTTAAAAGGCTTTTGTTTTAGTTATACATATCCTTAAATGTTTATTCTTATTTATGAAAGTTTCCGCTATATTGTTATACTTACTGGTCATTTGAGCTCACCCCTTTTCTATGTTTTATTTTTCCTAGGAATTGAAGAATTAAATTATGAATGACCTTCAAGGATATTATGTGGGGATATGAGTGTGGAATATGGAGAAAATATGTTGTTGTAGTAGTTTTCCACTTTATGATGTAATGTAAAACTTTATGAATATATCTTGTGTTTCCAAGGGTACTAAACCAATCGCTCTTTCAAGATTTGATATTTATTGTGATCATGAAAATGTTATGTAATAATGCACTGACTCTAGGTAACTAGGTTCGGGGCGTAACAGTTGGTATCAGAGAAAGTTTAGTACAAACCTTGGAAGCTAGATTTAGTTAAACCGGATTAGAGCACGTAGACCTAATATGAACTTTGTCGATTAATATAGAAGAACTTCCTAGAATTTTGGTATTGTAGAGATTTTATGAGTTTTTCGAGAAATACATCCCTGTCTGGATATGAGCAGGTAGAGGTGGCTCTGGCACAGATGTACCTAGGAGTAAAGCCCGAAAACACCGCTTTTATCTAGACTCGAACGGGAACTGGTGCACGACAACGGGCCTTGCTGCACTCTTGGTTACGACACTCCCGGGGGATATGCTTAGGATAACTCTCATTTTCATTACAAATCATTATGAAGGGTTTATGAGTATATACTTCCTCAAAGAAAACATTCTTATGATTATGGATTATATCCATAAATAGTTCAATTTATGTTAAGTGTTTTATAAGTATGGGATTATGTATTTCGATTCATAAACTGATCTAGTTTATACCATTGTTTAGAAATGGTGCCTAGTAGACGAAATGGAAACTGTATCAATGCACGCACTCCATGTAAGGATTTCCCTCCTGCTCAAGATAATTATAGTGGAGCTGGTGATGCAACTGGTGCTGATCATATAATCACCATACTGGGACAACTTACCCAGGTTATGAATAATAACCTTACCCGTACGGAGCACCCTGAACCACAGCGTGGGGGATCAATGTTAGATCGATTCATGAGGAAACAACCACCAAAGTTCAATGGGAGTACAAATCTCTTAGTAGCTGAGCAATGGATAAATTCCATAGAGAAAATATTTCAGGCTTTGGGAGTAGTGAAAGGGAAAAAGTTATCAAGGTAGTTTATCGACTCACTAGAGATTCCGATCAATGGTTTTCATTGATTCAAAACAAAAAGGAGGATGATGAAGTATCAAATATGGAATGGTGGGAGTTCAAAGATCTGTTTTTAGAAAAATACTTTCCTCGCGACCATCGAGCAGAAATGGAAAGGAAATTTCTAAGTCTGAGACAAAAGGAGGATGAGAATGTCACAAAGTATGAGGCTAACATTACAAGGTTAGAAAGGTATGCTAGAGATTATATACGTAACCCAAGAAGTAAGATTGGTCATTTCTTTGATAGGTTAAAACCATTTCTCTGTCAGGCATTAGTATCACAATCCTTCTCATCATACGAAGACATTGTCTCATGTGCTATCAAGACCGAAAAGGAATTCTCTATGTCTTATGACTTTAAAGAAAATCAAGATAAGAATAGACCTGCTGATCAATCTGGGAATGGAAATAAGGGGAAGATGGGAAGGGTTGAATATCCATCCTGTGGTAAATGTGGTAAGAAACACCCCGGTACTTTCTTGAAGGGAATGGGAGTCTGTTACAAGTGTGGTGAAAAAGGCCACCATGCTCGTGATTTCAAGGGGAAGAAGGAAGCTACCAATGTTCAGTGCTACAATTGTAGGGAGATGGGGCATTATGAAAACGAATTTCCTAAACGTCAGTAGAACATACCTTAGAAAAGGCAAAGGGATCAAGGCCAAGATTATGCTATCACTACTGCTGAGGTAGAAGCTCCGAAAGACGTGGTGGCAGGTAATCTAATGGTTTCGTCAAGTTTAGCGAATGCATTATTTGATTCAGGATCATCGCATTGTTTCATATCTTCCCAGTTTGCTAAGAAAATTAGATATTTCCAATTTGATTTAACAATGGAGTTGTCAGTTAAAACTCCTAAGGGAAGTATCATTGCAACAATGTTTTGTGAATCAGTCCCCATTAGAGCACATAAATGTTCTTTATCTGCTAATCTCATCGTCATACCTATGATTGAGTTCGATATAATCCTCGGTATGGACTGGCTTTCAGACTATGATGCGAAGATTTATTATAAGAACAAAGAGGTTACGATTCTTGATGATGATGATAAGGAACGCCTTATCTTTAGAGCAGAATCGTCACCACCTAATTACTATCTAGATCCACCCCTAGAAGCTCAACTAAATTCAGTTATTGGGGATCAAGAGAATGAAGTGACTGTGGTTGAGGAAATTAATGTTCAAATAGAGGATGTACCTCTTGTGAAGGAATGTGTAGATGTGTTTCCGGAAGATTTACCTGGACATCCTCCAGAACGAGAAGTTGAGTTTTCCATTGATTTAATTCCCGGATCAAGGCCTATATCGAAGACCCCTTATAGAATGGCCACTCTAGAATTAGTTGAACTAAAGAAACAACTAGGGGAATGATGTAATAAGGTATTTATTCTCCCTAGTGTTTCTCCATAGGGATCCCCTGTTCTTTTCGTTAAAAAGAAAGATGAATCTATGAGGTAATGTGTCGACTACAGGGAAATCAATGATATAACAATAAAGAACAAGTATCCCCTACTTCGAATTGATGATTTATTTGACCAACTGCATGGAGCTCAATACTTTTCAAAGATTGAACTTCGATCTGGATACCATCAGTTGTGTGTGAAGAAGGAAGAAATTCTGAAGACAACATTTTGAACCAGGTACGGGCATTATGAGTTTACTGCAATGCCTTTTGGATTGACCAATGCACCCTCTGTATTCATGGATCTGATGAATAGAGTTTTCAAGGAGTATATCGATGAATTTGTGGTGGTATTTATTGATGATATCTTGGTATACTCCAAAAGCTATGAAGATCATGAAAATCACTTGCGCATTATCCTGAAGACTCTGAGAACAGATGAATTATATGGGAAGTTTAGCAAGTGTGAATTTTGGCTTCAGGAGATTTCGTTTCTTGGCCATATTGTCTCTAAATATAGAATCTCTGTTGATCCTTCTAAGACCAAGGTAATCCAAGAATGGCCAGTACCTACGAGTATAACTGAGGTACGTAGTTTTATTGGTTTGGTAGGTTATTATCGACATTTCGTCCAGAATTTTGCCCGATTGGCAAACCCATTAATGAAGCTCACACGTAAAGTGGTTAATTATTTTTGGAAAAAAGAGTGTGAAGAATGTTTCGAAGAACTGAAGAGAATATGATTAAATGCTCCTATATTGACTCTTCCATCAGGGAATGATGAGTTCATTATTTATAGTGATGCATCGAAGAAAGTACTTGGTTGTGTCCTTATGCAGAATGATAGAGTTATTGCCTATACATCACAACAGTTGAAAATTCATGAAAAAATCTGTCCTACTCATGATCTCAAGTTAGCAGCTGTGATCTTTGATTTGAATATATGGAGGCACTACCTCTATGGTGAAAAATGTGAGATTTATACTGATCACAAGAGTTTGGAGTATATTTTCTCACAAAAAGAACTCAACATGAGGCAAAGGAGATGGCTTGAATTACTCAAGGATTATGATTGCACGATACACTACCACATGGGGAAAGCAAACAAGGTGGCAGATGCTTTGAGCAGAAAAGACCATGGAGTTTTGAACGTGATGAGAATTTAGAGGGATCCAATTTTGATGGATCTAGTAAAGATGGACATGGGAATAACCAGGGAAGGTGAAACATCAATGCTTTTTCAAATGGTTGTCAAACCATCTTTACTAGAAAGGATTAAGAGTTCTCAGACCGATGATGAAGAATTTCAAAAGAAGATTAAAGCTGTGAATGATGGGAGATTGAGAGACTTTGTGTATCAAAATGGAATTTTGAAATTCGGGAAGAGACTTTGTGTTCCCGATATACCTGATCTAGAAGGAACGATGCAATATAAGTTATTGTTGATCGTCTTACCAATTCAGCACATTTTGTTTCTATAAGAGAAGATATTCCCCTAGAACGTCTAGCAAGACTATATATTAATGATGTTTTGAGACTTCATGGAGTACCCCTATCGATTGTTTCTGATTATGATCCCCGCTTTACTTCAAAATTCTGGAAAAGACTTCAGAAATCCCTGGATACTAAACTTCATTTGAGAACTGCCTACCACCCTTAGACAGACGGACAATCAGAACGGACTATTCAAACCTTAGAAGACATGTTGAGATCCTGATCACATGACTTTCAAGGTATGTGGGATCAGTATTTACCTATGGTAGAATTTTCCTATAACAATAGCTTCCATTCGAGTATTCAGATGGCACCATATGAAGCGTTATACGGAAAGAGATGTCGTACACCAACCTGTTGGGATGACGTTGGTGAAGGAAAACTTGTAGGCCCAGAACTGGTGGAGGAAACGATGGAAAAGGTGATGGTAATCCAAAATCACATCAAATCATCTCAAAGTAGGCAAAAGAGCTATGCCGATAATCGAAGGAAGGATTTGGAATTTCAAGTCGGTGATCATGTTTTCCTGAAGGTATCTCCATGTAAGGGAGTCATACATTTTGGTAAGAAAGTTAAATTGAGTCCCAGGTACATCGGACCTTTCAAAATTTTAGAACGAATTGGGGCTGTAGCTTTCTGATTGGCAATGCCACCAAGTCTCTCCAAAGTTCACGATGTGTTCCACGTATCTCTGTTGAGGAAATACATGCCTGACCAAACGCATGTACTCACCTATGAGGAGTTAGAACTGGAACCCGATCTGTATTATTGGGAAGAGCCCGTCATGATTCTTGATACGAGAGAACATGTTCTGAGAAACCGGACAACGCGTCTGGTAAAAGTTTTGTGGAGAAACCATAAGATGGAAGAGGCAACGTGGGAACCCGAGGAACTTATGATGAAGAACCACCCGAGTCTTTTCATGTGATAAGTATTCTAGAAATTTCGAGGATGAAATTATTTGAAGGAGGGGAGAATGTAACACCCCAAGCTTCTACGGTATGCTTCTCTTTGAATAATGTGATAGCGTGTGTTGTACGCAACACAGAGTTCTAACACACCATAACCAATCAAACTAGCCGTTATGAATACTAATACCTACTTTTTGAAATTATATATATTTTATTTTTTAAATTGGACTTCATTTTTGGATTTGGAATATCGAATTTAGCCTAAGGTGAAGTTTTTGTACTTTTCAGATAACTTTAATATTTTGATGAATAGTGAAAATTACTAAATTTTAATTAAAAACAACTTTTTTAATCAAAATAATTAATAGTGATAAATTATGAATTTGAGTGATTTTGAAGTATATTTAGAATATATTTTTACCATTTTATATAATGTTGGTCATTGGACATAATTTTACAATTAAACCAGACATAAACAAAAGTCAATATTTTGATAGTTATTATCTCTTAAAAAGACGCTTTTTGTTTTAACAACGGGAATTAATTTTAAATTAATTTCTGCCACTTCTGTGTTTTTAATTTGGAAAAATGGATTCTATATTTGGAATCAGGATATTCAAATTGTGTAAATAGGTAACATTTATTTTTATACATTTTGAATAATTACTTCGGTAAATATTTTATTTACCTTGGTTAAGGGTAAATCCGGTAAAAAATGGTTAAAAAATAATATTATAATTATAAAACATTACCCTAAAACGTGTCCTAACCTTATTGGTTGATACAAGTTCGACCATGGGCATCTTTGGGTCGATTTTGGGAACCCATGGTGCCACTTGTAAGTGATAGGGACACTTTATTTTAATTAAGTAAAAATGAATACAAAAATGACACAAGCATATATCTTTAAAAAAACAATTCTTAAATAGGGTTATATATGTTGTATTTTCGACTATAAATATTAATTAGAAATATAAAAATATTTCCTAAATAATTATATTTTATTTATAATTATTAGACATTATATAATTTAATTTATTTATGACACAATGATGATGCAGTACTTACCGTAATAGTGAACAATTAAACTAATTGTTATTATAAATACCCAAATAAATATAATTTATGACATTTAATGAATTCAAATAATTTTCAAGGATACTATGACATATTAGTATTGGTTTACTTAACTTTTTTCTAAGTAATCATTTAGTTATGAGTTTCACAAAAATCAACTATTGAATAGTGTCAAAATTGACATAAAATAGTTTCTAAATCAAATATTATATTATTAATTGATATTAAATTCCTAAAAATCTAAGGTTCAGCCAAGAGATTTATATCATGATATTGGTATCATTAATGGACCACTTGGGGGTCTCTTGGATGTATGTAGTATGTTTAGTAACTATATAATATAAAAATACAATGTGACATGGTAAATGTCAAACTAATTAACTAAGAGTAAATAATTAAAGATAAGGTTAATATTGTAACCCAAACCTATCTAAATTCAATAGGTTGAATTGTTTTCGACCTATCACCACCTTAACATTTAAATAATAAACTTTTGAGCCATTAGAAACCGAATATTAATTTATTATAAATTAATATTTCTAGCTTTACCAAAGGTTCCCCTCACACCTCTTATAAAAGGGCACTCCTCCTTCTCATTTCTTCACACCTTCAAAGCCTTTTTGTTCAGAACAAATCTTCCCACATACTCTCAAAAATTACCTCACTAAAACCTAAAGTCCTTAGTTTGATCAGAAAGCCAACCTAAGGATCCCTTTTGATCAAATCAAAAGGAAGAACCCGAAGAAGAGGTAATGATTTCACCACCCTTTTCCATGTTCCATTCTTCTTCCACTTCTTCTTCCTTTGTTATTACCATTCTAAAATAATAAATCCAATATCATATATATACTGTGATGTTATTAAATATATTATTATTTGGATGGGTATAATAATGATGTGTAACTCATGTAAATAATAAATATAACATTTTAGTTATTCCGTATATATGATATACCATCCATTTATATATTATTTTAATATCAAAAGAATGATATTTTTGCTCGTGCGTACGTACGGACTACCGTCTCCACAAACGCGATGAGATTCATTCTCCATCATATCCATTCAAGTATAATTATCATTTGATGATTTAAAAATAATGTTTAAGGACTTGATATCATTCTGTATATGAATAATTTACAACCTATCCATGAAAAACATGGATTACATAACAAAACATAAAAAAGAAAACGAGTAAGTTAACACCTGAAACAACGATAATACTGAGATATTATTAACAAATCAATGTTAAAAGATCATATGTGATATCATATTAATGTATATGATTATTGTATAATTTAATAACAATTATTTCACCATTATACAGGAGATTAACCTACCCAACCAAGGAAAAGTACAAGGTAAGGGTTATTTCACAATCTCTTCATTATTCGAGGTTGTTTATACGTAATAATCTACTCGGATCTCTTTATCATCCACATCCATGTTTCTTAAAAATGTATTTCAAAACATTTTTACTATTTAAAAGAATATGGGTTAAGGTCATTTATACCCATGTTTGAATTTTTATAAGAGTTTTATAAAGGAATCTTTCCGTCGTTTTCCAAACAAGGTGCTTTTTTTCCTTTTCGACAGAATTAAGGTAAGAATGTTTTTTAACTTATACGGCGGGTGCGGTTATTTTCTGCCATTATAAAATTGTCGAATCTTCCCTTAAAAGATTATAAGAATATTTTCAATGAAAATGTTTTATTTCATAAATATAATATTCTTAAATGATTTCAAAATAGAAAGAGTTATTTCTCTAAAAAGAGTTTTGATTTCATCTATGTCAACATCCGTTGATGGATTTTATGCTTATTTGAAGATGATTTATCATGATACAAAACACTTATATTGTATTGAAGGTTTTGTGATATGTTTGACTGTGGATGTGCTATTTTTATACCATTCATATTTTATGGTGAAACTATTGACATTTCATATGCTAGTTTTCAAATGAATGTTTATGTTATGTTTAAACCTTTTCATATGGGAATGCATTGGACTTAATATGTGATGGGTGGAGCCCGATATAGCTCTTTGATGCATCAGTAGGTCTCATGAGACAAACTAGTGTCTTGGCATAAGGCCATGGCAAAAGCTTATTTGTAGTCTTGGCACGAGGCCTGGGCTATGTGGTTATGATAGTCTGGTATTATGCATTCCGTCATTATAAAAGTGGTTATTGATATTGTATGTGATTATTCGATTAGTAGAACATCTATGTGAATAAGTAAATGGAATTATTTCATTTTTATTTTTACATACTATATTGAATTTCATGTTTAGAAGGCTTTTGTTTTAGTTATACATTGCCTTAAATGTTTATTCTTATTTATGAAAGTTTCCGCTATATTGTTATCCTTACTGGTCATTTGAGCTCACCCCTTTTCTATATTTTATTTTTACTAGGAATTGAAGAAGTAAAATATGAATGACCTTCAAGGATATTATGTGGGGATATGAGTGTGGAATATGGAGAAAATATGTTGTTTAGTAGTTTTCCACTTTATGATGTAATGTAAAACATTATGAATATATCTAGTGTTTCCAAGTGTACTAAACCAATCGGTCTTTCGAGATTTGATATTTATTGTGATCATGCCAATGTTATGTAATAATGCACCAACTCTAGGTAACTAGGGTCGGGGCGTTACAGTTGGTATCAGAGGAAGTTTTGTACAAACCTTGGATGATAGATTTAGATAAACTCTGATTAGAGAACGTAGACATAAGATGAAATTGGTGGATTAGAATAGAAGAACTTCCTAGAATTTTGTTATTGTAGAGATTTTATGAGTTTTCCGAGAAATACATCCCTATCTGGATACGAGCAGGTAGAGGCGGCTCTGGCACAGATGTACCTAGGAGTAAAACCCGAAAACACCGCTTTGAGCTAGACTCAAACGGGAACTGGTGCACGACAACGGGCCTTGATACACTATTGGTTACGACATTCCCGGGGGATATGCTTAGGATAACTCTCATTTTCATTACAAATAATTATGAAGGGTTTATGAGTATATACTTTCTCAAAGAAAACATTCTTATGATTATGGATTATATCCATAAATAGTTCAATTTATGTTAGGTGTTTTATAAGTATGGGATTATGTATTTCGATTCATAAACTGATCTAGTTTATACCATTGTTTAGAAATGGCACCTAGTGGAAGAAATGGAAACTGTATCAATGCACGCACTCCATGTAGGGATTTCCCTCCTGCTCAAGATAATTATAGTGGAGCTGGTGATGCAATTGGTGCCAATCAGCTAATCACCATACTGGGACAACTTACTCAGGTTATTAATAATAAACTTACCCGTATGGAGCACCCTGATCCACATCGCGGGGGATCAATGTTAGATCGATTCATGAGGCAACAACCACCAATGTTCAATGGGAGTACAAATCCCTTAGTAGCTGAGAAATGGATAAATTCCATAGAGAAAATATTTCAGGCTTTGGGAGTAGTGAAAGGGAAAAATTTATCATGGCAGTTTATCGACTCACTGGAGATTCTGTTCAATGGTGGTCATTGATTCAAAACACAAAGGAAGATGATGAAGTATCAAATATGGAATGGAGGGAGTTCAATGATCTGTTTTTAGAAAAATACTTTCCTCGCGACCATCGAGCAGAAATGGAAAGGCAATTTCAAAGTCTGAGACAAAAGGTGGATGAGAATGTCACAAAGTATGAGGCTAACTTTACAAGGTTAGAAAGGTATGCTAGATATTATATACGTAGCCCAAGAAGTATGATTTATCATTTCTTTGATGGGTTAAAACCATTTCTCTGTCGGGCATTAGTATCACATTCCTTCTCATCATACGAAGACATTGTCTCATGTGCTATCAAGACCGAAAAGAAATTCTCTATGTCTTATGACTTTAAAGCAAAGCAAGATAAGAATAGACCTTCTGATCAATCTGGGAATGGAAATAAGGGGAAGAAGGGAAGGGTTGAATATCCATCCTGTGGTAAATGTGGGAAGAAACACCCCGGTACTTTCTTGAAGGGAACAGGAGTCTGTTACAAGTGTGGTGAAAAAGGCCACCAAGCTCGTGATTGCAAGGGGAAGAAGGAAGCTACCATTGTTCAGTGCTACAATTTCAGGGAGATGGGGAATTATGCAAATGAATGTCCTAAACGTCAGGAGAACTTACCTCAGAAAAGGAAAAGGGATCAAGGCCAAGCTTATGCTATCACTACTGCTGAGGTAGAAGCTCCGAAAGACGTGGTGGCAGGTAATCTAATGGTTTCCTCAAGTTTAGCAAATGCATTTTTTGATTCTGGATCATTGCATTGTTTCATATCTTCCCAGTTTTCTAAGAAAATTAGATATTTACAATTTGATTTAACAAGGGAGTTTTCTGTTAAAACTCCTAAGGGAAGTATCATTGAAACAAAGTTTTGTGAATCAGCCCCCATTAGAGCACATAAATGTTATTTATCTGCTAATCTCATCGTCATACCTATGATTGAGTTTGATATAATCCTCGGTATGGACTGGATCTTGGACTATGATTCGAAGATTTATTATAATAAGAAAGAGGATACAATTCTTGATGATGATGATAAGGAACAACTTATCTTTAGAGAAGAATCGTCACCACCTAATTCCTATCTAGATCCACCCCCAGAAGCTCAACTAAATTCAATTATTGGGGAGGAAGATATTGAAATGACTATAGTTGAGGAAAGTAATGTTCAAATAGAAGATTTACCTATTGTTGAAAGAATGTGTAGATGTGTTTTTGGAATATTTACCTGGACATCCTCCAGAACGAGAAGTTGAGTTTTCCATTGATTTAATTCCTGGATCAAGGAATATATCGAAGACCCCTTATAGAATGGCCACTGTAGAATTAGTTGAACTAAAGAAACAACTAGAGGAATTAAGTAATACGGGATTTATTCGCCCTAGTGTTTCTCCATGGGGATCCCCTGTTCTTTTTGTTAAAAAGAAACATGGATCTATGAGGTTATGTGTCAAATACAGGGAGATCAATGCTATAAAAATAAAGAACAAGTATCCGCTACCTTGAATTGATGATTTATTTGACCAACTGCATGAAGCTCAATACTTTTCAATGATTGACCATCGATCTGGATACCATCAGTTGTGTGTGAAGAAGGAAGACATTCTGAAGACAGCATTTCGAACCAGGTACGGGCATTACGTGTTTACTGTAATGCCTTTTGGATTGACTAATGCACACTTTGTATTCATGGATATGATGAATAGAGTTTTGAAAGAGTATCTCTATGAATTTGTGGTGGTATTTATTGATGATATCTTGGTATACTCCAAAATCTATGAAGATCATGAAAATCACTTGCGCATTATCCTGAAGACTCTGAGAACACATGAATTATATGGGAAGTTTAGCAAGTGTGAATTTTGGCTTCAGGAGATTTCTTTTTTTGGCCATATTGTCTCTAAATATAGAATCTCTATTGATCCTTCTAAGACCAAGGCAATCCAAGAATGGCCAGCACCTACGAGTATAACTGAGGTACGTAGTTTTATTGGTTTGGCAGGTTATTATCGACGTTTCGTCCAGAATTTTGCCCGATTGGATAACCCATTAATAAAGCTCACACGTAAAGGGGTTAATTTTTTTTGGAAAAAAGAGTGTGAAGAATGTTTTGAAGAACTGAAGAGAAGATGATTAAATGCTCTTATATTGACTCTACCATCAGGGAATGATGGGTTCATTATTTATAGTCATGCATCGAAGAAAGGAATTGGTTGTGTCCTTATGCAAAATGATAGAGTTATTGCCTATATATCACAACAGTTGAAAATTCATGAACAAAACTGTCCTACTCATGATCTCGAGTTAGTATCTGTGATCTTTGATTTGATGATATGGAGGAACTACCTCTATGGTGAAAAATGTGAGATTTATTCTGATCACAAGAGTTTGAAGTATATTTTCTCACAAAAAGAACTAAACATGTGGCAAAGGAGATGGCTTGAATTACTCAAGGATTATGATTGCACGATACACTACCACCCGGGGAAAGCAAACAAGGTGGCAGATGCTTTGAGCAGAAAAGACCATGGAGTTTTGAATGTGATGAGAATTGAGAGGGATCCAATTTTGATGGATCTATTGAAGATGGACATGGGAATAACCAGGGAAGGTGAAATATCAATGCTTTTTCAAATGGTTGTCAAACCATCTTTACTAGAAAGGATTAAGAGTTCCAGACTGATGATGAAGAATTTCAAAAGAAGATTAAAGCTAGGAATGATGGGATATTGAGAGACTTTCTGTATGAAAATTGAATTTGGAAATTCGAGAAGATACTTTGTGTTCCCGATATACCTGATCTAGAAGGAACGATGCAATATGGGTTATTGTGGATCGTCTTACCAAGTCATCACATTTTCTTGATATAAGAGAAGATATACCCCTAGAACGTCTAGAAAGACTATATATTAATGAAGTTGTGAGACTTCATGGAGTACCCCTATCGATTGTTTCTGATTATGATCCCTGTTTTACTTCAAGATTCTGGAAAAGTCTTCAGAAATCCCTGGATACTGAACTTCATTTGAGAACTACCTATCACCCTTAGAGAGACGGAAAATCAGAATGGACTATTCAAACCTTAGAAGACATGTTGATATCCTGATCACATGACTTTCAAGGTGTGTGGGATCTGTATTTACCTCTGGTAGAATTTTCCTATAACAATAGATTCCATTCGAGTATTCAGATGGCACCATATGAAGATTTATATGGAAAAAGATGTCATACACCAACCTGTTGGGATGAAGTTGGTGAAAGAATACTTGTAGGCCCAGAACTGGTGGAGGAAACGATGGAAAAGGTGAAGGTAATCCAAAATCACATCAAATCAGCTCAAAGTAGGCAAAAGAGTTGTGCCGATAATCGAAGGAAGGATTTGGAATTTCAAGTCAGTGATCATGTTTTCCTGAAGGTATCTCCATGGAAGGGAGTCATACATTTTGGTAAGAAAGGTAAATTGAGTCCCGGGTACATCGGACCTTTCAAAATTTTAGAATGAATTGGGGCTGTAGCTTACCGATTGGCAATGCCACTAAGTCTCTCCAAAGTTCACGATGTGTTCCACGTATCTCTGTTGAGGAAATGCATGCCTGACCCAATGCATGTACTGACCTATGATTAGTTAGAACTGGAACCCGATCTGTCTTATTGTGAAGGGCCCGTCAGGATTCTTGATACGAGAGAACAAGTTCTGAGAAACCGGACGACGCGTCTGGTAAAAGTTTTGTGGAGAAACCATAAGATGGAAGAGGCAACGTGGGATCCCGAGGAACTTATGATGAAGAACCACCCGAGTCCTTTCATGTGATAAGTACTCTAGAAATTTCGAGGATGAAATTTTTTGAAGGAGGGGAGAATGTAACACCCCAAGCTTCTACGGTATGCTTCTCTTTGAAGAATGTGATAGCTTGTGTTGTACGCAACACCGAGTTCTAACACACCATAACCAATAAAACTAGCCGTTATGAATTCTAATACCTACCTTTTGAAATTATATATATTTTATTTTTTAAAATGGACTTCATTTTTGGATTCGGAATATCGAATTTAGTCTAAGGTGAAATTTTTGTACTTTTCGGATAACTTTAATATTTTGATGAATAGTGAAAATTACTAAATTTTAGTTAAATTTTTTTTTTATTCAAAATAATTAATAGTGATAAATTATGAATTTGAGTTCTTTTAATGTATATTTAGAGTATATTTTTACCATTTTATATAATGTTGGTCATTGGACATAATTTTACAATTAAACCGGACATAAACAAAAGTCAATCTTTTGATAGTTATTATCTCTTAAAAAGACGCTTTTTCTTTTAACAACGGGAATTAATTTTAAATTAATTTCTACCACTTCTGTGTTTTGAATTTGGAAAAATTGATTCCATATTTGGAATCAGGATGTTTAATTTGTGTAAATAGCTAACTTTTATTTTTAGACATTTTGAATAATTACTTAGGTAAATATTTTATTTACCTTGATTAAGGATAAATCCGGTAAATAAGGGTTAAAAAATAATACTATAATAAACGAAATTACCCTAAAACGTGTCCTAACCTTATTTGTCGATATATTTTCGACCATGGGAATATTTGGGTCGATTTTGGGACCCCATGGTTCCACTTGTAAGTGATAGGGACACTTTATTTTAATTTAGTAAAAATGAATACAAAAATGACACAAGCATATATCTTTTAGAAAAACAATTATTTAATAGGGCTATATATGTTTTATTTTCGACTATAAATATTAATTAGAAAGATAAAAAGATTTCATACATAATTATATTTTATTTATAATTTTTAGACATTAAATAATTTAATTTATTTATGACACAATGATGATGCAGTAATTACCATAATAGTGAATAATTAAACTAATTGATATTATAAATACCCAAATAAATATAATTTGAGACTTTTAATGGATTAAATTAATTTTATAGGATACTATGACGTATTAGTATTGGTTTAATTAACTTTTTTCGAAGTAATCATTTAGTTATGAGTTTCACAAAAATCAACTATTGAATACTGTCAAAATTGGCATAAAATAGTTTTTAAAACATATATTATATTATTAATTGATATAAAATTCCTAAAAATCTAAGGATCTTCCAAGAGACTTATATCATTATATTGGTATCATTAATGGACTACTTGGGGGTCTCTTTCATGTATATAGTATGTTTATTAGCTATATAATATAAAAATACAATGTGACATGGTAAATTTCAAATTAAATAACTAAGAGTTAATAATTATAGATAAGGTTAATATAGTAACCCAAACCTGTAAAAATTCAATAGTTTGAATGTTTTACGACCTATACACATATTAAAATTTAAATAATCAACTTTGGATCCATTAGAAACCGAATATGAATTTATTATAAATTAATATTTCTAGTTTTTCCAAAGCTGCCCCTCACACCTCTTATAAAAGGGCACTCCTCCTTCTCATTTCTTCACACTTTGAAAGCCTTTTGGTTCGGCCAAACTCTGCCCAAATACTCTCCCAAATTCCCTCACTACATCCTTGAGGCATTAGTTGGATCAGAAATCCATCCAATGGAGCCCTTTTGATCAAATCAAAAGGAAGATCCCAAAGAAGAGGTAATGATTGCACCACCCTTTTCCAAGTTCCTTTCTTCTTCCACTTCTTCTTCCTTTGTTATTACCATTCTAAAATAATAACTCTAGTATCATATATATATACTGTGATGTTATTATAAATATGGTACAGCCATATTCAGTATTCTATCCACCCTTTGAATAACATGTCACCATACATGCGTACGTACGGCTCACCGTCTCCACGTCATGGTGTAATTGTTATTCAATATATTATTATTTGGATGGGTATAATAATGTTGTTTAACTCATGTAAATAATAAATATAACATGTTAATTATTCTGTATATATGATATAACATCCATTTATATATTATTTTAGTATCAAAAGAATAATATTGTCGCTCGTGCGTACGTACGGACTACCGTCTCCACGAACGTGATGAGATTCATTCTCCATCGTATCCATTCAAGTATTATTATCATTTGATGATTTAAAAATAATGTTTAAGGACTTGATATCATTCTGTATATGAATAATATACAACCTATCCATGACAAACATGGCTTATGTAACAAAACATATAAAAGAAAATGATTAAGTTAACACCTGAAACAACGATAATACTAAGATATTATTAACAAATCAATGTTAAAAGATCATATATGATATCATATTAATGTATATGATTCTTGTATAATTTAATAACAATTATTTCACCATTATAAAGGAGGTTAACCTACCCTAACCAAGGAAAAGTATAGGTTAAGGGTTATTTCACAATCTCTTCATTATCCGAGGTTGTTTATACGTAGTAATCTACTGGGATCTCTTTATCATCCACATCCATGGTTCTTAAAAATATATTTCAAAACATTTTTTCTATTTAAAAGAATATGGGTTATGTTCATTTATACCATTGTTTTAATTTTTATAAGAGTTTTATAACGGAATCTTTCCTTCATTTTCCAAACAACGTGCTTTTTAACCTTTTCGACTGAATTATGGTAAGAATGTTTTTTTAACTTATACAGTGGGTGCGGTTATTTTCCGCCATTATAAAATCGTCGAAGCTTCCCATACAAGCTTATAAGAATATTTTCAAAGAAAATGTTTTATTTCATGAATATAAGATGCTTAAATGATTTTAAAATAGAAAGAGATATTTCTCTAAAAAGAGTTTTGATTTCATCTATGTCAACATCCTTTGATGGATTTTACGCTTATTTGTAGTTGATTTATAATGATACAAAACTTCTATATTATATTGAAGGTTTTGTGATATTTTTGACTGTGGATGTTCTATTTTTATACCATTCATAGTTTATGGTGAATGTATTGAAATTTTGTATGCTAGTTTTAATACGAATGTTTATGTTATGTTTCAACCTTTTCATATGGGAATGCATTGGACTTAATATGTGACAGGTGGAGCCCGCTATAGCTCCTCGATGCATCGGTAGGTCTCATGAGACAAACTAGTGTTTTGGATAAAGGCCTTGGAAAAATATTATTTGTAGTCTTGGCACGAGGCCTTGGATATGTGGTTATGATAGTCTGGCATTATGCATTCCATCATTATGAAAGTGGTTATTGATATTTCATGTGATTATTAGATTAGTAGAATATCCATGTGAATGAGTAAATGGAATTATTTCATTTTAATTTTTCCATACTATTTTGAAGTTCAAGTTTAAAAGGATTTTGTTTTAGTTATACATTTCCCTAAATGTTTATTCTTATTTATGAAAGTTTCAGCTATATTTTTATCCTTACTGGTCATTTGAGCTCACCACTTTTCTATGTTTTATTTTTCCCAGGAAGTGAAGAAGTAAATTATGAATGACCTGTAGAGATATTATGTGGGGATATGAGTGTGGAATATGGAGAAAATAAGTTGTTGTAGTAGTTTTCCACTTTATGATGTAATGTAAAACTTTATGAATATATCTAGTGTTTCCAACGCTACTAAATCAATCGGTCTTTCGAGATTTGATCTTTCTTGTGATCATACCAATGTTATGTAATAATGCACCGACTCTAGATAACTAGGGTCGGGGCTTTACACTAACTTCAGTTATAAGGTTGAATCTCCTAGTTGTTGCATATTGTTATGTGGTATTCTATGATGAATTAGGTTTTTATCTTGTATAACTTCATATTCATGGTTATCACATGTTGTCTTATGATTATCAATAAATTTGAAATAATTATAATAACTATCACACAAATGATAATAAACATTCAGTTTGTTACAATCTATAATATTTTTTGGAATTAATTTTTTATATAAGGGTTATACATCAATATTGATCAAAAAATATTTTGTTTTATATTATTTTGAAAACATCTAAACCTTCAACAAGGATATTTTTTACCGTACCAAATGTATTTTGAAATTGATATTACCATGATCCTGATTAATGTTAATTAAATTACATGTTATTTAAAAACGAATCATACATCATAGATTGTGAAATAATCTAATGTATAATGGACTCTGGTGAATTTATTTTCTCATATAAATTTGGGTGACTATGATGTTGATTATGATGTTATTTTGATGATTTTTTAGTTAATTTCCAAATGTATTAAAATGATTCTTTTATTAAATAACCGTGATGATACGTTATGATGAATTAGTAATTTTTTATATGGTTGAGAGACTATTGATGAATAGTATTTATAACTATTTGGTATGAATTTATTCATGAACTAGTTCATTTTTTTATTACCGAAGAGGGAGATTGTTATGGGGTTTTCCTCATTCCCAAAGGGTGGTACACTCAAGAATTTTGAATTTTTTTATGATACGAGGTGTCATTTATATTGTCTATGTAAAAAATGAGATATTGATGATTTCTATTCTAATTTTAAAACATGCCTCCATATCAATGAAAATAATTTGAATACTTCTATTTTTGTTCAACCCCTTTGTGTGTATACATGGATGCGTTGTGAGAAATTAATTGAAATTATAAACATGATTCAACATAATCCTCAAGGAAGATATGTGATTTTGTAGGTCACTATCTAATTAATTATAATTTACACCATAATTATCCGTCCATATATAAATAATATTTAGGATTTTAAAATCTATATGTGCATGACAACATGAAACATCATGTAGTTTGGTATTCCATAGTTTTCGATAGGTATCCTTGATTCAAATCATATTTTTAAAGGCCACTAGTATGTGATGAGATCCTTGATTGACTAGCTATATATTAATAGGCCTTTATGAAGTAATGTGACCTTAAGAGAAGTTGAGAAAACTGTAACATCCTTGGACATATGGTGTGATTGAATGAGATATACATATTCTGAAGGGAATTCATTGAACTTGTTTCCATTTATTTTTAGGTGCATGGGAGTTCCACTTTGGGGTGGTTGAGTTTTCATAAAATATCATTTATTATACTACTATAAAAATGCAACCCATTGAGGTATTTTATAGTTTTACTCATATATTTATAATATATTAGTTAGTAATTTTTCAAGATTCACTGGCTAGAACATGTTTTTTCCTAGAAAAGATGAAAATAAGCCATTTGATTAATCAAATAATTCTTACAATATTGAGCCCATATAAGCCTTAAAAGGATCAAAATTGGTTATTTTGTGTTATAAATTACTGAATATGTGTTTTTATAGACTTGTTAGTTGTTTTATCAATGTCTTGGAATCTAGGGGATGTTGGAACATTGATATGTTAGATATTTTGAGATAATGAAGTGGATATGAATGGTGGAATACCATCTAGACATTCCACCACAGATAACAATGGTAACGAATTTATTTCATGTATCCAAGGTCAAGAAGTTCTAATATAATTTATCTCATGTCATGATATGGGATGAACATGGTGGAGAACCATATATGACCATGATGAATAATTCAGTATGGATAATCGATACTTATATAATTTTTCATTAGGTAATTTTCATATGATTGGTGTGGGTCTAATGGAAACATTGTTTTGATTATCATGAGACTTGGGAGACTGAATATTTTCTGAAAGTCATTTAGAATCACTTATTAACTATGGTGTCATATTAATATGGTTTATAGGGGAAGAATTAATCTATGGTTGGGAGGAGAATTGTGACATACTATCAACAAAATTATATTACCAACCATTGATTATTTTGGTTTTCCATGTTTTTCATTGATCTCTTATTGTATCATTTATTATTGTTTTTTTTCACTTCATTTCATTAATTATAGGGGTTAGTTTGTGTGTTTAAATCATGTTTTGGATCCTATGAAGTAGTTTTAGAATTCAGTTTTATGGTATATAGGGTCTTATAGAAAATATGTATATAAGAGGTCATCTTAATGGTCGGTGATGTCACTATCCAATTGATGGTGGAATTTCTCAAGAGTGTTCATATAGGAACTCTATCATATTTTTTATGGGATACCACTAGGAAAATTTTGGGAATTCAATTATCTTAGGAACTTTTCATCATCTTCCAATAATCTGGTTGAACTCAACGACTACCTAGTGATACAAAAGGGGCCGATAAAAAGAAATTATTGTTTTACAACAACATTATTTTTAATATCTTATTTATTTCTAAAACAACTCCCTAAAAATTAATGTGTCCCTAATAATATTACAGTCCCAAAATAAGATAATTTTTATATTCCATCATTGATTTATCGATGATTCATTTTTCCATCAATTAATTGATCTTATCTTGGTAAATCTATCCTAGGTCTTTCAATGAATTCCATTCTCCATCATCATCCTACTTTACTCTAGATTGTGAAATATTAAATTGTTATTGTATTTTTATTTTTCTATTTTTAAATTTTGATTCTAGGATCCCTTCATGATCATTAGACTATCCAACTCTCCAATGATGGATCTCATATTGGGTGATCATTTATATTTAATTAAGGTGTGTTGTTTTAAAAGAGATTTCTAATAAATTTAAAACCTTAAGGTTTATTATTTTCAAAATTAAATTAAAATTGATTTAAAATACATGATTTTGTTTTATAGATTTAGAATTTGAAATTTAATTTAATATCTTTTGAACCCTTTTGGATATTTAATTTTAACTGAAGTATTTATTTTTTTGAAATGCAATTGAAGTTAAATAGTTCTTTTGAAAAATAATTTATGAAATGGTGGAAGGAAATTATTTATGAAATTTAAATTAAAATATTTTGTTTATAGAAACGTGTTTTGGTGAAAAAAATTGTATATTTTTTGAAATGTTTTCCATTTTTTAAAACATCTACTTGTTGTAGATTAAATTTTTTATTATTTAAAATGATTTCATAATGTTTTAAATGAATGAAAACATGTATATTGTTATTTTTCATGGTTGACATGGGAACATATGTAGATAGGTGTGAAGAAATATCACTTGGAAGGTAATAGATCCACTATAAAATTGTTTTCCACTGAATGAAGTACCATTATTACTTAAGGGATGGATACTATTATTTTCAATTTTCCTCCACACTTCCAATTTTTTGCTACAAGGAATGTGCGCAAATCAAGAGATGTACTTCTATGCCATGTTTGAGAATACCTATCAAAACCTATCAATGTGTCACATAAACATATTTCCATATTTCATAATGGATGAAGGAGATGATTTCTACATGTCATTGTTAATAAATATTTTACCCGAGCATATTCTTATTGAAATGAATATTCATTCTTTATTAACTAACAATATACTATTTTACCTATTATTATATATCCATTAAAAGTTATTGAAACCATGTTTAATAAAATAAATAAAAATAGTTATATTAATTTTATTATTTTAAATTGAGAATTGTTTGTTTTATTGATATAAATATATTATGGAATACATTGTGAGATCTTATTGGACTTTGTTTCTCACAACGTACTTTATTCATTGGGAATTTATAGACATTAATATTCATGTCCAATGAACGGAATGTAATTTCATTGATACAATGGATGTTTTTTTATTACCATGATATTGGGAGTTAGTGGTCACAAGGTGATCTTTTGAACTAATTATTTCATGTATATTCTAGGATGTTTCCATTTAGGATTGATATGAATGATTTGGTTGGGGTTTCATTTTTTGGACTATTTTCACTATAGATTTGGTTCTAATCTTGTGAAGAGTGATGTAATACTGACTATTTTTGGTTTTATATAATTTTTTATGTTCTTTTTATTTATTCATGGGGAAAAAATTTTCCCCTTTATTTGTTATCGTACCCAATCACAAGACAAAAACCCATTGGAGTTGGAGAAAACCCTTCCATCTATGTTATAATTGATGATTATACCATTAATGTGGTTTATATTTGTTATCTCATGTAACAATCTAATAAAATATCATTACTAACATGGTCCTCATGACAATAAAGGTGTTTTAGAAACTCATATACAAGTTATCACATAAAAATATTCAATACAAAACCATTCATAAAATAAAAAAACAATATTAATTGAGTACTCAATTCCAATAAAATAATATCAATTGTCATTAATCATAATGTACAACTCCAAAAACCATAATCATGAATGATGATGAAAGAATAAAGAAAATAAAACTACTATATCTAAGTGTATAAATGCTTAATGAATAATCCCTAATGTATTATTTAATAAATAATATATTTTATCCCCCTTTTCAAATAGGCTTTTTAATTTCTACTATCTTGTGGAAATCAAACATTCATGTTGAAATATTTTACTTTTATTTGTAATGAGAAAAAAAATCCATTATTTTTTAATTATAAAATGTTTAAATTAGTAAAATTATTTTGACATAAAAAAATTGTTCCTTCCAAACAATCATGTCCAAGATATTCTGCACGTATCTCAATATTAGGAAAACCACTTAACTCAACCAGATGATGAATCTAATGTGTTATAAAATTTAATAACAATGATCAAAATAACCTCATAAGTCAGCTAAAAGAGATATCCATATAAGTTTAATTAGTTTTTCAATTCCACATTTAATCACCCATGTTAAAACAATAGATTTAGATATAATAAATAGTGTTGTAAATATGAGCACCACACCTTCAATATGGAACACAATAAACTAAATATTTATCAGAGAAAATTAACAAGGATAGAAATGGAAAATATACCAAAAATATTCCATATTTAAAGAGAAAAATATTTAGTGGATAAATTTGGTAAATAACTAAAAATAAGAATAATTATAACTCGGAAAGATTTTATGTGGTTATATTTATAAAAAATTTATTACCAGTTAATTGTGTTTTCATTATTTTGATGTAACTACAAAATATTTCTGTCCATATATGCTTGTATTAAAATTCCTAAGTGATCATGAGTTGACCGAGGAGACCTATATAACTCTATCAAAATTCCATTTATATGTTTTCTTTGAGAATCTTGAACTATGCATGACATCATTAATTGACCTTGAAACCTATAATGCACCAAAACATGCACTAATTTCACACCCATAAAATGAACCTATATATGATTCCAACACTTTCTAGAACATATTATGTCATCTATACATTAATGAAAAAACAACCATTAACCTCTTTATGCAAAACATAAGTTTTAGAGGGTAATAATTCTTAAATAATGTAAGATATATCAATGCATAAGTTTTATTCTATTTGATGTTTTTAAGAAAGTGTTTTCGAAAGATTATGAAATTCATGATTTTAATACCTTTGACTAATGATTAAAAGTGTTCTCTATAATATTTGGGTGATAGTTATTTTTTATAATAGAATATGAATTAGATATATTGAGTTTATAACAACATATATTTTTCCAATATGATATTTTCAAATATAACATATAATTATTCCAAATAAAAATATAATTTCCTTTAGAATATTTTTATATATTATAATATTTATTAATATTATCCACCCAAAAAAATTATATTTTATTTTTCTAATATATAACCATTTAAATGAATGATTAGAACATAATAAAAAAATAATATAACTATAATTGCAAAAAATAATTTTTAACTAACATGACTATAATTTGAAAATATCATAGTTCTGGATATCCCATAAATTCCAAAACTACAAAAATAACTTTGACAAAAATTTCATATATTTGAAAAAAATAAGTTATTTTATATAAGGTATATAATGAACTTTGGAGGGGGAAAATGAAAAAAATAGGGTATAATATATATATTTAGGTAAAAAAATGAACTAAGACCATTTTAATATGTAGGGGGATCAATAGAAATATGGTTTTAATAATAGTATCCTAACGATTGGAATAGAAAATTTACCATAATTTTTAAATTGCTTCCCATTTAAATTAGTAAATAAATTTTAATACATAGATATGAATATCGCATTAGAGGATATTTATATTATTTATTATGATATTTTAAAATATTAATTTCATGTAAATTAGTTTTTACTTGGAATGTGGTTCTGTAATAATTATTATCCCTTTTAATTTGATGCTCCATTAAAAATATTCAGAATTTTATTTTTATAAAATTTATTTAATATTATGAACCAAAGAAATTATGATTATTTAAGAGATATATTTTCATATTTTTATAAAAAAATGAACTTTCTGTTTAATAGTAAAAAAATCAAAGTAATCAAATCCAAAATGGTCTCTAAATCTATAAAGAGTGGCTAAATTTCTCAAATTCATAAGCTATGGTCTTATGGGGAAACTAGTTTTCATTAAATTGAATATTATTTTACATATAAAAAATTATTTTTTATAAATGTAAATTATAATATTTTACATATGAAATATATATATATATATCAAGGATTAAATATACAGACTAGTTTTTTATGTTCTAGCATTAAATCATGTGGAAATGATTTTAAATCTCCCATACTTTAAAATTTTCATTTTTTTTTGATTTTACACATGAGTATTCTAGTTTTGTTTTTGGGGTGTGTAAGTTGTAAATGAAAATCATTTTTTTGGTATGCTCAGTTTCATCATATTTGAGTAGAACTGGTGGTTAGAACCAATTTATATTGGTCTTACTAAAAAAATGGTCTGGGTAACCTTCAAAATATGATTGGGGTGTTCATTTAATAACCATGAAAAATCACTTTGAATGATGTGTATATTTAATGAATTAAATTTGATTCAGAAAAAATATTAAATGTTTATATATTGGATTTATGTTCAAAAAATATATTTAACAAGTTGTATTATATTTAAAAAAAATTATTAATTATTTAACACTATAAATAAATTTCTAATGCATAAAAAATATGTAATACCTATCAAAAACTATTTCATTGTTCGATTAGTTCTTTATATTCTATAGTTAATGAATATATGAGTATTTTCAATAGGATTAAAAGGTGAGAAAAATATTTATATTATATATGTAACACCTCAAGATTCCATATTACAGATCCTTTTAAATATTTTAATAGCTTGTGCTACACGCAACAACGTGTTTGACTGCCCCATGATCTATCAAACTGGCCTTTTAATAATCATTTTTCATATTATTAACCAAATTATTAATTTTATATATATCCCAAATAATTCTAAAATTCATGATATGGGTGTCTTAGATAGAATATAAAGACAAATTTAATTTTTTAGCTAATAGATATATTAAAAATAATATTTTTCTACCTTTTAATGAAGAACCCTTTTTAAATACAATATTTGACATTATTTTATATTAAATATTATTAACATAAATTCCTCATTATAAGTGGTACACAAAAATGTCTTTTGGATGAATTTTTTGTTCTTCTCGGATAACATTCATATTTTGATTAATAATGAAAAATACTAAATTTTAATTGACAACAAGTTGATTAATCAAAATAATATATAGTGATAAATTATATATATGAGTGATTTTAATGTATAACTAGATTATATTATAATCATTTAATATAATTTAAGTCATTTTATGTAATTTAAAATTTTAATTTTATATAAACACATGTCAATCATTTGAAAGTTTTTATATCTAAAAAACACGCTTTCTGGTTATGGAAACCGAAATTAATTTTAAAATAATTACTAAAACCTCTATGTTTTGAATTAGGAAAAAAAGATTAGATATTTTGAATCACATGGTCCAAATTTTTTAAATCGGTACGTTTTATTTTTTTTACATTATGAATATCGACTTCAATAAATATATTTAATTACCATTGTTTAATGAAAAATTAGGTAAATAAGATTAATAAATTATCATATAATAATATAAAACTACCTTAACATGTTTTTTAATCTTATTAAATTATATATTTACAACCATTTGCATCCTTGTGTCGATTTTGGGATCCCATGGAGCCACATTGGTGTGATAATGACATGTTATAAGAATTAATTTAAAGTAAAGAGAAATATAAATTAAACATAAATCATTTACTAGAACAATTTAAATATAGGGTTATATAACTGATCTATTTGACTATAAATATTAAGTATAAATATAATACAATTTTGTACATTATTGTATTTTATTTATAATTTTTAGACTTTATATAAATAAATATATTAATAACACAATGATGATGTAGTGATTACGTTATTAATGTATGATTGTAATAAATGATATTATAAATACTAAATTAAATTATATTCAAAAAAATTTATTCCAAAAAATATTTTTTCGGATGACATTAACATATTATATTATAATTAATACCTTTTGATCTATGGGTTGAATTTTTTATGAATTTAAAAAAAATCGCTAAATAGTGTTTAAATAGACATAAATGTGTTTTTAAAACAAATACTATTTTATTAAATGATATAAATATCCTGAAAATCTTAGATTTATAAAACGGACTTTAATAATCTTATAAATTTCATTAATGTTCCAGTTTAGGTTTACTTTTCATTTTATTGTAACTACATTTACCATATATTATAAAAATACAAGAAGACAAGGTTATAGTTAAAAAATTTAACAAAGCGTTAATCCCAAAGGATAAAGTTAATTTAATAAACCAATATTTTATAAAAATCAAAATATAAGATTTTTTAGACCAGTACTCCTCAAATACTCGAAATAACTTACTTTGGAAAAATTTTAAATAAAATAAATTTATAATAAATTTATATTTCAATCTTTTCCTAATCTTCCCCTCACCTCTCTTAAAAAAGGAAACTTCTCCTTCTCTTAATTTCACACCAACAAAGCACTTTGAGGTGACAAAACCCTACCCATTTCATATACCAAAATCCATAATATCATTATAGAGGCTTCACATTGGGAAAAAACACATCCAAGGGATACCTTTTGTGAAAATCAAAAGGAGACACCTGAAAAGAGGTAAATGATTTATCACCTTTTTCAAAGAAATTTTATTCTTATATATCCTATTTCTCTATTGTTTCTATAATAAAATAATAAATACAGTACCTTAATGTTACTAGGATTTTATTATAATTATGGGACATAAATATTCATCCTTTACCCATCCTATAAAAAACAATATCACCCGGCGTGCGTGTGTAAGGCTTACCATCTCCACGCCATGGTGTAAATTGTTTTTCAAGTACACATTAGGTATATGGGTAAAAAGATGAATATAATGGATGTAAATAATAAATATAACATGAAATTGTTTCTATAAATTTTATATTTTATCCAATTCCATACCATTTATCCATTAATTAAATGATATTATCACTCATGTGTTTGTACGTCTTTCCATCTCCACAACACGATGATACTCATCATCCATTTTCACCTTCTAAGAATGATTATAAGAATAGATATTATTAATAACTATTAAATATATTGAATAAAAATACTATTTTTAAAATATATATATATATATATATAAACATATTTCTCACTCACTTACTTCTATTAAATATGATAAGAAAACAAAAACAACATTCATGCATATGTACGACCTATCATCTGCAGGAATAGTGTGTTCCATTTTATTTATGTATCTATTATATATATTTATATACTTAATATGTATTATTTATAAATAATATTTTAAATTTTTAGTAATTAAATTATTATCTATGTAATATAATCAACAATAACATGTCCAAACACATATGATAAAGAAAGATATTGTTTCCCAAAATTTGGAATTAACTATTATTTGTTAATAAATGGGTAATATAATGTCACCAATGAATTAAATATGATCTCATAAATATTATTATGATTTTGATATGAGTTTATAGTATGTTTAAAACTATTATACAGTAGTTTCAGACATGTGTGGAGAGTATCAGACCTATGGTAAGGGTTAATTTCACAATCTCCTGATTATTCGAGGTTATTGATGTGTTAGTATCTATAGGGAAATTCTTTTCATCCATGTCCATGATACTAAAAATGTTTTTATAAAATTTCATAATTTAATCCTATGGATGTTTAATGTAATTTTTACCCATTTTTGACTTTTTATGAAATGTTTGAAAGTAATATTTTGGTCATTTTCGAAACGTGGTACTTTATGACCTTTTTTGACCAATTTATGAATGAATGTATTTAATATTATATGGTGTGAGAGGATATTTTTATCCATTATTTATCCTTAAAAATTTCAATAATCACATAAAATAATATGTGGTTATTTTCAAAAAGATATGTTTTATTTTAAAAGTTCACTGCATTTAGATTTTTTATGTAAAAATGTATATTTCCCACAAAGAGTTTAAATAAATTTATTAAATTATTTTCAATGATGTAAATATCCTTTGTAGGATTTTATTCTAGTTTTAGGTTTATTTATTTTTATATAATATTCCATATTTTATTTATGGTTTGTTGATATGTGTGATTGTGGGTGTGTTATTTTATTCCATTCCTAGTTTTCAGTTAATGTACTAACATTTAGTATTCTATTTTCAATATGAATGTTTATGTTATGAATCATCCTTTTGATATAAGGAATGTATTTGACCTAGTAAGTGACAGCCGAAGACTCCTATAGACCCTTAGTTCATTGGTAGTTCTCATGATATAAACAAGTTTCTTGTCACAATACATTGACAGAATATTTATGTATGGTCTTGGAATAAGGGCTTGACGTATTGGTTATGATGTCTGGCATTACGTATTCCATCATTATGAGATTATTTATTGATTCTAAATGTTACTATTTTAATAGTATAATATCAGTTATAATGATTAAATGGTTCTATTTTATTTATTCTTTCTATATTACGTTGATTGGAATATTTTAAGTGGGTTGTGTTTTAGTTTTTTACATTTCCATAATGTTTATGGTTATATATAATAACTTCCTCTATATTGATTATCCTTACTAAGCATCTCAGCTCACCCATGTCTAATGATTAATTTTACCAGGATTCTATGAAGTATTTTATGATTGTAATTATGTGTTATTCTAGGGGAATAATTGTGTTTTAAAAGTATTATTATTGATGTGTTTTATTTTTGAAATTGTAATGTAATGTTCTCTATATGTAATATATTTTCCAAGAATGTTAAACTGATCAGTACTTTGGTATTTTATTCTTTGTAATCATGCTAATGTATTAAAATAATTCATCAACTCTGGGCTTCTAGGATTGGGGCATTATAGTTTTTATTAGATTATGTTTAGTAAAAACCATGAAAACTACATTTAGAAAACAACCTTGATTAGGGAACATTACCCTAATATAGAATTTTTGGTTATGTATTGAATAATATTCAAGAATTTTGATAAAATATATATTATGTGGGTATTTATAGAAAAAATATCCATGTCTTGATACAACATGAGGAGGTGGTTCTGGAACAAATGTTCCTAAGGGTGAGAACTCAGATTGTGTAATTATTTTAATTTACCATCTTGAAAGGGTAAATCATGTAAATTAAGGGAAAAATAATAATAATATAATTTATAACTGCCCTAACACATTTCCTAATCATATTTTAAGAAATATCATCAGCCATGGGAATCATTGGGTCGATTTTAGGACCCCATGGAGCCACTTGGGTGTGATAATGACATGTTATAAGAATTAATTTAATGTAAAGAGAAATATAACAAAAACATGTATCTTTTACTAAATCAATTTTAATATAGGGTTATATAATAGATCAATTTTTCCATAAATATTAATTATAGATATTAAAATATTTCATAAATAATGATATTTTATATATTATTTTTATTCATTAAATAAATTAATTTATTTATGACACAATGATGAAACAATGATTACCTTATTATGAACGATTCAAATAAATGATATTATAAAAAATAAAATAACTTTAATTTGAACATTTTGATGCCATTAATGAATTTTATGGATTATATTGACATATTATATTTCGTTTAATACCTTTTTTTCCATGTAATTTTTTTAATGACTTCAATAAAAATGATTTACTAAATAGTCTTAAAACTAAAATAAATTATAATTATAAAAATTAATATATTAAATGATATAAAAAGAAAAAAATATAATATTTGTAAAAAAGATGTAAATAATGTGAAATATTTCATCAAATGATCCAAATGATTTTTTTTATTTTATAGTTGCTAAATTTACGCAATATTATAAAATTAAGAGAATATACAGTAATAGTTAAATGGATAATCAAAGGGTTAATCTGAAAAGATAAGGTGAATTCCATGAAACAAACTTTTCTAAAATAACATTATTGAAATTATTACAACCCGTAATCATCATATCCTGATAATAAATTTCCAGGGATCTACTATAAAACTAAATCTAACATATAATAAATTAATATTTATATATTCTCCTAAAGTATCATTAACCTCTCTTATAAATGGGCACTTCCAATTCTATTTAATTCAAACCTCCAATTCCCTTTGTATCTTCCAGACCCTACTATTTCCCAATAACATTATAACTAATATAATTATATAGTCTTAAAGATGGAAATATATCTATCCTATTGACTCCTTTTTGTCAAAAAAAAATAAGAGACACCCAAAAAGAGATAATTTTTATCACCTTATTCAATGATATTTTCTTCTTATACATACTATTTATATTTCTTCTATACTAAGTACAATAATTATATTTAGATGTTATTATAATTATGGAACAATCATATTCATACTTTTAACCATCCTATGATTTATAATACCACCTTGCGTGCGTATGTAGAGCTCAACGTCTCCACATTCTGGTATAATTTTTTTCATGTACACATTATTTCTATGGGGATAATGAGGAGTATAATGGATGTAAATAATAAATATATCCTGATATTGTTTATTTAAAATTAAATTTCCAACCAATTCTATACCATTTAACGATTAAGGAAATGATATTGTCACTCATTTGTATGTACAGATTATAGTCTCCACGACGCGATGAGAGTTATCTTCCATGTTCACCATCCAATAATGATTATAAGAATAAATATTATTAAAATGTATGAAATTTATGAAATAATAATTTTACTATGATTATATATATATACATATATTTCATTCACTTACATCCATTCTATACTATTTGAAAACTGAAACAACGTTCATGCATACATACGACCTACTGTCTCAATTAACAGTGTGTTCCATTTTATTTATCTATCTATTATTTAAATTTATTTATACAATATATATGATATATAAATCATATTTTACATTATGGAAGTATGTAAATTATTATTTATATAATATGATCAAGAATAACAATTCAAAACACATATGATAAAAAAAAGTTATTATTACCAGAAATTTGGCATGGGCTTTTAATTATTAATTAACAGGTAATATAAATAAACCAAATAATTATATACGATATCATAAATTTTATTATTATTCTAAAATAAGGTAATAATATTTTTTTTAAAAATTATATTGGAGTTTCAAACATGTACGATGTATATCTGGCCTATGGTAACTGTTAATTTTACAGTGTCATTATTATTTGAGGATGTTGATACGTAAGTATCTGCTGGGGCATATTTATCATACATATCCATGTTTCTAAAAAATATTTCATAAATATTATTACTATAATCCTATGGGTTTTAAAATTAATTTTTACCCATGTTTTACTTTTTATGAAATGTTTTGAAATGAATCATTCGACCATTTTCCAAACAAGGACCTTTATAACCTTTTCAAGAAATTAAGGAAAAAATGTATATTTTATGTTATACATTGCAAGAGAATATTTTATGCTTTTATGTCTCCTTACCACTATTATGCTTCCCATACAGGGTTACATGGTTATACTCAAAACAAATGTTTTAATTAAAAAGTTTATGGCTTCTAAATTTTCTAATGTAAAAAAGGATATTTCTCTCAATGATTTTTAATGAATTTATTAAATTACTTGCATCTATTTCAACCACATGTTTTGGATTTTAAGCTTTTTTGAAGTTGATTTATTATTATAAAATCTTCCATATTTTACTGAAGGTTTAATGATATGGTTGGATATGGAAGTGCTATTTTTATAGTTTTCATCATTTATAGATAATGTATTAACATTTTTTATGCTAGGTTTAATAAGAATGTTAATATTACGTTTCAACCGTTTCATATGTGTAATGTATTTGACTTAGTAAGTGACGGGTGGCCCCGTTATAGCCCCTCGGTGCATCAGTAAGTCTCACGAGAAAAACTTATGTCTTGAAATAAGGACTTCATAGAATATTTTTTTATGGTCTTGGAAAAAGTCCTTGACATAGTGGTTATGATGTCCGGATTTATGAATTCACTCATTATGAGATTTGTTATAGATTTTACAAGTGACTATTTGACTTGTAAAATATACATATGAATATTTAAATTGAATTATTTGATTTATTCATTCCAAATTTTTCTGAAGGTAATTGTTTAAATGGATTTAGTTTTAGTTTTTTTCCATTCCTTAAATTATAGGCTTATTTTGATAGCTTCCGTTATATTGTTTATCCTAATTGAGAATCTGAGATCACCCATTTATTTTGTTTTATTTTCCTCATATTCCATGATGTATTTTATTACTGTTTTGAACAGATTTGATAAAGGAATAATTTTTTTTCAAGGATTATCAATGCAATGTTTTATGTTAGAAATTTCAATGTTGTGATCAAGTATGTAATATATTTTCCTTGATACTAAACTGATCCATCCTTTGGTTCTTGGTTCTTTGTAATCATTCCAATGTATTAAAATAATTCACTAGCTATGGGATTCTTGGTTCGGGGCTTTACCCAATGAAAAATTAATCTATGCTATAATGGTTTCCACTATAAATATCATTTGTCATTCAATAATTTATAATTTACTGTTTTACATCAAAATACCCATACCATTTTCTTATAAATACCCTCACAACCCCAATAGAAAACTACATATAAAAATTCTTTCTAGTGTAAAATAATTTAAATATTTTTTTATCTAAGTCTAATTCACCTTAATGGGGAAGTTTTGTCTCACTACACCACAAGAATTAAAATAGGTAGGAAGATAAAAATTGAGACAAATTCAATAAATTAGTATGAATATATATATATATTTCCTTTCATCTCATTTTCTTCTATATTATACCTTATATAAAAAATCCTTCAAAAAATAATAGATAATTAAATATTATTTTACATTTTCAATAAAAATATGGGATTTAAATATATTATTTACTAGATTTTAATATCTTATAAATTTCCTTTCATGAGTATCCCTTATAGAGTCATTTTCACTACCTATAAGGGTATTATATTTTATATAAATTTATCTACCATTTTAACATTCTAGTCTATTATATATGTACAATAAAAGCATACATATTTATTTACATTTAACATTATAGATAAAGTAGAACTCAATTAAAATTAAAATGTTATTAATACTTTTATAACAAAACCATTAATGAATTATTGATATGAACATTTCCTCAATCCATTTATATTTTTTTTAAAGGCATGTCCAAAGGTCCATTTTATTAAATTAAAATAAAGCATATAGGATGAGTAAAGTAGTTCATTTCACACATGTCACTATCCTTCATAGAAAGGACTCCTTTTTTATCTTATCTGAAATCTTACATTGTGCATTCGTCAGGGCGCCATAATAACATCCAAGACCTCACCCATGATTTTGAACACTTGAGTGAAGCACTTTCACTATACCATGACTATTTAAGAAGTATTTTAATGTCTTCATCCGAATTTCAATACATAGAATGTGATTAATCTGGCATAGATCTCATGTCTTCTCGACCTCAGCTTCTCCCACCACTTCTAGGGAGTCTTCCTTGCTTCCATTATTTGGATTGTTTCTAAGATCCATAATCATCCTCTGTAGTAGGATCCATGTATTTTATATTCATTAAAATTATAGTAAATGATTAAAAACTAAAATAAATAATAAAAAATCATGAAAAAATTAAAATAGTTTTTTAATAATGTGTTATGAAATAAATGTTTTTATATTGTTTTTTCTCATCAATGTAATATCAAATGGAAAGATATTATATGACTCTCGACCCTTCCATTTGAAATTATCCTTAATTTTATTATACATTTTTAAATAATCGTTTTCCACTCAAACTGGTATATTCATCAGAACGGTAAAAATATACATAAGATAATATATATATATATATATATATTGTAATTTGAAACATTAATGTATAATATATATCATATGATGTTCTTAATATGTTTTGTACCAGTCATCCCACATTTATGTTCATACTATTTTTTCTTATCTTTACATAATTTATATATTATTTTACCAATAATGTTTATTTTGAAATATATTTATTTCCACATAGAAAAATTTAATTTGAAGTTTCATTTTTTAGAATTGGAGATCCCTACAATTTGGGTACCACATTGTTCCCATATTCAGTGTTAAATCTAAATGTATTACCTACTATCCATGTAATAACTCAGACATCTCTAGACCATTCCATTTTTAAAATCTATTGTATGGGGTATTTTGGGAGCTATTGATGACTCATTAAAAGAATATTACCCAAAATTTAATTTTTTTCGGCATGTCATTTTGATCATTCGGTGTCTGCGCATCATTTATTTATTGTCGGGGTCATGGAGTCATGTTTGTATTTTCCATGTGTGGGAGTCATTTTTGAACTATTTTCGTTGGCATGCCAATATTTTAATGCCGATATTAGTGAGTCATTTTTGAACTGTCGTTGTCGATAAGTTATTTTTGAACTAATGGTTTCAGCGATTCATTTTTTTTACCGTCGGTGTCGGTGATTTCGAACATCAATGTCAATGACTCAGGGAATTGGTGATTGTGAGTGAGTGTGTTGGTGTCGCTGAGTTACAGAATCAGTGTCAGTGAGTCATTTCATAGTTTTTGGTGTGTTAGGGTGTCAGTGCTAGTGAGTCAGGGCATGAGTGTCAGTGGGTCAGTGTCGGTGAATCAACATCTGTGACACACCCATTTGTGACACTTCCTATTTTTTCTAGTTTCACTCCTATTATGTTTTATTTTACAAAAAATTCATTTGAAGCTTTTTTTCATAATTTTTAAGAATGTTTCAAAGAATATTAATTATATAATTAATATCCTAACACTCGTGGGACTTTGAAATAATGAAACTACTTGATCTGGTCCATAATTAGACATTAATGGCCTTTAAAACCATTTCCTTTCATTGATATATGATCTAGATTTACTCTAAAATTTGAGGCCCTATCTTCTATTTTCACATAGTGAATGGAGATATCTTCCTTCCAAAAAAGTCATGCACAATTGCTTAGGCCCTTTCCAACCCAGTTTTTCATGGAGTTTCCAACTTCACCTATGACAACCTGTTCCGTGCAAGGAGGATTTATTGTATCTTGTTGATCCATGTATGTATATTTCCATGTATATGTATAATTTTTCATCAATTTGGGATGGTTGTAGTAATGATTTTTTGGGAGGGAACATTTGAGTTATTTCTTTAATAAGATTAATAAATGATGGGGAAGGTGATGATAAAAGGACAATGATACCTATTATGATAACATGTTGGAGATTAAAGATGGATGAATGTTGAGCATTGTTTTATATCTATTATCCTTTTTTCATGTCATTAATTATTTTGGATGTACGTCCTTCTAAAAATACTGATATTTGGTGGACTTTCTATGTCCACTGGTGATGTTATTGTTCATGTGTTTGATAATCTATCAATAATATAAAATATAAATCCATTTAATCATGTACACTTGGTTAAATAAATGGATCCCCCAGGGTCAAACATATTCAGGGATCAACCAAGTTATTCTATTTGAAATTGACGAATCCATGTTGGCTAAATATGAATATTCTTGGGTTAATGTTGTGGCTATGTGTTGTGAAATATTAGTTTCGTATCTAGTCCTTGTTGTGTAATGTTATTGTCAGCATCCAGTATATGGGTATGGGGGCGGAAAAATAGGATATATTTTTTCTTTGGTATGACCTTTTTTTGTTGTGGGGATGATTATTTCTTATTTGGGGAATGGATGAACTTGGAGGCAATGAGAATGCCTTAGTTTCTATAGTGGTGTTGAGTGAAATTGTGCAATGGGACTGTAATGTGGTTAAGTGTTGTTTTTGCAGAGGAACTGTAGCTTGACATTCTTTTTCTGTTATGATTGGTTACAGATAGTGGTTGCCTAGGTTGTTCTAGAATTAATTATATTGAACAACATAATAAAAAATTAGCCGTGATTAAATGAAAAAGGGGTGGGGTTTTTTCATTGGTTATGGAAATTGTGTGGTTCTGCATATAGGGTTAGAAACAATGGTGGTTCTGTGTGTGTTTTTTTAGTTTGAAAACCACAGGATGGGTTGATTTCTTGTTTACCTATATGTATAAATTTTATTTTCTTTTGATTTTCAATATGAACCCCACAGTTATTTATAACTACATTCCAAACACCCACAATTTCTTAGGGGAGAGTGTCATTCCCAATATCCTTGTGGGATGATGGATGGATGGTTATATACTTTCTTCCTCACACCCCCTTTTGTGTTCTAATATCTCTAGTGTATCCATGAAGGGTCTATTGTGTTGAAGTATATTATATCCCTAGATCCTTGGGGAAGGTTTTTTGGTGGATGAGGGTCCCAAGTGTGTGTAGGCTAGGTTTATTTATCAGGTTTCATCGAGATGAGTCCCATGTGTTTTTGAGAGAGTGGTGTAGTTTTTGTGACCCAATTTTTTGAATGTCGTATATGTGTGGTTTTTAACCCTGGTGTTTTTAGGATGTTGGGCAGTGGGGATACATTTCATGAAGGGATGTAGTTTCAAGATATTATCCATTATGAATGGGTAGTTAACCAGTGGGAAATATTTTTTGCGGTACACAAATAATTTATATATTTATATTATTACCATACTTGTATTGAGTTATTTGGGGAGTGTGCCTAGGTGAGGATGGGATGGTTATCATTCTATGTTATGTGATGTTGGTTTCTGTTATTTCCATAGTGGAATTAGAATGCTTCTCCCACTTTTTCATGAGTGACATTGGTTTTCCAACTTAGTTTACTTTTATGATCACTATACATTATAAAATAATTTTCAGGTTTCTATTACTATCTTGATAACTATGCTGGACATTACTAGATTGTGTGACATGATAGTAGTTGTGCTGGTGCATATACTCTTTATTTTGGTACTTTTCATTGTATTTTTTGGTTTTAATTTAGTATTATTTTATGTTTAAATCATTCATTGGTTATATTTTTGTTCCCGTTATATGATTGGAGCCATTTGGGGATTTTTCGATCTCATCTCCCGATCTTGTTTTTTAAAAATTGGGTAATTCCTTCTATTTGTGTGAGATTACATTAAATTAGTTCTATTCGACACTCTACGTCCTATTAATTCCAGGACATTGGTTTAATTATCTCTCTTTCATCTTAATGATGGAAGGGTGTGTCACTTTATACCCATCCCATTATCTTGAAGAATTAAATTCGTGACAGATTGGTATCTGAGGTGATGGTTGAGAGATATGATGGAGTTCATATTTAGAAATTGTGAGGATTACATGGTATGATATGGAAATGATGTCAGGAATGCATGGTTCATGAAATTAGATAGTGAAGATTAGATAGGACACGAGATTTTAGGGCGCTCGTGATCCAATGTGTGGATGATATTCCTACAAAATCAACCTGTGAGGCTAAACTAGGTGCAGGGTAGAGACCCTTGGGAAGGTATATTAATAATAATGAATTTTTTTTGTACGTATTTTATTTTTTTTGGAATTTATGATTAATTATAAGATAAAATAAATTTAAAAGAATATTTATATACTACTCAGTCTTTGGAGTTCCTTGTTCAACATTTTCTGTTATGGAACTCGGACGTCGCCCACTTGTGGTAGGAGACTTTGAGGTCAAACAGGATGACCTAGTTGATTAGAAGATGTATGATCAAGTGGAGGAAGAGGTCTTGTGGTATAATACCCTTTATTAATTCCAACAATGGTCCATGGGAAAGTATGGAGAAAACATTTCAGACATAGATATGGAGGGGTAGATTGATATACTGGAAATCACCTTTACCTTGATTTGTGTTATGTGGTTGTACTGGGTTCCACTAGTGCTGAGTTAGATGAGGGGATTGGTGCTTTATTGGAAGATGCTCTAACTTAATGGGAGTAAGGATACCTAAGATTTGTGAGAGGAATTTGATAATGAGTTTTGAGGGGAGTTTATTTCCTCGAAGATGAAGGATGAAAAGATATATGAGGTTCTATCACATTAGTAGGGGAGTATGTCAGTGTTCAAATTGGGGATCATGTTCAATGGTCTACTATGCTTTGCACCAATCCTCTTTTTGGATGAGGATTCAAATGATAGGTTATTTGAGGAGGTACTCCGACCAACTCTTTAGTATTTAGCTACTCCCTTCAACCTAACAACATACAAAGAAGTTCAAAAGAATGTTATAAGTATTTTAAATGATGCTCTCATGAGGAGGAATGAATCAAGAGCAGAACCCACCATGTTCATCAATGTTGAAGGTAGTTAGTATTAGATTGAAGGTATCCAGACCTTCTAGGATTCAGCCAGTGGGGATGTAGAACTCATCAGTTCTAGTTATGAACACCTGTTCTCCATCCTATCCCTATGGGCTTGAGAAAAATTATTTTCTCATTTTGAGACTTTGGGAACATCCTTATTTTGTGTGGAGCCCATTCTCAGCTTAGTGTGGTTGGACAAGATCAATGCCCACCTAAGGAGAATCTGTTAGTGGTTAGGCCAATCCTATAGCATAGGACCTAGCCATGACCATGACCATGACCATGACCTAATATCGGTGGTGGTTGATTGTTGATGGCAAGGTGATCTGGATATGGGAAGTTGTGCACTGCATATGCAGTAGTTCTAGTAGGTCCAGAGGACGTTCAAGGTGCGACATTCTTGTTCAGTACTCTTATGTGTTCTTTGTTTGATTAATGAGATTCACACATCATTGTTGCACCCAGTCTAGCATGTTATAAGGGACTATATGTATATAGAAAATCCATGACCTTGTTGTTGAGCCTGGCCATTAGAGGTCACCAAAGTTTTATTGATGTTTTTTGGAGATATAAACTTATTTTTTGGGCTTCATCATTATATTGGGTATCTTTTAATGCTAATGATGCAATAATATGATGTCATCTTAGCAATAAATTAGTTGTTCTCTATGAAAGCCTTTATCAACTTCTTCTAGAGTAGAGTCATGTTTTTGGATATAGATATTTGGCGTGTAGTTTTCATTAGCAAATGGAGCTATTAAGAGAGATGTTAGTGTATATATTATCATCTACCCTTATTTTATGAACAATCAGCAGGATTTGCAGACACAGAGATGGTGGAGGTCTAGTTTTTGTTAGAGAGTTCTTGGATGTCTTCCTATAAGAAGATTTGACTCTACCCCCTTGACATGATGTCTAGTTCAGGACAGAATTACAACACGATGTTGGTCCAATTTCGATGTCTCTCTATCGGATATAACCTTCCATGTTTCTGACGTTTTGGACTCAGATCAGTGATATGATGGGGAAGGTCTTTATCTAGCCCAGTTTCTCTCCATTGGGCTCAATGGTTTTTTTGAAAATAAAGAGGATAGTAGTATAAGTCAAATAATAGACAACCAGAGATTAAATTTAGTGACAATTAAGAACTGTTTCCCCCTCATGAGGATCAAGGATATTTTTGACAAGTTATGTAGACCAGTTTGGTTCTCCAAGATCAATATAATGTCTGGATGTTGCTAATTGAGGGATAATGAGGGTGAAAACCCAATGAATTATTTCAGGTGTAGGTATGAGAACTTCATTTTTTGGTCATGTCATTCTGTGTTACCAATTCACTAGTCATGTTCATACAGCTAATGAGTTCCATTTTCGTTGAATTCCTATACATTGTTGTTATTGGGTTTATCAACGACATTGTGATCTTATCAAGGTTAGAGAGCAGCATGCGGAACATCTAAGGACTATCATAGAGTTATTTCGATGCCAAAACATATAAGGGAATCTTTCCCAATTAATTATCATGACATGATAGGTTCAATTCAATTTTCATGTGGTGTCCTAGCAGGGGATAAAAGTGGACCCATCCAAAGTCTATGTTGTTTTTACTTAGGAGACACTAATGAATGTGTTGGAGGATCATATATTCCTTCGTATATAAGACTATTACTGGATGTTCCTTCAAAACTTCTCTTAGTTTTCAACTCCATTTATATCTTTGACCAAGAAGGAATGGTCCTTTGTGTGAAGTGAGAATTATCAGACAACTTTCAGCTATCGTAAATGAATGTTGGTTTGTGCTTCAGTGCTCAGGTTTCCGAAGGAAGGGGTGATGTTAAGGGGTTCTTTGATGTCTCCTTCTTAGATGTGGGGTGAGGTCTGATGTGTCATTGAGGAGTGATATCATATTGGTATTATTAGTTATGCCCCCAAAATGTAACTACACCACCTATGATCTAGTGATTTTAGTGGTCATGTATACACTGTATTTTTAGAGCCATTACCTCATCAGGGAGTGCTCTGTGGTCGTCATAGATCATAAGATCATGAGGTACATATTTTACCAGTGGGAATTTAATTTGAAACAATGCTGGTGGATAATGTTTCTCATTGATTAAGACTTTGAGATATTTTAATGAAAAGGTAAGGTAAATGTTGTGGTTGATTCCCAGAGAAGGAATTCAAAGAGGTAATTGGTTCTATAATTCGCGGATGCCTGGAAGTTGATGGAGGAGTTGGATGCCTTAAACCTGGATGATGGGTTGGATAGTGGTAGAGGATATCCATTTTATTTGATAGTGCATACATCCTTGATATGGACGATGGAGGAGTCTCATTTGGGATACTCATAGTCTTAAATGATGTGTGATCACATTGACCAGGGCATTGCTCCAGAAGGATGGTTGGATGATAGTAAGAATAATAATTACATTAGTGGTTAACAATTTTTCCCATTAGAGATGTGTGAGGGATTTCACTGAGAGTTTAATATATCACCCCTATCAGTAAATCCAGAAGCTTATAAGATTTAATGAGGCCTGATAGAATAGTTTTTGTGGCCTTGGGTAAAGTAGGATGTGGAAGAGTTTGTCTAAAAGTACCAAGTGTTTTAGTAATTGATGGATAAGAACCACATTCTCAAAGGTATGATTCTTCCCTTATATTTCCCTGTGTGTAAATGGAATGATATCAAGATGGATTTCATTGTGGGAGTACCTAGGTTTTGTGGAGGCTATGATTCTATCTGCGTAGTGGGGGACCAACTAAACAAATCAGCTCACTTCCTAGTGAGGTAGGAGTCGAGAACAATTGATTCATTAGCAATGTGGTATGTGGATCGGGTTGTGCGGCTTCATGCGGTTCTCAGATACATTTTATTATATCGATGTTAATGGTTTACCTCATTCGTTTTTAGAGAATCACAACATGATTTTGGCACCTAATTAATCTTTAGAATTATATTTCACCCTTGGACGGTTATGAAGATAGAGAGGACCATCCAGACATTAGAGGATATGTTTTGATCCAGTGTTATGGACTTTGGAGGATCGTGGGTGTGGGATTTTCCTCCAGTATAGTTTTTTTAATAAAATATATATCATTGAACCATTTCAATGAAATTGTATGAACCCTTGTATGGAAGATAGTTTCGTTCACACTTTTTCTAGAAAGATGTATGAAAATTAGCTGTCCTTGGACCATACATGTTATGAAGCACAATATATAAGTTTTATCTCATGAGTTAGAGGATGAAAGAGTATTGGGATTCGTAGAAAAAAATTCCAATCAGAGGATGACGCCCTTGGAGTTCAAGGTTGGGGATCATGTGTTTTTGAATCTTTCCCATCAACATGGAAGTAGGATGTTTGATAGAGGGAATATTCTATCCCCCTATTACGTCAAGCCTTTCAATGTGTTGGGGTGAGTTGGTGAGGTAGAATATCATTTTTAATTTCCACTGAGGATAGAGATGACACACAAAATATTTCATGTCTCTAAACATCATCAGTATGTACAAGATTAATCTCGTGTCCTTAACTGGGGAGAGATGGATATTAAGGATCAAACAATGTTCATTGAGAAGACAATGGAGATCCAGGACCAATGGGATATGGTGATTCATAAATGTACCATCCCTTTGGTTTGTGTGTTTTAGAGGCTTGGTGGCCTCATGGGGGGTACTTGGGAGTGTGAGGCACTGATGTGTGCAATGTACCTAGATTTTGTCTATGGTATTCACTTTATATTACTTTATGCCTTTCCTATGTTGTAATTAATGACTTTGTTTCTATGAATTTTATTGTTTTCATTTATCTTATGTGTGATATGTTCTGACATGCAGGGAGGGGAGGTCATAATTCCAAATCAAGAATCATTAATGAAAATGTGATTAAACCCATATGGGTTAGTCAATTCCACCAAGAGAAAATATTATCTTGATATCGTGGAAGAATCTCCATATTACATGTGATGGGATATATTGTGTGATCATTGAGGTTTCCATAGAGTTTTAGTGTGGAAACTATCACGAAAGTGTTCTTGGATGTCGAGGTTCTCAATCATTTTTTTGAACAATATAGTGTGGTTTTTACATGAGTGGTATCTTTGGATGATTGTTTAGACCACACATTTCTAGGTTTTATTTTGAATTCTTGAGGAATAGAATGGTTCAATAAGTATTTGAAATATTGAAACAAACCTCTATGATGTATTCATTCATAATGATTCAATGTTTGGGGTTTCCTTTGTTCTATCAGTGTCTCATTCAATGAATTTTACACCATAAGTCATGTTTTTCTCTTGGAATGGGTTTTTGAACTATCAGTTTTGGTGCCTCATATTTGTTTTGTTGATTTTAGTGAGTCATTTTTGTACTAACAGTGTAGGAGGGTCATTTTTGAAATGTCGATGTCGGAATGCCATTTTATTACTATTGGTTTTGGTGATTCATTTTTTAGTTGTTATTTTTGGTGAGTAATTTTTTAAATTTTTATTTTGGTGAGTCATTTTTTCTTATACCATCAGTGTTGGTGAGTTCGGGTATCATTCTTACTGACTGAGGGTATCAGTGTTAGTGATTAATGGTGTTAGTGTTGGCGAGTCAGGGTGTCAGGGATTGTGAGTCTGGGTGTCGATTTCAGTGAGTCAAGTAATTGATGTAGGTGAGTAAATAATTCAATCTCATTTAGTCAAGGTATTAGTTTTAGTGGATCAGCATCAGTGACATAGTGTTTTTGGTTTTGTGTTAGTGACTAACCATTTCGTTACTCATTCCAGTTTTTAATCATGTTTTTCTGATTCTCCCCCACTAACATTTTATTTTATGTAAATAAATGTTTAATCCTTATTAAAGAATTTATATAGGAATTTCAATAGATATAAACTATATCATTTATATCCTAATACTCTATTAAATTTTCAATAGTCAAACCTTGTGATATATTCCAAAGTATGACATTAATTTCCTTTGAAACCATTACATTTCATTTACATTGGTTCTGGATTTTTTCTAAAAGAAGTGGTCCTCTCTCCTTTTATCTATTGGTGCACGTAGAACTTTTCATCCCAAAAGAGTCATGTACTTTATATTTATTTCATTCTTATATAGTTTTTCTTGGAGTTTCTTACAGCTCACACGAGCCCCTATTTGGTGCAAGGAGGTGTTCAATTTGCCTGTTGTTACAGGAATGGATTTTCCTTCATCTTTCATTTATTATTTATCATTTGTGGTAGGTGGATTAATACTTATTCTGATGGAATAGATGAATTATTTCTTTAACATGAATAATAAATGAGGGGGAAAATTATGATAAAAAGACAGCAGGAATAGTTATGATAATGGGAAGGGGATTGAGGATGGATGAATGGTGAGTGCTATTTTATTTTTATTATCCTTTTTTCCAATTATAAATTATTATAGATGTAAGTACATATAAAAACATAGTCATTGGTGCATTTTTCATGGGAATTAGTTACATTTTTTTGTGATACATTCTAAATAATTGGAAATATCAATCCATTTATTCACATACACTTGGTTAAAAAATTGTATTCCCCAAGATCAAACATGTTTTGTTATCATCCCTATTATTCTATATCAAATTAATGAATGTTCATATGATAAATTTGAATGTTCCTAGCTTGACGGTGTGGTGGTATGTTGTGTATTGTGGAATTCCTTCCTTGTTCAGGTTGTGTGATGTGATTTTCAGTTTCATGGTTTTGGGTACGAGGGTGGAAAAAGAGGATGTTTTTTGGTTTGGTATGAACTTTTGTTGTAGTGGATGTACTTATTAGTTCATTGTGGAATGGATAAACATGTATGCAGTGGTATTGACAATTTTTTTATTTGTGTCATCAAACAACATTGTGCAATGGGACTGTAATGTTGTTATGTGTTGTTTTTGTAGTGGGAGCATATCATGAATTTATTGTTCAGTTGGTAATGATTACTGATATTGGTTTCATAATTAGGGCTGTAATTAATTACAGTTAAATCCCTAATAATGAATAACCAGATATTAAATGAATAATGTGTCAAGTTTAAGTGTTTTTTGTAGTAGTTGTGTGGTTTCTCATATAGGGGTAGCAACAATGGTGTTTTGTGTGGTTTGGTTGTTGTTTGAAACATGTATGTTGTTCTGATTGATTTTTTTCAATATGTATAAATTTATGTTCCTTGTGAATGGTGTGGTTTTTATAACCCATGTGTCTATGGATTGGATATGATTACATTGTGGCCTAGGTGTGTGCGGGAAGTTGTGTAGTGGGATAGCATTTGTGGAAGAGAAGTAGTGTCAAGATGTTATCCATTTGGAAGGAGAAACTAAAATGTGGGAAAAGTGATGAGGGGTAACCAAATCATCAATGTTTTTATATTATTACCTTACTTATCTTTATTATTTGTGGTGTGTTCCTTGGTGAGGATGAAGTTCCCAGTCCAGATCCAAGTATCACTGAGAGGGGCAGGGGGTAAATGAGTGATATCTTTTTCTTTTTATGTGTCCCCTTTTTGAGAAAACCTTCACCTCCTGCTAAAGTGTTTCTTCCTTGTAGAATACACACAACCACATGAACACAATATTTACAATCTTCACTACTCACGAAGAGTAGCTACGTCCTTGGTATGGTATAAAAACAATCCAGTACCACACGATCCACTAGAAAAACAATCCTTTTATGTGGAATAAAATGAGTAGGATATACCCTTACACTTGTGTAGCACATTTAAAATAATACAATAGTGCATGTGCTCCCTCCTAGCACAAATAGGGTAATGTAATGATTCTTTAATTCTTAATAAACATTCACAAATAAAATATTTCCAAACAATTATTCAGTTTCCTACACAGAAGCTGGTAAGAACCTCCTCATGTAGACAGCTTGCGCACCACTCCCTACTTGCACACCGACCTACTTGCACGCCTCCCTACTTCTGAGCCACCTGCTTGCATGCCTCCATACTTGTGTGCCACCTACTTGCACGCCTCCCTGCTTTCATTCCTCCCTTCTTGCGTGCCACCTACCTGCGCGTCAACACTTGCGTGCCAAAACATGTGCACCAAAACTTGTGCGACACCCTACTTGCGCACCTTATCAATAACCCTCAGCTTGCACGTCACATCAGCTTGCGCACTTCCAAAGTATACTTGCTCGATCAGATCACCCTCTACTACTAGCGTAATCAGAGCTCTAATTTTCTCTTAAGTGTTGAGAATTAAAAAATCAAGAGGCTACTCATCTATTTATAGGCATTTTGGTGACTTGCGCACCACATACACTTGCACACCAATACTTGCACGCTTCTCTATCACTTGTGCATCACTCCATCACTTGCGCACCCATCCATCACTATTGTGAAACTTTATTTCCATTGTTACATTTTGATATGATGATGTTGGAATATTTCATTCACACAAAATACACTTGCACGTGACTTATACTTGCGTTTCACCCATGTGTTCCAATACTTGAGTGACAATATTGACATGCACGGCACTTTCTAACTTGTGCGCAACTTTATTTCCTTTTTCATATTTTGATTCGATGATATTTGAAATATTACTTGCACAACACTTATAATTGTACTCTAATACTTGTGCGCTAATACTTACTCGCCAATACTTGCACGCCACTGTTGAATTGTGTGGAACTTCCGATTGCGCTCCACCCTCTGTTACTTGCGGGATCAGAGCACCCTCTACTACTGGCGCGACCAGAGCTCTAATATTCTATTAAGTGTTGATCATTCATAAATGAGGAGGATAGTTTTATATTTATAGTCATTTTTGTGACTTGAGCGCCACATAAACTTGCGTGCCAATACTTGCACGCCTCTCCATCACATGTGCATCGCTACATCACTTGTGCGCTCATCCACCACTAGAATGACACTTTGTTTCCTTTGATAAATTTTGATATGATGATGTTTGAATATGACATGCACGCAACATACACTTGCGTGTCACTTATACATGCACACCGCCCTTTTTTTTCTAATACTTGCATGACAATCTTGACGTGCGCAACACTTTCTAACTTGCATGCCACATTATTTCTTTTGTCATATTTTGATTGGATAATCATTAAAATATGACTTGTGTGCAACTTAAACATGTGCACCAATACTTTCATGCCAATACTTACTCTACAATACTTGCACACCACTCTTGACTTAGGCACCACTTTCATCCCTTTTCCAAAATCAATTCTTTACATTTTCTGATTTTCAGGCCCAAAAATTTGGCAAACACTGGAAAGCAGCACCCCCTTAAACTATTCTTTTGTGCCACATGTAGATGGTCTGTTCCTTTGTCATTTCTCTCATAAATGTTTCCCAAAACCATTATTAACCTTTCATCACAAACTCTTCTATCATCATATACATCCTTTGATAGATCGGCAGTATCGTCGTCAGCATTTCTGGTCCTTTTACAAAGTGAATTAATTTATCTTCACTGACAACAAAATATAACACTCTGCAAAGGCTAACTCTTCAAACATCCTTCTCCATCCAACTTGGTCCCCACAGAGGTTGGGCTGGATTCCATTTCTTATCTAGAGATATATTTTTAGGTTCTTTTCATCGGGTTATTAGTATTCTTTCCCCCATCTACAGGAGTTACATTGGTTTCTCTACATTTTATACCTATATGCTCACCATATATTATAAAACTGTTTTAGGTTTCAAGGATGTCCAAGAAGACAGTTCAAGTCTTTACTAGCTCATGCATCAGGATACTTGTTGTGATGCTACTTTGAATCTTTCTTGGGTACTTTTTATGGGATTTTGTGTTTTACTTTTTTTGTAGTTAATGTTTAAATCATGCATGGGTGGGATTTTTTGTTTACATTATACTAAAATGTTGGAATCATTTGGGTATTTTACCATCTTATTTCACTATCTTGTTTTAAAAAAGGGATATGACCTTCCATTTGTGTGATAATTTATACCCTTTATTCTAGTAGTCACTCTGCGGACTATTGAATTAGGGACTCTGAGGATCATTATCTCTATTTTATCTTGAAGAAGGTTGGGTTTCTCACATGTTGTCCATCCCTTCATCGGGAAGATGGTGGATCATTATAGACCATCCATATATGGATTGAAGTACATATTCCAAGTTATAAGGGATGAAGTATGTCCATAGTCAAATGAATTTTCATATAAAATCAGTGATCATATCAATATTTTTGTGTTCCAGATCTATTTATTGATGTCCCCTAACCTAATTAAAAGACATGACTGTAAAATTTTGATCCTTTTATAAAATTGTTGTTCCCTTGAATGGAGATTTATATCTGTTACATGAATTGTGTATACAACTCCATTATCATTGGAGGATTTTAAATCAAGGACATAAAAATAAATTAATAACTTCTAATAAAATTTACATGAAACCGTATAACATCAAACGATGAACTATTGAGTTCCATAGTGTTTTTTTTATCTCGATTCTAATAGATGTAAATTATTTTAATCTATCCTAAATAGTATGAGTATCTCTTAAATATGATCATTGTGATCTCATGAAAAATTATAATTGGATTGTATTAAATTAGTCAAAATTTAATTGGTGAGATAGTCTAAGGAAATATAAACAATTAAGGGAATTCATAATTGTTCCAAAAGTCATAAAGAATATAACTATTAATGTATTTTGTATAAATTAAAATTCCCTCCCTAATTTTTCCCTATCTAAAATCAAAATGGAGGAAAAAAATATATGTTTATATTTAATTGGACACTCTTATATTGACCGTAAATAGATATGTGCAAATCAATATCAAACAATACAACGTGTTCAAATATTAACATCTTATTAATATACCAACAAGTATATCAATGTTATGGAGGTCCTTTAGTTTGACATCCATACTGGTACATTTATAGAAGATATAGATAATAATGATATTGATTCTCAAAACAACATAGTTATAAAGACTATTAATAAAATCAACCCTCCCTCTATAAATTAGAGTTTCAAAATCCTTATATTTTCTACTTCAAAAAATTATGTTTTTCTATTAAATTTGGAATTATTAATATTGGGTCTTTTCTATGACCAATTATTGGGAAATTAATTTATGATTCACATGACCCTGGTCACTAAAGAGGACTAAATGAAAAAAATGTAAAACCTTTTCCTCACAACTGTTATTATGGTTATCACTTCCATGTGGAAGGACCTAAATGACACAACCTTTGAAAATGATATTTTCTCTATAGATGTGGTGGTCACTACTATTCACAATGAAGTCCAAGTGGCTTAAAAATATATATATATTCCGTGAAAATTTAAATATATGACTTAAATATCATTAACATATTTTGTGTTCATTGTATGACCAATAATCTACTTTTGATGAAATACATACGTTCAATTCCCTCAATTGAATTATGTCATAATGTGAATGTTAATAGTGTGTAATCTTGTTTAACAAGACCAAAATGATGTGGAGGTTTTCCGTACACTTACCATGGATTTGGTAAAGGATTATAACACATTACATTAAGAATAATTTTGTATATTCTGTGGATATATGGGAAATAAATCTACATTTTAATTTTTCTATCAATTATGAATGGTTGTTTCCTTGTACCAAATTATATTATAATCGTATATTTTGGCCTTGAATTCATGGAGTAGAAACATACCTTTTATTTTTTATCCATATTGGATTTGGATTTTTTATGATGAGGAGGAGTTTTATTACATTTAAATACGTCAATAGAGTAATTCAATAAAAATTATGTTGTACTCTTAAACAATCAACAAGATAGGTGATATTTTCAGGATCTATAATGGCCACAAATTACTAATATCCCTTAGTTTACATATAATAAACGGGGGATATACGTAACTTCTGGAATAATCCAAATTTTTATATATTTTCTTCTCATTTTAATTTTTAATCTATAGGAATGAATATACTCATTTCTTAAACATAGAGTTTATATCCGTATTTATGTGTTTTATGCAATTTATCCTAACCTCTTCGGAAATTATTTTTTTTAAATTTTTATTTAATATTGATTGTAAAATTGAAGAAAATTTTAATATCGCATAAAAATTATCCTATTTCTCAGTCATTATGTTTATAAATTTTTTTATGCATTATTTATTTAAATTCTTATACATAAGCTAATATTAGTTTATATTCATATTTTAATGACACTCTTCCATATCATACTTATTTTAATTATTCCTACATATTATTTCATATAATTTGGATGTATTATTGTCAATTCCTAAGTTAATTACATCATAATATATTATTTAGTTTTTATTTATCTTAAGAATATACTCCCTCCACCATGTAATTATGAAATGTTATATATAATAATAGAAGTCATATTAAAAAAAATATCATTTACTGATGTCTATAAAAAAATTAATATCTACTCCATACATTCATACTATTAAACGTTTATACATAGGGTTATTAAAATACAGATTTAGACAAAACCATTGGATATAAATTTTTTAGTTAATAATTTATAAATGAACATTTTATAATTTTTTTCCAAATTTGAGTATGTAATTTTATAAATATAATGATGCAACGTGGGGTAATAAATTTTTAGAGTACCTAAATGCTTGGGAAGAACTTTTATCTCATTAAATACTATTAATGATGTATGTGTAGGGTTCCTAGAACAACTATATGATATTATCATGGTCGTACACTTGATATAAGAATATGGTGCTTTATGATTATTTATTTTTAAATTATATTCCTCATATTTATTCTTCATATTCAAATGATAATATTAACATTATTATTATGTGATAAAAAAATGATATTTTCAAATCATAATGGAAATTCATGTATTGATTTCAATTCAACTATTCCTCCTATGGATTTGTTTCATTAAAATCGTTCATTATTATAGATACCTTGGTTTTCATATATTTTAATCATACTAGAATATGTTTATAGGATTAAAATGATTGAATAATTAAATAATTTTCATAGTCTTTAGTGTATTGAAATAGTTTAAAAATATTTTTTAAAACCAATTAACCTGTCATTTTTGGATTTGTAATAATAATAATATATATATCAATATTATAATGTAAAAATTTCGTAGGTGCTGTCTGAGTAACTATATTTTTAAATTGGGAATGGTTTAGTTATTATTTTATTTTAATAATATATTATGTATGAAATTATATAAAGTAATGTATTTTCATATATATAGTGAATTAAATAAATGAATTAATACATAAGTTATTTGACAACTCCTTAATGGTTTAAAATATTTTCCCATATTCATTATATTTTAGAAAATAATTTAAACCATTAGAAACCATAGAAAACAACTACTTGAATGACAATTCAATGAATAACATAATGGAATTCCTAATTGAATAAAATATGGAGTAAAAAACAATATAGTATTAATGAAGGAGTTTTTATAGGTTATGGTAAATGTAAAAATCCATATAGACCATATATATTCAACCATGATGGATCAATTAGACCATAAATAATTCATAGACCACAGGGAGTCATTTTTTAAAAGATCTAAATGTCACATTATTGTTATTAAATGTGTCAATACAAATGAAAAACTATTTTAACATTATTTTTATAGGATTAATGTGGTTACCCGAACGACTTATTAGATTTAATTATATTTGGATAATTGGTGGTCCTAGATATTGACCATGATAGTAAATATATTTTTATATTCCAACTATAATACCTTCCTTAATTTATTATTTTGGGTTGATTTTATGAGAAAAAAGTTTATTTCATCCTTTTATTGAATATTATATTTTATTTTTAATGGATTTTATCTCTATTTATAGATAAAATATCAACTATTAGAGAAAATATTAATCTGTTATATATCCCATGATGCCCCAGGATTCAAAATAAATTCATTTATAATTATTTCTAACCATTGGGAACTCATTAACAAGTCTGAATCTTAATACCAAATAAAGTACCAAATCATGATCAAATGGTTGATAAAAAGAGAATATTCAACTTTCAATACAGGTGTATTGTGATCTAAAACAATAATTTACTTCAATATGTGTCTTTAGTACATTCCAAAGACTGTGAGGATGATTTCATAGTATAATTTATTAAAATTACAACACATATATCAAAAATAAAAATTACAATAACATAAGTGGAGTAAAATTATTTACATAAACTTGTTCGTGAATATTTTAAAATGGATCATATTACATTATTAATCAGCATTGGTTGTACTTGTGTGCTTCTTAAATAATAAGAATATGAAAATGGGATTTTTCATTAATTAATGAGAGTTATTTATGGACATGGTAAATAAAATGTACAACGAAATTTGAATTGATTACATATCAGATCAGAATTGGGGAACATAATACTATTTGAAATAGGATATTAATACTTTATAATATTACATGATGATGATAATAGTATATATTAAAATTTAGTCTTTTGTATATTATTTCCACATTATAAATTCATAATTATTGTATATGGTCTCACAAATACCCTAAAAATCATGATATACTTTCTAGTGGTGTCCTTAGGTACTAAAATGATTAGTTTTTAGGTTTACATAGAGTTGATATTCTCATATAATGAAAAATAAAAAATGAAACTGAATAAAATTTGACTGTTTTTTGATATATAGTTAATGTAGAATCACATTTTATTACATATAGAAACTATGTACATTAGATGATGTGAATCACATCCATAAATAATTAGATCTTAATTTAGGAAAATTCAATCGATCCATTAATCATAAATCTTATTGAATAATATTACATACCAAAAAATTTAAAATAAATCAAAAAAATCATTTATTTTTTAGGAACTCCTGTACTTTTTTTAGTAATATATCACGATTTTCCAACATATTCACTACCATAACAAATAATGGGAAAATGGTTGCATATACGAATTTTTGTAATGAGAGATTAAGGGTTTAATTGAAGAGGATAATCCTTGAAAATGAACACATACCATCCTCTTGTGGAGAATGATTAATCAATATTTTCAAACTTATTATTAAAATAAACCCTGAATGGAGAAATAGATGTTTTGAAAATAAATGATGAATGCTTCTAGATGAAATAGAATAGAATATTCATTGATATTATAGACATATTATTCTCCAATAGAGAATGACATGTTCTATATAATAATTCCTGAAAAAATCCATTAGTTTTTTCTTCTTAAAAAATGTTTAATTGAGAGTCTAGGGCTCATAAAATTTATGTTCCATAAGAAAAAAATCCTAGTAAAAAATATTGGATATTTAATAGTAATTTTCTATTTTCACATTTAACATAATTATCTTTGCAGAGATATTTGTGATATATATTCTAATCATACATATGTATATTATATATTAACATACAAGTAGATTAACATTCAAAAAAATATGGATAAACATAATAATGGCCTATAACTGCTTAATGAATTAATATAGTATGAGTAGAAATAAGTTACTTAACACATTATCATTAAATGAAATTACCACCTTATCTATTGAGAGGATTCATAAATATTGAATCTATATGGGGTTTTAATGGACAAATTTAATGAAATAACAATGTTAGAGAATGAATTGTATTCCTTATGAATGATTTCATAACCATCATACCATGATGAAATCAATGATACTTAGGGGTATAATTTTGAAAATAAAAATACTTTTTGTAAATTATGGAATAAAAGTTTTAAAAATAAACCATTAGTTAATTTTAAATCAATTATTTTGTAATTTAGTTTTATATTACATCAACTCAATTAATAAATAATTTGATATTAGATAATATATATGACACCACTTCATCCACCCAACCATGAATCTCCAAGATGTGATAACATCATTAAAAAAATATTTAATGGGTTAATATGAATATAGATACCATCGAATAAATATTAATAAACCTAGAGTACCATTAAGTATTTTGAAAATTTATTGATTTCAAATGAGATACACATCTATTACCCATACCAATATGGAAATGGGAGAACATCACAATAATTGTAGTCCTGGGATAAATGAATAATATTGAAATAAATAAATCCATATTATTTGTAGTGTATTTAATTATATGCATACCCACTTTTTCATAGATAGTTAATATTTTAAACCTAATAACATAGTTAGATATTTTTATATTATGTTGTGATGATACATGTTAAAACACTTTTGGACATACTGATCATGATCCATGTGTATTGGTGAACAACTATGGGCGTATTCAAATTGAGTTAATCATTGAGTTTAACATTAGTAGGACCTATCACCACATGAAAGAGGGTATAACTTAATGGGTAGTTAAAATAATTCATGGATTTTTAATAAAATGCAAAATTTTTATTGAAGTTTTGGACCACGATCTGCAACTGGTCTGATTTGGAATGGACATATTGTATTTTGAGTTGATCATCATCCACCCAATATTTTGTAAAATAACATCCTTTTTATTGACTGTATAAATTAAAAATGTAACCAAGGTACTCTAATCGAATTCATAATTCCTCATCACATAGACCTGGAGTGTGATCCCAATTTTCATAGGTAGGAAACAGTGTTATGGGTTTTACTATGTGGAATGATATTTATTTATCAACAATAATAAATAAATAATAAATAAATTATTTCACATATAAATAACATGATATAACTTCTTATAATTTAATTAACACAGTATTTGAAAAATATTTTTTTAGAAAAATAACTTCATCCAATAATAGTATAAATATATTACTTAATATAAAGGAATATAATTATATATAAAATAAATTTTCTATATATTACACATTAATGAAAAATATAAAATTTAATAATTTATGGTTCTTATAAATGGTATAACATGAACGAAGTACATTGAAATATCTATATTACATATGAAATACATTATATAACATCTTATTTATTGGTTCACATTGCATCTAATGGTCCAATCCTAATGAATATGAAATGACTTCTTATATATGAAAAACAAATAATGACAACTAATCTATGTACATACTAACTGTGTGCATGTTTGGTCTTTGGAAACAACCTTATAGGTTCCCTCTATAAATACATACATTTATTTTCAAAATAAATTCAATAATTCTAGGTTTAATGTAAGTAATTATGTTACATTACAATGCAATGATGTGAAAATAAAACAATTAATATTTTTATCTTTTTGGGAAATAAAAATATGCTACAAACTTTTATAAGTAAACAATCCATCATATATTAAATTATAAATGAAATAATTCATTTTTAATATCTATAATAGTAATTAATCATGGTGTAATAATGTAATAATTTATTGAATTAATATAGGATCATCATTCCTATCTAACTATCTAAATGATATCCACTAGTAACACTATAATCAAAATCTAAAAAAAATATTAATAGACAAATCTGAAACAAAATTTAACGTGATATCCCAATGAAAACAAACTACTATTATATACTAATATAGACCATAATATCCAAATAAAAATACTATGAAATATTCTATGAGACATTGTTGAGTATAATCATTATCCAATATTTTGATTTCTACTAGACCACACCAAAAATACTAAAGGATAATGAAGATGTTTCCAAAAAAACAAATATAACCAATAAACTAAATATAACATTTAATAATCTCTCATATTTCATCAAAAAAAATTTTAATGATAAAATTCATTTTATATCAATATCCATTATTCAATATGATTATGTTTTGAATTAACAAAAACCATATACATGGGGAATAATATATAGTTGTATATTTATAGAAAAATATATTATTCAATTTTAAAAAAATATTTTACATATTTAAAATAACCATAAAATAATTTTATCCCCTATTTAATATATAAATAAATTCCACCAATTAAAATTAGTTTAATTTTTTACAATACATTCCATTTATCATTCAATCAAAACATACAATTTAAATTGAAGATAAAATAAACATAAATTTGATTAACACTTAATTATCGAAAATATGTGATTCCAATATTCATATTCAGTAATATAATTATTAAATAGTGCCAGCCATTTTATTAAATGGTGTTATGTTAAAAAAACATAATTTTTATTTTTAAAAACATATTTGAGGAAAATAATCCTTCTAATTACATGTAATTCAAAAATAAATAATGATCCACTTTCTATAGTATTTGAAAATAAAAAATATTTTATTTTATTTCTATAATACATATATTAAAAGATGAATGTTTTATTATAAATGTCAGTAAATGGATTTATATAGATATAACCATATTGTGTAGGGTATTTAATCAATTCTGGATTGTAAAATAAAAATTGTACCTACCATATTATTAAAATAAATCATCCTGAACAATTTACAAACAAAAAAAACCTTAATTTAAAATCACATACAAATTAATAGTTTTCAAAAATAGTTACCAAAAATATATAATTTAGATAAACTAATTTAAATGAATTTCATATGAGTTGAAAATTCATATTGAATAAACTATAAAAATTAAAATATATAATAGGTGTTTCAGCTTAATAAGGAGAAATGACCAAACATACACACACTTCCAATATTGAAACACACTTAAAGATGAAATTATAAGAAGGAATAGTAAATGAGGTATAAAGAGAACATTAAAAAAGAGGGAGACATAAATAAATTTTCTATGGAATGAATAAGAACCACCATTAATATTAAAGATCTTGGAAGAGGATTCACCTCCCACATCATTTTAAGGGACTTAAAAAAATTAATAGTAAAATATTAGAATTATATATTAATTTATAAATAAACAATAATAATGATATATTAATTAAAACAACTATTATATTCATTATACTATAATAAATAACATAGGTATTTTAATAATTTAACATGTATCTAAAATAACAACAAAATGTTAATATTTTTGGATTTTATTTAAACAAAAATATTTGACAAATTTATATGAAATAGTATATATATGTATATACATTACACATAATTAGACATATAGTAAATAAATAAAACAAAAAAAAATAAAAAAAAATCAACTAATTATTTGATAATAAATAAAAACATAATAATATTATTAAAAAACTCAATAAATTATTAGAGGACACTTGAATTCTACAACTAAAAAAATGTTTCATGAATCTTTTAATAAATTTTTATTTATAATACACAATATCTAAACAATGGATACAATTGTGTATTCATAATACATTCAAAATAAACTTTCATAGTTACTATGTAGGGTCTCCCTGAAAATTCACCTAATAATGTAAATTATAAAAACATAAAAACATTTCATAATTTACAAAAAATAATTACCTTATTATGTAAATTTATAATAATAAAAAAATGTCCAACTTATATAAAAATGGAAATCTTTTTAACAGTTTATTTCCCTCATTAATCTATACAATGGATTTAAATGGACTCTAATAAATTATAAATAATAATATAAAATTAAACCGTAATCTCAACCTAATTCATAACTTTTCTTATAAAATGTTATAATACTAATATTAAATTGATCCTAAGAATTCAACAATGACTCTAAATTATCACTGTATTATGAGCTAGTAATGACTTTCCTGTTCTCGGATTCCATTATGAAAATGTTTTAATAACAAAAAATACAATGATAGATAGATTTATAATGATGAGTATATATGTATATATATAAAACACCAATAAAACTATTCATGAATCTATATAATATAATACTAAATATAGTGTGAATAAACAAAAAAAATAAACTTAAAACTTATCATAACATCAACTATTGAACCAACCTCTCTATGGATTCTAAAACCAAACCATAAACAAGTGTACAAATATAGTAATAGTTAACATATATCAAAAAAGATTCCTTGAACCAATTACCCACTAATAATGATTCTATTACATCCAAATGTTATTTATCAATGATATTATATCCTTCCTATATCTTTATAAAAAAACTGATTACCAAAACACAACCAAAACCATTATAAATATATCCACGTAACAAATATCTTACATGTATAACCACAACCATTTAATAAATAATTACCACATGACCACATATCTACCTTATCATCATACAGTTAAAACATTTCTATATCACCACAACATTACTATTCATAATCACATAAGCACATCCTAATGATGTAATTATTTTATGTACAGTTTGGCATTTATTTATTTCTTCTAATAATCATCTATTGTTTCTACCTCCAAACTCACCACAATACTCAACTAAAAACATGTATCATTTTCCCATTTAATATTTCATTTTTAATTAATCATTAGTCATTAATTATCTAAATTATTTCTTTATCCATTCTAATTTCTAGAATAATGAATTTAACATTCACATCATATTTATTTATGTAGACATATACTATTTGGTAAAATCAATTCACAAAATTTATCACAACATTTATTAACAATTGACCAGTTCCCATTCAATATTACTCAATTACCTAACATATTCCATCTTTTTATTTGAATATCATTACATTATAACACTTCAAATCATTCAATTCACATCACAACATTAATGAACCAACATTATACCACAAGAAAATAATATATTTCCCTTGTAGAATAAACCGATACAAAAAATTCTTATTTTAACATTAATTTAATGGAAAATAAGTATATTGTAATAAAAATTAGTACCATTTCATTATATATTATTGTTATGTTTCTATTTCAACATTAACACAACAAACTGAACAATAAATATTAGTTTTTCAATTTTTTATATCACTAATATCATTAAATAATTTGATAAATTTTAATAGAGTTTTATTATATCAACAATAAGGTTAAATAAAAAAATTCCATCCAATGATAATCCAAAAAAATATAACAATAAAATTGATAAAACATTCAACCCATAATTATGTTTTAAAACAATTTAATATTTTATTACAAAAATTTAAACACAATATTTATAGAAAAATAGATAAAAATAAATACATATTGGCAAAAGAATAAAATTTTAATATTTTGATCAAATTTTTCAAGTTGAAGTGTGAATGATAACATATCTAGAGGAATAAATAATCAGATATAAAATAAAAAAAATAGAAAGGGTCCAACCATAAAACATAAAATAATCAATCAACCATAATAATAACCTTATAAGAATGGAAAAAACACATCAAGATGATAGAATAAAATAATTATAATACAAATAAGTATATTAATTGAAGATTTACCTCAAACAATGAAAATATGAACGTTACTATATCGAATAATCAATTACTAATTTAATGAATATCATGGGGTTTAACCAAACCATTAATATAACTAATGAACTAATAATATGATGATGAATTTCAAAAATTATGAGAAACAACTTGAAATTGAAAATTAAAAATGAATCACTAAAATAAAAATTGAATGCATCTATTTATATTGAAATGGGGGTCGTTTGAATCAAATATTAAAAATATCGGGTACAACTATATTAATTTAATCCTTATCACGCTTAGCCAAAAACAATTAATTTTATAAAACACACAAGATTATTATGGAATAATATCATCATTACACTAAAATTAATAGATTCCCAAAATTTTGGTGTAAATTTAGAATCATCCCTAATATTAACATTTACATCAAATTAAATATGAAATTTGGTAAATTGCATTGTTTTAATTTGAAAAACAATAATGGAATAAAAATCATTTTCGCAATAATTTTTTTCATAAAACCCTGATATATCTAATAACCCACAAATACAAAAACTAACATCAATATATCATCTCTAAGGGGATTATAATATAATATAACACTTCAGTCCAAAATATAATAACTCTAAAAATTATAAATACTATATGTAAGAATTCCTTCTCCTGGACAGTCAAGTATATATTTTGATCCAATGACTATTCAATATTCTATGAATTGGACACATAATTTTTTTTATTAAACATTACTTTAATCCTGATATTTTTTTTCTAATCTCATTCGGAGCATCTTAACTTCATCAAAACACAATGTAGATGATAATAATATTATGTGGTTATGTATTAAATAGCACCAAAAAAATTATGATGTATTAGAATCATACCCCAAAAAAACAGTAAAATAATATCAAAAACAATACACACCCTAATGTACCACTCAAAAAGGGCTCTCTACATTTTAAATTCACAAAAAATAAATCTTTAAAGGAAAACATCAATAATTATATTATAAAACTTATTCTCAGAATATAAGTAATGTTAAAATCTCAAAAAATAACTCATAAAACTAATCCTACATCCACGAATCTTTTTCCCATTTATAGTCCACTACACCACCCTATATCTATAAAATTTGAATTAATGGAATTTAGTGACCTCCGACTACCTAATACTGATAATCCTTAATATCCTACGTTCACATTATTAAATTCTTATCCCCTATAAAATATTACATTAATCAGTCAATTACATCAGTTTTATGATAAATATATCCTATAATAAATTTTATATTGTTAGGGCTCATAGCTGATACTAATGATATGATAGGGTTTAGACATAAATGAGTATTGGAGAACTCTTGTGTGGAATCAAAAATAAGGTGAGGTGTGAGTTATTATCCAATATAACATGATGAATTTTGTATTGGTATTTTTTTCTAAGAGGTTAAATATCTCTCACATACACCGTTTTATACAATTTTTAGTGTTTAAAATGCCATTAAATAGAATCCATATCATGAAATCATTATTAATTTCATTATAGGTCACTTCATATTCTATTTATTGAGATCGCTATCATGGTTGATTTATAATATATTTAGTGGTGTTTGGAATATAGTATAACTTAGTAATACTAATTTTAGTTTGGTTATTTCTTGGTGATATGTGGATGAATACATAGTATGAAGTCCAAAATTTATTATTAATAATTATATATGAAATATGTATTTTAAAAGTTGTGGCATCCTAATGGTTTGAAAGTATACATAATTACAATATAAAATATGAAATTATCACAACCCGTGTGACTTGAGTAGTCATGAAACAGACATTGTTATTTGATTTTATACAAAACCTAGAAGACTCGATCGAAACTATAATGATCGAACAAAATGACAATGTTTTGAAATATGGATTTTATAAATCATGGTGTGGAATAAAAATACATTTCTTTCATCTTAAAAAGATAAATAAAAGCGTGATTTTCCCATTTTAGAATTGATTTGGGGTAAATTATACCTTTAAACTAATTAGATACATGACATTTTCAGTATGGAGATGAAATATGGTGAGTGATGTTCAAAAGATGTGTTTCAGATATTTTATTGACATGAAGGAATAGATCATTATGGAATGAAACAATTTTTTTTAACATGGTAATTATAATAAATATATTCTATTAATGATTAAATGGTTTATCAATATAGAAAAAGCAAATGGAAATATATGCCTTGAAATATAATCTCTATGATAACATTATCCTCATGAAGTTCATTTTTGAGGCCCTATTTCATTGTGTTTCTATCTAGGAAAATAAACAATGTTTTACTCTATTACATGTGTGAAAATCATTTTAAATGACTAGAAAATTATTCAAAGAACCATTATATGTAGATTTTTATTTTTCTGTGAAAATAATATGTTTTCACACAAGATCTATCTTCTAGTTTTAGATGGGATTCAGATGTAAATATTGGTTGAATTGTTGATGCATTATTTTTTTATTTTGATCTTGTGAACATCATCCTAATCCATTCCATAATATTTTTCATTACATTATACGAGACTATGAAGTGTTATGGAAACCATTTTTTTAAAAAAATTATCAACTTCATATAATGTGAGTGAATCACATAAATACCCTAATTATTTGGGGATCATTATTAATATATCCCTCATCCTTATAATATTTCATTCAAAATTTAGTATCAAAATCCAATACAGGGAAGAAGATTTTAATATTTAGGTTTATAGAATACAATAAATCGTAACCCTTTACATAGTTGTCTACTCTCAATAGTTAATTTTATATGATATTGGATCGTATTATGATGGCTCGAGGTATTTTCCTCTAGATTTTAGTTATTTATTTATTTTTAAATATATTTAGTTCTAATTGATCTATGAAAATCACAAAAAACATAAAAATGGAATTCATATCTTTAATAATTAAGATATTTTGTTTATGGAAGTTGATTATGGTATCATATATTCTATCCCATATCTTTAATATTCCTGAAATCATTTAGAATCGTGTATATATTCCTACTGTTAATAAGAATATTTAATCCAATTTCAGTTAAAATAAATCCTTGCTCTCATATCATTCATGGAAAGACATGACATGTTTTTTGGGTACATAAAAATAAAATTTAATTTAGAGGATTCTCTATGATATTAATGAGGTCGAAAAAATTCTTGAATGATTCAATAATATAATAATTGTAGGATAAATTTTTGGATACTAATTTGGAATAATATTTGTAGTTTGATGAGTTATTCATTTGTATAGAAAAAATTTATCCCAATTATGATATATGATAACATTGGAGTGTTCTTAAATATTAAAAATTAATTCATTAAGAATCTCAATGAAAAATATGATAGAATTATTGTTTTTCATAGAGTACCAAGATATTGATAAGTGGAATATTGAAAAACCCATCAATTTCAAAAAAAAATTTATATAACTGGTCCATCCATTAGAAAGATTGAATTTAATTTATTTATATTTCATTAAATTATTCTGAATTACTAAAACATAATTAAGAAAATAGTTAATATGTGGATGAAGATTAATAATAATATACATACATTGGTAATGATGAGTTTATATCATTTCATTCAAAAGGAACACTACTAAAAAAATTTAAATATATTGGTAAAGAAGCATTCTAGTTTTCTAATTAAGTAATTAATGTATATTGTCTATTAATTTCAATAACAAAGACAAAAAATTATTTATAATGATTAACCAAAAATTTTATGTGTGAAAAATAATTTAGCTAGTGGTCATTATGAAAGAAATTATTTAAAAAATAATACTCATATCAAATGTATAACGGAAAAAGTACATTCTTTAAAAATATTATACTAAATATTATGAAGTGAAAAGTGAATATAAGAATGAGGAATTTAATAATTAAATTATATATAATTTATCGCTAAAAAAATTTACAATAATCTTATTAGTGTTAAAAAAAGATATTAGGTAAGAATAATGTAGTGATAATAATAGACAATTTCATTATCAAATAATTATTGATCTTATGGCGTGCTTGATGAATAAAAAAATTCATTACATTTAAAAAATAAATATCATCAATAAAAGAAATGTGTTTAATTATATAGACTTAATGATTGGGAATGTTGAAATTAACTATAGAAAATATCTTTTTTCTAGTTAAAATATTTTCTTAAATAAGTTTTTTAATTCTCAAATATGTTAGAGAGTGTTGGTGATATATACATATGACTGCAGGTAGTCCACTTATACTATAAACTATTGAATTTTTTAGTAATTAATTTAAAATATGTGACAGTACCAGTGGTATGAAAGGGAAAATGGAGATTACATTAAATATAACCATGAAATGAAACATTGGTAATCTCAATGGTGGTCCAGGTAATTTAAAATGGAATGATTTATAGAAGAAAAATAATGTTGAGGATCATCCTAATAGGAAATACATGGTGAATGAATGTAGAGACCCGTAGCCTGACGTACATGGAAATTACATTACATTTGCGGAATACTTAGTACATAACAAAAACACACACTAAAGGATCGTAATAGTTTAGTGTCTTTGGAAACTCGGAACGTAATCTTCTAATCGTGGTGAAAGTTCTTCAATATCTCCCATAAAGGTCATCCCTTTTTTTTACCTAAAACCTTTCTTTATATCCTGGGGAAAAGAAAACATAAAAGGGTGAGCTCAAATGCTCAGTAAGGGTAAACAAAAGAAATATCAATCACATAATTTTCATAAGAACACAACTTTTTTGGAAATCTTAACCTGCAAAAGAGAGCATAATTTCATAACATGGGATAAATCATAGTAGTGAAATGAAATCATAACTTAAAACATTACTCATTGTGGCATACACACATAATCATAGAGAATCATTTCTTGTTAGTCAAGACTCATTGCCAAGACTATCTTAGTGGACAAAGTCCCTTTCTGAATCGAGTAATCCTCGTTTCAGTCCTGTTTCACTGAACCGGTATAACCTACCATTCCAGCCATGTCTATCTCATGAGATATAAAATCTTTACCCAATGCATTGGAGGGAGATATAGGTCCCACCCATCTTATAATGAATCCTTTCTTATGTGTGCCACATAATCATAAAACATACATCATCGCATAACCCATGTAATAAAAATGGGATTCTTAAACAACATGACATCATAAAACAATTCATATAAGATAAAGGAATTCATAAAAATGTTTCCATCAAAACATAATCAAATCCATGTAATAATAGGGATAAAAACAGAACCCTTTTATTATCTTAGATGGAATATAATTTTGATAAAACACATGAACTTCATTCTTGAGGAAAATATCCTTTCTACTTCAAAAACATTTTTCCTTTCATAACATGTCATAAAACTTTAAAATAAAAGAAGTTGATTAAAAATAAACTTGAAAACTTTTAAAGGAAGCTTCTTGGAAATAATGTTTTAAAAATCCATTCATGCCGTATAAGTTAAAAAAAACATTCTTCGTACTTTTGTCGGAAAAGTCAAAAAGTACCTCGTACGAAAAACGACAAAAGATTCCTTTTATTTCTTTTACTAAAAACTCACCGAAGGGTAAAAATGGATTTAAACAATTGTGGATGAAAATAATATTACATATTGATGAAACATGGATGTGGATGATAAAATACACCCCAGTAAATACTTACGAATAAACAATCTCGGATAAAAATGAGATTTTGATATTTCCCTTACCTTAGGTCCGATTTGCTTCGTATGTGTCCGAACCTCCTGTATAATGATTTAAATAATGTCATTGACTTATTACAGAATCATATTCATTGTTATGATATCATATATGGTTCACTTATGACATTATATTACCCGTTCTTTTGTAAATTCCATGTTAAAGAAGCGTTTTGGGTAAAATCATTTCATTTATCGTAGGTGTTTTGACTTGTTGTTCTTGACATCATTATTACTTATATCATGATTTACTTACTTCCAGAATATAAAATATGATTTATATATCATATATATTCAGTATATATATATATATAATAGGTAGATAAATAAAATGAAAAACACCGTTCATGGAGACGGTAGTCCGTACGTACGCATGAACGTTGTTTTCCTTTCCTTATTGTCTTGAAATGGAAGTAAGTAGATGACATACATATGTATATATATACATAAATCCAGTAGCTTTATAATGTCATATATTTCATTATTATTTCTTACATATACATTATAATTATTCTTAAATGGTTAACATGGAGAATGAATCTCATCGCGTCGTGGAGACGGTAGTCCGTACGTACGCACGAGCGATGATATCATTTCTATAAATATTGAATTGAATTGGAGTGGATTATACAATATATCAGAATCAATATGATGTTGTAATAACTATGTATAGTTATTCTTTACACCATTATACCCATCCATGTAAGGTGGTGGTGGAAAATAGATTACACCACGGCGTGGAGACGGTATTCCGTACGTACGCACGCGCGGTGATTTCTTTTTCCGTAGGATGGATAGATGGTGAAATAGGGTTGTTTCATACTTATAATAACATATCAGTATATGAGTGATACTGATGTTATTACTTCATAATGAAACAACCTAAGAAGAAGAAGTGGAAGAAGAAATAAAGAGGAAAGAATTGGTAACGGTAATTATCTCTTCTTTGAAGCGCCTCTTTGAGACCTCCTCTTAGGGAACTAGAATTGGTCTTTGAGGAAGACCAGAACCTCTAGGATGTTTCTAGGGAAGTGGAGAAGAGATTTTGGCAGGGGTTGGCCGAGCTTGAGTGCTCAAATTGGTGTGAGGAGGAGGGGGAGGAGGTGTCCTTTTATAAGGGAGGAGAGGGGCACCTTAGGAATATCTCAAAATATTATTTTATATTAAAGTCAAAATCGGTTTATAATGGTTCCAAAGGGTCTTATTTCTAAGCTAAAGTGGGGATGGGTCGAAATCCTATCAACCAATAGGATTTAGACAAGTTTGGGGTATTATTTTAACCTTATCAATTAGATTTAACTCTAAGTTAATTAATTTAACTTTTACCGTGTCTTTTTGTTTTTCTTTCACTATATGGTTAATACACTTACTATAACATGCCAAACGAACCCCAAATTGTTTATTATTAATATATATATCCTTAACTAAGTCATTTGGCCGAACCTTAGATTTTTAGGAATAAAATAACAATTAATAATATAATATTTGATTTAAAAACTATTTTGTGTCAATTTTGACACTATTTGATATATGATTTTTGTGAAAGTCATATCAGAATTATATGTTAAAACCAAGTTGATTACATCAACACTAATATATCATAGTAACCTAGAAAATTAGTGGAATTCATAAAAAGTCTTAAATTACATTTATTTTGGTATTTATATTATCAATTATGTGAATATTTCATTAATAAGATAATTACTGCATCATCTTTGTGTCATAAATAAATTAACTTATTTGATGTCTAAAAATTACAAATAAAATACCATCATGTAGGAAATATTTTTATCTTTCTAATGAATATTTACAATCTAATTTATCTTATGTATAACCCCATATTAAAAATGATTTACTTATTAAACATTGATTTTAACTATTTTAACCCTTCTTTAAATAAATTAATAATAAATGTCCTAATCTAATCCAAGTGGGCCTAAATGGTCATATTTTATTCCTAAGTTTGTTTTTGGTCGAATTACACCTGTCCAATAGAATTAGGACATGTGTTAGGGTAATATTAATATCATATTTACCCTTAGTTACCCTATTTACTATTAACCGTGGTAAAAAAAAAGTAAAAAGCTACTATTCACCAAAAAATTATTTTCATCTCATTGAACCACATTTTAGTCCTTGATATTAACCGTGTCTCTCGGATTTTCGAAATTCCATTCACAGAAGCGGTAAAATTAAGTTTTATGCAAAATTCAGTTTTTAACCTACCACTTATTAGTTTCACTATTCATCAAAAATTGATGTTTTTCAGAACAATGCCAAAATTTCATCCCAAGCTATATTTCATATTCCGAATTCAAAAATGAAGTCTATTTTACCAAATTCATAACATAAAAGTTGCATTAATTAATTTTATAATTAAATCCCGCTGTTAAAACAAATAGCATGTTTTTTTAAGAAACAATATCTATCAAAAGATTGACACTTGTTTATGTCTAGTTTAAATGTGAAATTACATCCAATGACCAACATTGTATTAAATTGTAAAAATATATTCTAAATATACTTTAAAACCACTCAAATTAATGATTTATCACTATTAATTATTTCGATTAAAAAAGTTGTTTTTAATTATAATTTAGTAATTTTCACTATTCATCAAAATATGAAAGTTATCCGAAAATCACCAAAATTTCAACCTAAGCTAATTTCGATATTCCGAATCCAAAAATGAAGTTCATTTTGAAAAATAAGATTTAAAGAATTTCAAAAAGTGGTTATTACTATTCATAACGGGTAGTTTTAATAATATTTTAATAGCATATCGTTGTTTAGTGAAACTCGGTATTGCGTATTACACATGCTATCGAGGAAGGTCGCGATTGCGTGTAATGCAAGGCAAGTCAAGGATGCGTGTTGTGAAAGCTCCTTTTGGTGTAGCGTACAACACACGACATTAGTGAAATAAAAAGAATATTTTTCATAAAATCTCGGGCTGTTACATTCTACCCCCCTTAAAATGAATTTCGCCCTCGAAATTCGTCGGGGTTATAAATGGTTTACTATTCGAAAGTTTCTTTAATAGAAACCCACATCGTAAAAGGGAATACCAAAACATGGCTTTAAAAACTAAAGTATGAAATGTAACGATTACCCAAATAAACTAATCACTGGGTTTCCACATAGGTAAAAATATGGATATGGAAGAGAAATCTAACCATCATGTTCTGATGGAGAGTGGTAGAGAACATGGCTATGGAAAAGGAAGTAATCACAAATCCATAGATTTGTGATGATATAAGGTACCATCTTATTCATCAGGTATAAGATCACTAGGACGACATTTTTGGTTTTCAAGATCATTTCCCTAAAGTTGAGAATTTGAATTAGAATAAATACTTACTTTATTTTGGTACAATCTCACTGTTGTTCGTGCCTTGAACAATTTCCACTTCATCTCTTAAATAAATGAAGTTGAATTTGTCATTCATGAAGTGTTTGCAGATCATGTGATAGAATGACGGGTCATTCCATCTGTCTCAAACAAAAGGTTAGCAAAAATTATATACATAAGTCGATCTATAGTGAGATTAATCATATATGGTTCCTAAAATGAACTTATACTTCACATATCATACTGCTTAATATAATAAAACTAGTTTTCTACTAAACAGGGACTTCCTGTAGGCCAGTGGTAGGCGATAAAGGTCAGTCGCACTTCGGTTGTGGGTTCGATTCCCACAGCCTTGTCCGAAGCGATGGGCTGTCGCCCGTCCTGCAGGTTGCCCTTTTTCCAAAACTATATAACATCCCATCAATAATATCGAAAAAACAAACAATACTAACTTATGTCCAACATAATCCATTCCAATCTTTTAGGCTTATCCATAATACTGCAGTCCACTCTCATAACATAGTGAAAACGATTACCAGAGATTTAATACCATCGTTGATACCCATATATCATAAGATATGTTTTGTTGGTCACATTCCAAACATTCAAAGTCCTTAATCATGTATTCTCTTGAATACCTTAGTGAAAACATGAATGCAGTTTAAAGTTAACACTTTCCACATACCAAAATCCTCAAAATTCTATATACTCAAACCATGATATCACTTAGTCCTTATATCAATCATGAGCTCATTAATACTATTAAACATTTAATTTTCTCCTTATCCCTTCATTATGCGCATATCATCTACATTCCAAAAATATCTGAATAACCTTTCATGGATACTGGTAACATTAATCATACACTTTCAAAACTCAAGGAAAGACAATAGTTTAACAATCCATAGATGTCTCTTTAATCCATAGTAGCATGAGATTACTTATACAAAATTACACATGATAAACATGTAATCATTCCACTACATTCTCAAACCATTGACCGAGCTTCAAAAATTCTTTCATCTCACATATCATTTGTAGTCTCTTCATCATCATCCACATAAATACTACCCATATGACCATACTGATTCTCTTCATGAGTCTTTCCCTTAGGGCATTTGTTTGCATAATGCCCATACATTCCACATTTAAAACACTTAACCATTTTTGATGTCATAGCAATACCATTATCCTCATCCATGGTGTTAACCGACCCTTTTCCTTTGCACTTACTTGCTTTGTGTCCTTCTTTTCCACACCCAAAGCATCTTCCAGTTCCCTTGAAACATTCTCCTTGATGCCTCTTCCCACATGATTTACATAGGGGAAATTGAACTTTCTTTCCTCTATGATCATAATGAAACTCCATCATTCTCTTATTAGCCGAGTCAGGAAACTTACCAAATTTTACTTTATTGATCATATTATGAGATTGCTGATTCGGCATAATAATGATGTTTGGACTTCCAAATCCCATTTCATTATGAAGAATATCATTCCATTGTCCATCATATCCTCCATTATCGTGAATCATCTTGATTTCAGCCGTTTTCTAAAACCCAAAAAGAATAGTGTGAGAGTCAAAAATCATAATAAAGGGAGAGTAACTTAAATATCTAACATCTTTGGTTTAATCTAATATCGTTACCATAGTTCTAGGACAATATCCTATACGTATACTTATCCTTAGGGGCATCCCTAGACATACCTTAGAAACATCTCTAGGGATCTCACTAACGTTTTCGCATCCTAGTTTCCAAAGGTTGACTAAACCTTTCCTCTGATACCAACTGTAGAGACCCGTAGCCTGACGTACATGGAAATTACATTACATTTGCGGAATACTTAGTACATAACAAAAACACACACTAAAGGATCGTAATAATTTAGTGTCTTTGGAAACTCGGAACGTAATCTTCTAATCGTGGTGAAAGTTCTTCAATATCTCCCATAAAGGTCATCCCTTTTTTTTACCTAAAACCTTTCTTTATATCCTGGGGAAAAGAAAACATAAAAGGGTGAGCTCAAATGCTCAGTAAGGGTAAACAAAAGAAATATCAATCACATAATTTTCATAAGAACATAACTTTTTTGGAAATCTTAACCTGCAAAAGAGAGCATAATTTCATAACATGGGATAAATCATAGTAGTGAAATGAAATCATAACTTAAAACATTACTCATTGTGGCATACACACATAATCATAGAGAATCATTTCTTGTTAGTCAAGACTCATTGCCAAGACTATCTTAGTGGACAAAGTCCCTTTCTGAATCGAGTAATCCTCATTTCAGTCCTGTTTCACTGAACCGGTATAACCTACCATTCCAGCCATGTCTATCTCATGAGATATAAAATCTTTACCCAATGCATTGGAGGGAGATATAGGTCCCACCCATCTTATAATGAATCCTTTCTTATGTGTGCCACATAATCATAAAACATACATCATCGCATAACCCATGTAATAAAAATGGGATTCTTAAACAACATGACATCATAAAACAATTCATATAAGATAAAGGAATTCATAAAAATGTTTCCATCAAAACATAATCAAATCCATGTAATAATAGGGATAAAAACAGAACCCTTTTATTATCTTAGATGGAATATAATTTTGATAAAACACATGAACTTCATTCTTGAGGAAAATATCCTTTCTACTTCAAAAACATTTTTCCTTTCATAACATGTCATAAAACTTTAAAATAAAAGAAGTTGATTAAAAATAAACTTGAAAACTTTTAAAGGAAGCTTCTTGGAAATAATGTTTTAAAAATCCATTCATGCCGTATAAGTTAAAAAAAACATTCTTCGTACTTTTTTCGGAAAAGTCAAAAAGTACCTCGTACGAAAAACGACAAAAGATTCCTTTTATTTCTTTTACTAAAAACTCACCGAAGGGTAAAAATGGATTTAAACAATTGTGGATGAAAATAATATTACATATTGATGAAACATGGATGTGTATGATAAAATACACCCCAGTAAATACTTACGAATAAACAATCTCGGATAAAAATGAGATTGTGATATTTCCCTTACCTTAGGTCCGATTTGCTTCGTATGTGTCCGAACCTCCTGTATAATGATTTAAATAATGTCATTGAATAATTACAGAATCATATTCATTGTTATGATATCATATATGGTTCACTTATGACATTATATTACCCGTTCTTTTGTAAATTCCATGTTAAAGAAGCGTTTTGGGTAAAATCATTTCATTTATCGTAGGTGTTTTGACTTGTTGTTCTTGACATCATTATTACTTATATCATGATTTACTTACTTCCAGAATATAAAATATGATTTATATATCATATATATTCAGTATATATATATATATAATAGGTAGATAAATAAAATGAAAAACACCGTTCATGGAGACGGTAGTCCGTACGTACGCATGAACGTTGTTTTCCTTTCCTTATTGTCTTGAAATGGAAGTAAGTAGATGACATACATATGTATATATATACATAAATCCAGTAGCTTTATAATGTCATATATTTCATTATTATTTCTTATATATACATTATAATTATTCTTAAATGGTTAACATGGAGAATGAATCTCATCGCGTCGTGGAGACGGTAGTCCGTACGTACGCACGAGCGATGATATCATTTCTATAAATATTGAATTGAATTGGAGTGGATTATAAAATATATCAGAATCAATATGATGTTGTAATAACTATGTATAGTTATTCTTTACACCATTATACCCATCCATGTAAGGTGGTGGTGGAAAATAGATTACACCACGGCGTGGAGACGGTATTCCGTACGTACGCACGCGCGGTGATTTCTTTTTCCGTAGGATGGATAGATGGTGAAATAGGGTTGTTTCATACTTATAATAACATATCAGTATATGAGTGATACTGATGTTATTACTTCATAATGAAACAACCTAAGAAGAATAAGTGGAAGAAGAAATAAAGAGGAAAGAATTGGTAACGGTAATTATCTCTTCTTTGAAGCGCCTCTTTGAGACCTCCTCTTAGGGAACTAGAATTGGTCTTTGAGGAAGACCAGAACCTCTAGGATGTTTCTAGGGAAGTGGAGAAGAGATTTTGGCAGGGGTTGGCCGAGCTTTAGTGCTCAAATTGGTGTGAGGAGGAGGGGGAGGAGGTGTCCTTTTATAAGGGAGGAGAGGGGCACCTTAGGAATATCTCAAAATATTATTTTATATTAAAGTCAAAATCGGTTTATAATGGTTCCAAAGGGTCTTATTTCTAAGCTAAAGTGGGGATGGGTCGAAATCCTATCAACAAATAGGATTTAGACAAGTTTGGGGTATTATTTTAACCTTATCAATTAGATTTAACTCTAAGTTAATTAATTTAACTTTTACCGTGTCTTTTTGTTTTTCTTTCACTATATGGTTAATACACTTACTATAACATGCCAAACGAACCCCAAATTGTTTATTATTAATATATATATCCTTATCTAAGTCATTTGGCCGAACCTTAGATTTTTAGGAATAAAATAACAATTAATAATATAATATTTGATTTAAAAACTATTTTGTGTCAATTTTGACACTATTTGATATATGATTTTTGTGAAAGTCATATCAGAATTATATGTTCAAACCAAGTTGATTACATCAACACTAATATATCATAGTAACCTAGAAAATTAGTGGAATTCATAAAAAGTCTTAAATTACATTTATTTTGGTATTTATATTATCAATTATGTGAATATTTCATTAATAAGATAATTACTGCATCATCTTTGTATCATAAATAAATTAAATTATTTGATGTCTAAAAATTACAAATAAAATACCATCATGTAGGAAATATTTTTATCTTTCTAATGAATATTTACAATCTAATTTATCTTATGTATAACCCCATATTAAAAATGATTTACTTATTAAACATTGATTTTAACTATTTTAACCCTTCTTTAAATAAATTAATAATAAATGTCCTAATCTAATCCAAGTGGGCCTAAATGGTCATATTTTATTCCTAAGTTTGTTTTTGGTCGAATTACACTTGTCCAATAGAATTAGGACATGTGTTAGGGTAATATTAATATCATATTTACCCTTAGTTACCCTATTTACTATTAACCGTGGTAAAAAAAAAGTAAAAAGTTACTATTCACCAAAACATTATTTTCATCTCATTGAACCACATTTTAGTCCTTGATATTAACCGTGTCTCTCGGATTTTCGAAATTCCATTCACAGAAGCGGTAAAATTATGTTTTATGCAAAATTCAGTTTTTAACCTACCACTTATTAGTTTCACTATTCATCAAAAATTGATGTTTTTCAGAACAATGCCAAAATTTCATCCCAAGCTATATTTCATATTCCGAATTCAAAAATGAAGTCTATTTTACCAAATTCATAACATAAAAGTTGCATTAATTAATTTTATAATTAAATCCCGCTGTTAAAACAAATAGCGTGTTTTTTTAAAAACAATATCTATCAAAAGATTGACACTTGTTTATGTCTAGTTTAAATGTGAAATTACATCCAATGACCAACATTGTATTAAATTTTAAAAATATATTCTAAATATACTTTAAACCCACTCAAATTAATGATTTATCACTATTAATTATTTCGATTAAAAAAGTTGTTTTTAATTATAATTTAGTAATTTTCACTATTCATCAAAATATGAAAGTTATCCGAAAATCACCAAAATTTCAACCTAAGCTAATTTCGATATTCCGAATCCAAAAATGAAGTTCATTTTGAAAAATAAGATTTAAAGAATTTCAAAAAGTGGTTATTACTATTCATAACGGGTAGTTTTAATAATATTTTAATAGCATATCGTTGTTTAGTGAAACTCGGTATTGCGTATTACACATGCTATCGAGGAAGGTCGCGATTTCGTGTAATGCAAGGCAAGTCAAGGATGCGTGTTGTGCAAGCTCCTTTTGGTGTAGCGTACAACACACGACATGAGTGAAATAAAAAGAATATTTTTCATAAAATCTCGGGCTGTTACAATGAAAATTCTTATATTTATCATGTTAAGGTTATCAAAAAAATTAAAAATATATATAATGATTACTGTGTATATTTTATTGAATCATATTTATAATTATGGAAATTTACATTGAATGAAGATGATGGTTATATGAATTCTATGGAAATTATGACAATGTCTTCTGGTATTATTTTTTAGTTATCAGTAAATGAGAACATTTAAATTGGGGGATTCATCCTAAAATTCAAAATTGTTATCCTAGAAAACAATATAATCAATTGTTAAATTTCAAAACACATATAATTTTATGATGCCTTATTTGGTACGAGGAGACCACTTCCTAGGAAGGATAAATGAAAAAAACTAGGATTTTATTTTATTTTATGTTAGGAAATAATATTTTATATAAGGGTATATTCTATTATATAATTGAATTTTCTATCCACCAAATAAAAGTTCGAATAGGGGGATGGATATTGATTCCAATATTCTTTTAAAAATTTAAATAGAAATATATAAAAAATAAATAATATCATAATTAATAATAGTAATAAAAATAATAAAGATTTTATTACTAATATATTCAATATATTTGTACATTCTCTAATCACTTATATTTTCTAACCGACTGAAGGGAAACATTGAAAAAATTAACATCATTTAAAATTATGAATCCATCATGGGATTCACTAATTAAAAATTTCATATAATGGGATACGAATACATCCTAAACCTCTACCTAGAGAATAATTGAATCTTCATTCATGGGTGATTAGATATATCACATTAATGTCAAGTAGGGTATATTTCATGGAATTTTTTTCATGTTTAATCTATATGCTACTAGATAAATGTGGGTTAGAGCATGAAAGAGAATAATTAAACTCAATAAGATTTTTTAGAAAATAATGATATTTTTTGGTATTTACTTTTTTAATAGTATAATAATTTAAATGTGTAGGAATACAAAATATAATATTTTTTACATAATTCATGAGTTCATATAGACATGGATATTACATTTACATTGATTAGAATTTTTTTTCATTAAATGATTTTAATTTTCGTAAAATGGACTATAAAATGTTGTATGATTTCTATTTTAATTGGAAATATATTAGAAATATCGTTATTTATTGTTATAAAAATGTAATTTGTTCATTTTATTAAGTAAGAATTCATGATGATAATATTTAAACATAGAGATGAGATTAGTGTAGAAGTTAGGATAAAAAATAGATATGATTGGTGAAAGATCAGGAGGTCCATGATTAATGGAATATAATTTATGTGTGTTTTTATAAATCCATCCATGTGAATCATTTGTTTCTTATTCATTTATTAACTTGAGGGAATGTATTATTCAAAAATTGATAATAATTTTCCTATAGTTTTGTTTCATTAATGGAAATAAAAAAATAATTTTAATCATCTTAATATTTCACCTACATATTGGGACGAACTAATGCAATATCAATAGTTAAAAAATTCAAAATAGACTATAAATATAGATCAATTTTATACCTCATAGGGACAGTAGGGCAAGAAGCATATTTATTCCCTATATTCGGTAATATTTTTATTCATATATCACATAATTCTTTTCAACTATATAGTTAATATGTTTATCACCAACAACAAATATGGATTTATGTTATAAAGGTGGTGAGTGGAAAAAGAGTATTTTTTCCATATCTTATGGTAGATTATTTCTCTAATGTCCCAGAAATTTCAAGGAATTTTTTTTCATAATTCTTTGGAATTTTACGAGTTCATAGTTTCTGACGGCTCCTGAATCTGAGGTCTGGTGTCCCCAGAATCTATTTCTGATGTTTTTTCAGGTACGTTCAGTAAACGTACGTGCAGGTTTTTCTATATTTTGAACTGGTTCAAGGAATTGAAATATGAGGAAACTGATGAACTTGTAGCATCGGTATTCGTTTAAGGGGACCTTTACCGCAGTTGCGTTTTATGCGGATTGGATGTTATTATTTGGGGATTTATAAAAAGTTAAATAAAATTGTTGTACACAATTTTATTTATAAGAGTTGGTTATTTCTAACAAGGGGGAGTTATGGGTGGGTCCCACACCCACATAACCTCCCATGTGAGGTTTTAATTTGGTGGGGACCACACTAACCCAATCCCATCACCTCCCCTCAGCCCCCTTAAACTCCGCATTAACACCCCCCTTAATTAATTTGACAACTCCACTTTTAATGCGATCTCTTCAACTCCCTCTCTCCGTATTAAATTTAGCCAAAAAATTCCTTTTAATTGATTGATCCAAAACTAATTAATTAATTAAAGTGTTTGAATTTTAAAAATATTGTGGGAATAAAATAATATCCTTATCTATTATTTTGGTTGCCTCTTGTTGTGTTGGGAAGTCTCTGGATAAATAAAAAGAACGGTGTTATTCTCCGAAGAAGAACACGAAGAATGCTCCATGACTCGAATGACGTGAAGCAACATTATATATTCTTCTTCCCTGACATCAACAGAATCGACATTGTCATCCGCGACGCCCGACCTCTGCAACACTTGTCTTCCGCGACATCGTCTACGAACGAACCTTAATTCGAGGAAGGGGGTTTGCTTAAATTTTAATTGAATAAAATGGTTATTCGTTATTCATTGTAACCATGTTTTTTCTTCGGTCATATGATACCGCCTAATGTCGAGGTTGTCGGCCGAACTAACATGGCCTGACGACCCTCCATTGAACCTTGTTTTATTTCGATGGAGTCGGTGATGAAAGAGGCGGCGGCGACCGGAGGAAGAGGCGGCCGTATGCTGGCCTTGTGGATAGGAATTGTGGCCCGCATCCGCGGGCCTCTCGGCCGAAGGACAATCCGACCGAAGACGGCCTGGTTGCAGGACGACGATGCCTTGAAGGCACTGCGCTGTGGAGAACCACAACCCACACTCTGTGGGCCGCTTCGGCTGCGAACCGGCTGGCACGTCAGCCGGCTGGGTTGAAGAGGCTACGGCATCCGCAAGTGCTGCGTGGGAGGATGGCGGCCCGCACGTGCCGACCACTCATGCAGGGAAGACTGGCTAGATTTGGTAGGCTGAAAAGGAGAGCGGTACCGCTTGGCACCGCTGATTCGAAAAGTCGTGGGAACCACACCCCCCGCACCGGCTAGGCCAGCCGGCCGAACCGCGGCTGGCTGCGGTCTACGCCGCACCAGCTGGGTGGCGCCACGCCCAGCCAAGCCATGCTGGGCTACCTGCCACAGGCCAGGCTATGCCCCACCGATCCAGGACGGGAATACTCTATGTGAGTTTTTGGTGAATTTCGAGAATGGAAGGGTTTGGAACGAGCGCATTTCCAGCCGGGCCCCTGCAACGAAAATGATAATAACTCTCAGACCGGGCGTTCGATTGACGTCCCATCTTTCACATTGGGTTTCTTTTGACGAGATGTAACTTCAGGATACCTAACATTTAGGATTTGCGATAGATGATGTATCAACCTCCTTTTCTTGAGATACGGACTCTCCTAGAATCGAGCATGTTGTGTGCGGGAACCCTAGAGCTGGCTGCGACTGCGACGACAACTGTACTGGAATCCTCTGTGGGTTCGGTAGTGACGGAAACTATACTGGAATCATCTGTGGGTTCGGCAGCGACGACAACTATACTGTAATCCTCCCTGGGTTCGATAGGGATGAATTCTGCACTTTTATCTTAAGCGGTTCTGACATCTTTACTGGTCTAGTATCCTACATGGGTCTGATAACTTACATAAATCAGTGATTACATTTGATCATCTCTATCACTATACAAAAGGTGTATACCGATGTGAGATGAGTCTTTTTATTCAATCTTTATCATAGATGTGATTGACTTCTTCCTTTTTGGACTGGATTGTGCATGGGGTCAAGAGTTGGAGTCGAACTGAGATTGTTTACTTAGGAATATGTATGGGAATACACAGAAGTAGAGTTGGTTGATACTTCATGTTTGTATCCTTTCTTTTGTGGTTTATACTTCGTGGATTCTGGGAGACCTTCGGGGTCTCGGGGTCCCTAGTGAGTAACGTATACTCACCCCTTCTTGGGCTATGACCGCACAACGTTGTTCTAGATGTAGACGATGAACAACACTCGTCGAGGAGGGGACATGTAGAGATGTACGGTACTCGGAGGTGGACCACTTGGCGAGAAGTACATGTAGCAAACGGACGGACCAGAGGTGCTGAGGTGGCCACATGTACCCACCCTTTGGGTGGGATTTCTGGAGGATGACTCAGTAGTTGTGGTTTCACTTTTCGGCCACTGTACTATCTTTTCAGATGTATTGTACTTACTGTTGGGCTTGTATTTCCAGCCCTTTCCTTTCAGCACTTACTTTTTGTATTCAGTATTTACTAAGTTCTTGATTCACATGTGTAATTTTTTGTGTATTTCTACTTTAATAAACTCAATGCCTTCCAAGCTAAGGGATTTATAACTTTGGTGCTAGTCACCAGCCCCTAGCCTACGGATGGCGGGCTTGGAGTAGTCACAACACGAGCCCCGAGGACAGGTCGTGACAAATTGGTATCATAGGTATCGGTTCTACCGCAGAACATTGGACTCTGATATGTCTTACTGTGAATAAATAGTGTTAAGAGTATTGAGTGTGGGTTTCAACCCAAGGATTCTAGTTTTGGTGTGGCGGCCGATGTATCCATACACCAGGACCTTGACCTCCGATTTCCAACTCAGTGCACGAAAACACTGATTGCATGTGTGATTCCTTTGAAAAGTTTTTCTTGTGATTACTTTGTCTCATCTCACTATGTATAATGTTTGACTTTGGTACTGCTGGTGCCTCTTCTATGATGTGACTAACAAGAAAAGTATGAAAACCCTGCCCCAGATGGTGTAACTCCTGGATCCGCATTGTACAATGGGTGGCGGGAACAAACTCCGAGTGTAAGAGACTCTCAAAGTATGTCCAAAGAAGATATGCCTCGTCGTGCACCTGGAAAATCATGCTCTACCATCTACCTGCTGCGGTTTGCATCAGAGTCGTGGTAAGGATCACCATAAGATGAGATGGTGTCCCTACTAATTTGAAATCCCTTACAACAGCCTCCAGCCAATCCTCGGCAACCTGTGGGTCCGTATCTCCGTGGAACCTTGGTGGCCTCTGTCACTGATACTCATGGAACACACTCAGGCGGCATGCACTCTCTTCTATTGGGGCTGCTGGTATTGGTGGCTTAGTGGGTAGTGGTACCACTGGTGCCTCCGCTATGATGGGACCAACAAGACATATCTCATGATATATGGGGATCAATGATGGTATTAACATTCTTGTTATATGAATTCTTTGGTAATCGTTTTCACTATAATATGAGATTGGACAACAATATTTTGGATAAGACTAAAGATTGGAAAGGATTATGTTTGAGATAAGTTTGTATTGTTTAAGGATATAACTGTTTTCGATATTATTGATGGGATGTTATAGTAATGTAGTTTTAGAAAAAGGACAACCTGCAGGACGGGTGACAGCCCATCGCATCGTACAAGGCTGTGGGAATCGAACCCACAACCAAAGTGCGACTGGCCTTTATCGCCTACCACTGGCCTAAAAGAAGTCCCTGTTTAGTAGAAACTAGTTTTATTTTATTAAGTAGTATGATATATGAAGTATAAGTCCATTTTAGGAACCATAGATCGGCTTATGTATATTTAATAACTTTTGCTAACCTTTTGTTTGAGACAGATGGAATGACCCGTCATTCTATCACATGATCTACTAATACTTCACAAATAACAAATTCAACTTAATTTCATTAAAAGATGAAGTGGAAATTGATCAAGGCACGAACAACAGTGAGATTGTACCAAAATAAAGTAAGTATTTATTCTTTTTCAAATTCTTCAACTTTAGGGAAATGATCTTGAAAACCAAATTTTTTTTCCTAGTGCCCTTATATCCGATGAATGAGATAGTACCCTAGATCATAACAAATCTATGGCTTTGTGATTGTTGGATTTGTCATAGCCATGTTCTCTACCACTCTCCATCAGAACATGATGGTTAGATTTCTCTTCCATATCCATATTTTCACCTATGTTCTCCTATGTGGAAACCCAGTGATTAGTTAATTTGGGTAACCATTACGTTTCATAATTTAGTTTTTAAAGACAAGTTTTGGTATTCATTTTTTCGATGTGGGTTTCAATTAAAGAAACTTTTGAGTAGTAAACAATTTATAACCCCGACGAATTTCGACGGAGAAATTCATTTTAAGGGGGTAGAATATAACACCTAGAGATTTTACGAAAAATATTCTTTTTTAATTTCATTAATGTCTTGTGTTGTATGCTACACCAAAAGGAGCTTGCACAACACGCATCCCTGACTTGGATTGAAATACACGCAGGCACGACCTTCCACGATAGCGTGTGTTGTATGCAATACCGAGTTTCGCTAAACAACGATATTCTCTTAAAATATTATTAAAACTAGTCGTTATGAATATTAATACCCACATTTTTAAATTTTATAAATTTTATTTTTTTAAAATGTACTTCATTTTTGGATTCAAAATATCAAAATTAGCCTAGGGTGAAATTTTGGTATTTTTCTAAAAACTTTCAATTTTTGATGAATAGTGAAAACACTTAGTTACTATTTAAAACCCGAATTTTTATTTTAATAATTTTTTATTTTATTTAAATTTATTTTAGGTCAAAATTGATACATAATACCTATATAAGTTCAATTTAATTCATTGGATTCATTTTATAATAAATTTAGATATATAAAACTTTTATTGAACTTTTGACCGTCTTTTACCCACCTCCTAAGAATTTACAAATTTACATAAAACATTATTTTACCCCTTTTGTGAAAGGAATTTCAAAAATCCAAGAGACACGGTTGTTGTCAGTAAGTAAAATGTGGTTCAATGAGATGAAAATAATTTTTGGTGAATTGTAACATTTTACTTTTATTTGCCATAGTGAAAAGTAAATAGAGAAATTAACGGTACAAATGATATTATTATTACACTAACACATGTCATAATTCTATTGGATAAGAATAATTCGACCAAACACAACCTTAGGAATAAAATATGACCATTTAGGCCCACTTGGATTATATTAGGACATTTATTATTAATTTATTTAAAGAAGGGTTAAAAAAGTTAAAATCAAAGTGTAATAAGTAAATCACTTTAAATATAGGGTTATACATAAGATAAATTCGACAATAAATATTAATTAGAAACATAAAAAAATTTAATACAAAATGATATTTTATTTGTAATTTTTAGACTTTAAATAATTTAATTTATTTATGACAAAATGATGATGCAGTAATTATCTTATTAATGAAATATTTACATAATTGATGTTATAAATACCCAAATAAATGTAATTTCAGAATTTTTATGAATTAAAATAATTTTATATGTTAATATGACATGTTAGTGTAGATTTAATTGACTTTTTTGGAACTAATAATTCTGTTATTATTTTGAAAAAAATCAATTACCAAATAGTGTCAAAATTGACATAAAATAATTTTTAAAACAAATATTATATTATTAATTGTTATTATATTCCTAAATATCTATGGTTCCAAAAAATGACATAGATATGGTTATATATATTAATAATAAACAACTTGGGGTTCTTTTGGCTTGTCATAGTATGTTTATTATACTTATAGTGTAAGAACACAAAAAGATATGGTAAAAGTAAAATTATCTAACTTAAAGTTATATCTAAATGATAAGGTTAAATTATGAACCTAAACTTTTCTAAATTATATCGGATGAGAGGATTTCGACCCATTCCCACCATAGATTCAAAATAAATCAATTTTGATCTATTTAAAACCGAATATGACTTTGTAATAAAATAATATTTTTAGTTTTTACAAAGGTGCCCCTCTCCTCCCTTATAAATGGGCACCTCCTCCCTCTCTTACTCACATAACATTGATCCTTAAATCTCAGCCAAACCCTAACAATTTCTCTTCTCTACTTCCCAAGAAACATTCTAGAGGTCTTGTAATTCTTCAAAGACAAATTTTAGTACCCTAAGTGGATGAATCAAAGAGGTGTGTCAAAGAAGAGGTAATATCTGTTACCGATTCTTTCAATTTTCATTATTCTTTAACTTCTTATTATTTAGTTGTTCTATTATGAAGTAATAAAATCAGTATCCCTCGTATAATGATTTGTTATTATAAATAGTAAACTAACCTATTTCACCTTCTATCAATCCTACCGAAAACAAAATCATCGTGCATGCGTACGTACGGAATATCGTCTCCACACCGTGGTGTAATCTGTTTTTCCACCAACACCTTACATGGATGGGTATAATGGTGTAAAGAATAACTATATATGGTTATTATAACATCATACTTATTATGATATATTATACCATCCACTCCAATTATATAATTATGGGAACGATATCATTGCTCGTGCGTACGTACGGACTATCGTCTCAACGACGCGATGAGATTCATTATCCATGATTAACCAGACATGACTGATCATAAAGTTTATATAATGAATAATAATTAAATATATGAAATAATAATGCTACTGGATTTATGTATATATATATATTCATGTCATCTATTTAGTTTCATTAAATTCAATAAGGAAATGAAAACAGCGTTCATGCGTACGTACGACCTATCATCTCCATGAACGGTGTATTTCGTTCTTTTTATCGACGTATAATATATATGTATATGATGAATATATATTATATATAAATACTGTTTTACATTATGGAATTATTTAAATCAGGATATATGTAATAATATCAGAGAATGACAAGTCGAAACACATACGATAAATGAAATGATTTTACCCAAAAGGCTACTTTAACATTGAATTTACAAATGAACGGGTAATATAAAGTCATAAGTGAAACATATATGATATAATAACAATGAATATGATTATGTAATAAGTAAATGTCATTATTTAAATCATTATACAGGAGGTTCAGAACCATACGAAGCATATCGGACCTAAGGTATGGGATAGTTCTGCAAATCTCATTTTTATTCGAGATTGCTTATTTGTAAGTATTTACAGGGGTTATTGAAATAATCCATGTCCTTGTTTTATAAAAGTATTTTCATGTACTTTTAAAGTGATTTTTACCCATTTTGACTTTTACACAATGGTATGGAAGGAATCTTTCTTTTATTTACCCTACAAGGTACTTTTTGACTTTTTCGAAAAAAGTATGAGAAGAATGTTTTTTTAACGTATTTGGAATGAAAGGATTTTTACAATTTTATAAAGCCATATTTTCATGAATCTTCCTCCAAAATATTTCATGACTATTTTAAAAAAAATCCATTTATTTTAAAATTTCATGATGTTTTGTGAAAAAAAAATTGATTTTGAAGAAGAAAAAATATTTTTCTCAAGAAGTCATTTCAAGTGTTTTATCAAAACCATTTTCTATCTAAGATGACATTATTTCATATGTGTATGTTTCAAGTATCATGTCTCTATGATTTACATGGTTTCACTTTTCTTATATGAAATGATATCCCTTTCTTTTATATGGATTATGTGATAAATGGATGATGTTTATGAAACCCTTTTTATTTATTGGGTTATTATGAATTATGTATGTTTATTTTGTGGCACAAGTAAGAATGATTTCATTATGAGATGGGTGGGACCTATATCTCCCTCCAATGCATTGGGTAATGATGTATATCCCATGAGATAGAAATGGCTAGAATGGCAAGCTAAACTGGTTTAGTAATACAGAACTGGAACGAGGAGTGAACTCGATTCAGAAAGAGACTTTGTCCACTAAGATGGTCTTGGAAGAAATGCCTAGGATAATATGGAAATCATATCATGTGCTTAATGGTTTCCACAATTACATGTTCTATTCCCATGCTATTTTATCATTCTTAATGTTTCTTTATGATCTATGCCTTACGTACTTCCATGTTTTATGTCATTGCTCAAGCTTTTGATGTTTAAACATTATGTTCATGTTTTTATGTTCAAATGTATATGGTATTTTTATTTTATCCATACATACCCTTACTGATCATTTGATCTCACCCTTTTTATGTTTTCTTTTCCCCAGGATATAAAGAGAGGTTTTAGGTAAGAAAAAAAGGGGGAAGTTCTTTATGGTAGATGTTCAAGATCTTTCACCACGATTAGAAGATCACGTTCCAAGTTTCCAAAGACACTAAACTATTACGATCCTTGTGTGTCTGTTTTTGTTATGTATTAAGTATTCCGCAAAAGTAATGTAATGTTCATGTACGTCAATCTTCGGATCTCTACAGACCGTGGAGGTCCGCAAGAAGTAGGCGGACGGGGCAGAGGAGCTGGACGACCAGTAGGTGGTAGATGACATTTTGAGGCCCTACCACTACCACCAGTAGGAGGACTACCCCGACCATGGTGAGCAGGCAGATAGGGGCAGGCTCACCTCCAGGCAGTCGAGGCCTACAACCATGGCACACCTGAGATGATTCTAGGCACTATAGCTGTCTCCTCCACCCTTGCGGTAGTACATATAGACACAGGTGCGAGTCATTATTTTTTTTCGTTACCCTTGTTCGGAGAGCGGAGATTCCAACAGAGCAGTTGGCTCGATCCTTATGGCTAGAGACTCCTACAGTAGTAGAATCGATGATTAAGCACCTGAGTCGGAAGTGTGATCATACTCTAGGAGGTGAGAGCATCGGTTGGGATCTTCTTTTAGAGTCATTGAGGCATTACGTTGTCATCTTGGATATGGACTGGTTATCTACAGTCCATGCTCAGATCGACTATATTAGGCGCAAAGTGCGGTGTGTCAGCATGGATGGGAGAAGATTCACCTTCGATGGTGAGAAGGGAGCCTTTGCAGGGCAGGATGGACTTACGCAGAGGAGAGGGTAGCTGAAACGCACGGCCGATTGTCGCCTATCAACCGGTCAAAATTCCGGTGCTCTGCTAATGTGTATAGCAGCACTCGGGTCGAATCCTCAGCGATGATACTTTGTAATAGTCGTTTGTTTTTAGTTGATTGTATTTTGATTTGGGGGGTTTGTTTTCAGAGCTTAATTGAAATGATTTATGTATGATGTTTGATTTACCAAATTTATAAATATTGGGGTGAGATCATCATTGGGCAGTTAAGAATGTGATATCCTTGAGCCTTACTTTGTATTGCATTAAATTAACACCCATGTCATAAGTTGACTTTGATTGGAATTCCTAAGTGTGAAGGCTTTAATCCAAGCCTTAAATTAACTTAGGGTTTTAATCTCAATCAAAACTTATTTATGGTAGTGTATTTATGGTTCCAATAATCCATGGAAACCGCTTGTTAAACAAAACATATCATTAATCCATGACATATTAAGTTTAACATACACAATATTAATTTAAGGAATACTCATCGAGAAAAACTCTCAATCACTTAACATACCTGAATTATAACTCACCCAAATTAGAGATTTACTCAGACATTTTGATGTTTAATATTCTGGTTAAAATAATTATGATGATAAATTAAGAATATAAGAAAAATAAAGGGATTAGAAAAGAGTGGTATGTTGACACACACACACGAACAATGATGATAATTAAAAACGGATTTTCGATTGAATGAGGAAGAAAAATAAGGGAAGGGGATTGAACTGAATTTAAACTATTTTAAGAACATAAATATTAAACTACAGAAGTTGGATGAGAATAAGAGATATTGAAGAAGTAACTTGCATTAAAACAGAATTACAAAGAAAGGACTTACAAAATTACAAACATGAAGAACACAAAAGTAAGTGAAAACAAAGAGAGGAGGAAAGGTCTCTCAAGTGAAAACATGAGTATGGTAGGTCCTCCCAAGCCTTTGGAAAGGCTTTGGTCATGCCAATATGATATCCTCTCTTCTGAAATGCCAACCCCTCTCAGGGAGAGAATGGGAGAGTATTTATAGCCAAAGGAGTGGACTGTTTGCTTTCCCAATCTGTACCTCCACTTGAATCGCCAATTGAGCTATTCAGACAGCCGAATATTCATATATCTCCTTCTTCAAAGTTGTATAAAATAATTTTGGCCGACTACTCTAAAAAGATGGAGGCATTTGGAAATGTGGATCCAAAGTTATTGCGATTTTATTAAACAAAATAAAACTGTCCATTTCTATCCATGCTTTTTCGATGGCCAAAATGTGAATGGATTTTGGAACAGGAATATGCCTTCAAATACGAATGACTTCTTCAACAATGTCGGCCGCCTATATCTCCTATTCCACACTGAAAAATATCAGCTCTATTGGATGCTTACATCAGGAGATATGTCATGCATACTATACTGATTTTAATTCTAGGACAGAATGGTGGTCTGGACTTAAAAGATTTATTTGGGCCCCTTGTACTTGGATTTGGGCCTTGAAAGTTTTATCCAAGATGAAATGTTGTGTCCCCCGAATTATGGTGGAGAGTTAAGGTTTTTGGACTTCTGGATTGAACCCAGTAAATCAATCTTCAAAGATGGTCTAGTTTGTTCACAGATTCTTTGGTCTTGTTTGTGAGGACCATATGACCCTACAAATGGCAGAATTGGCTCATGGTTCCTTCTAAAGAAATGTTTTATATTGAATGTAGAATCCTACAAAACACTAACCACACAATTGGGATCTGTATAGTGACAGTTATAAGTTAAACATTAAACTGACTCAATTGGACTACTTCTAAAAATGCTCAAATATTATACTTAATATTAAAACATTAATATTTCACACAAATTATGAACATTTCATATAAAATAAGTAAAGGGGGAATATAATAAGTCATGAAAATATTAGTAACATAAACTCCCCCACACTTAGATTTGTGCGTGTCCTCATGTGCAACAAATATAAAAACATGACAAAATCATTTTCACTCACCAACAAATATTAAAATTTTGTTTTCTCCAATCAGGGGAGGTTTAGACTATTTCACTCATCCATATTGAATCCCACCACAGATTTGGTTCACAATAATGCATCAGAAACAATTCATTTTTTCATGTTCAAGGTTTTAATTGGAAAATGTAGGCACTCAAAACTTACTCCTCTCAAGATGATAAAAATGTATTTTAGGAGTTTCACTCATTCACCAACAAAAATTGAAAATCAAGAGTTTGTAAGAGCTCTCAGCTTCCATTCCCAAATCTAATGTGTAAAAAAATCAAGAGGTCTTTTAAGGGGTTTTTCAGTGGCTATGGGACGGTAGGTATATAATGTCCAAAGGAAAAGAGGGGTTAAAACCACCAACATGGAAAAATCAATGCACATTTTTTTTGAAATTTGATTTGAAAAGAAATAGAAACACATATTTACAAGGGAATGAATGTGTGATGAATGAAAAGTGAGGGAGATAGAAAATGGAATAGGGTGAGATGATGGAATATGTAAAACATGGAAGACTTCAAATAATGACACAATACATGATGATTCAAGTGTTTTTTTCTTTTTTTTCTTTTTTTTCGAAAGTTGGGCTTGAAACAAGTCTCACAGTCATCTCCCAACCCTTGTTTGATCTTCTCATGGAACTAATTTTAGTAGTTATAACATGATCAAAGGTTGATGATGAATGATTTTTGACCCACCCAAGACACAACCCATTCCTTTTTTTCATATTTTTTTAATATAATTTTTTTTCATTTTTTTTGAACACTTTTCAATGACATTTGTACAAATGAAAATTACACATATACACCCCAAAGCTCACAGAATTACAACCTCTCCCCCATAATTGAATGGATTCTTGCCCTCAAGAATATGATGACACATTGGAAATCAATGAAAGTACGCCCAAAAATGAAGTCCATTCCCCCCACACTTAAATTTCAATAAATTGTACAATGAAAATCCCTGAAGATGTTGGGTGGGACAAGGTATTAGGCTTGTAATGTGGCTATCAAAAGAAAGGTTTTCATAGGCTCAAAGGGGATTTCAAAAGTAGGATCAATTTAAGGGTAACGAGAGGCAATTTGGCTATTCTGATTCTCATGTGGCTTAGAAAATTCCTCTATCATATTAATGCACACAAAAGATGGAAATTCAGCTCGGAGGTCCACAAACTCAAGACTCACAATCAGTGGTGAAGACACACAATGAAAAAGATGGCCATAGATGACCTTGGCATGAAGGCTAATGTTATTCCTCACGGTAGGGGAGAATCATTTTCCACCAAAAATTGTTCATTCAAAATGTTTGTTATTGACACAAAATTTTTTACCCAAGTTTGAGATAAAAATTCAATATATTTGAGTTGAAAAAAAGCCTTTTGACTCCCCAAAATTGTTGGACAGAATTTCAATATTGGATGATGAGTAATTATGACACCCTTTTTTTTAATTTTCATTTTTTTTAATTAATTTTAATTATTTTATTTTTAATGACACATCCACACAAAAGAGAAAATAGAAAAAAGGTTGTGGAAGAATGTTGTAAAAAAATGAGAGGGAAAGAGGAAGAAGAAGAAATAGAGAGAAGAAAAGAGGAAAGAGAGATTGAGAGAGAGAGACTTAAAGGGAAAGAGGTTCCCCCTGGTTTGGATTTGGTGGGTCGCCGTTTCCATCTAGTGGTGGGTCAATGGATGTCGATGTGGAACCTTAAGTGAATGGACTCTCATGGTGATGCTTTAACCGGTGTCCATTTACCGTGAATGTTCTTTTTGAAGAAGGGTCTTGGACTTGCACTGCACCAAATGGGTAAACATTAGTAATAATAAAACGTCCATCCCAACGAGAATTGAGCTTACCTGGGTGAAGTTGGAATCGAGAATTGAAGAGAATTACCTATTCACCTTCATGAAATACCTTTCTAATAATGTGCTTGTCATGGAGTGACTTTGCCTTTTCGTTGTAGAGAATGGAGTTCTCATACGAATCGAGTCGATGCTCCTCCAATTCAGTCAACTGTAACAATCTTTCTTCACCAGATTTTTCACAATCAAATTACAAGCTTTGACAGCCCAAAATGACTTATTTTGGATTTCAACTGGTAAATGACAGGCTTTACCAAAAACTATCCTAAATGGAGACATCCCAATGGGTGTCTTATAGGCTGTTCGATAGGCCCAAAGTGCTTCACCAAGTCTATCGGGCCAGTCTTTTCTTGTGGGCTTAACAATTCATTAAAGCACTCTTTTCACTTCTCTGTTATAAAGTTCAGCCATTCCATTTATTTGAGGGTGATATGCAGTGGATGTTTTATGTACAACCCCATTCTTTTTCAAAAGTGACTCCATGGTTCTATTATAGAAATAAGTTCCTAAGTCACTTATCAAAGCACGTGGTGTTCCGAATCGATGGAAGATATGGGTTTTGAGGAACTCACTCATAGTTTGAGCATCATCTTTCCTAGTGGGTTTGGCCTCGACCCACCTAGAAACATAGTCAACAGCAAGGAGAATGTAGGATAATCCATTTGAAGGGGGAAAAGGTCCCATGAAATCGATGCCCCAAACATCGAAAAGCTCACAAAAGATTAATGGCTTTTGAGGAATTTCGTTTCTTTTGGAAATTGTGCCAAACTTTTGGCATGTGGGGCATGATTGACAGAACTCGTGTGAGTCCTTGGAGAGTGAAGGCCAAAAGAATCCAGAATCTAGGACCTTTCGAGAAGTTTTTTGTGGTCCAAAGTGCCCACCTCCAGGCATTGAGTGGCGGAATTCCAAGATGGAGGATTGTTCAGTTTCATCAACACGTCTCCTAATTACCATGTCAGCCCCAGTTTTCCAAAGTTTATTATCTTCCCAAAAATAATGCTTTGAATCACTTTTCATCTTTTCTTTTTTTTCTTTTGAAAAATATTCAGGGAAAACACCAGAAACCAAGTAATTGACAATTGGGGCATACCATTGTAACTTTGGAGTGAGATATGAGAGGTGTTCAGTTGGAAATTCAGGATCAATTATTTCAGAATGAGATGAATTGGAAATTCTACTCAGGTGGTCAGCCACAGGGTTTTCTTTTCCAGTTTTATCTTTTATCACAAGGTCAAACTCTTGGAGCATTAAAATCCATCTTATTAGCCTTGGTTTGGAATCACTTTTCTTAAGTAAGAACTTTAATGCTGAGTGGTCCGTGAAGATGATGATTTTGGCACCTAAGAGATAGGGCCGGAATTTATCCAAGGCAAAAACCACAGCAAAAAGTTCTTTTTCAGTCACAGTGTAGTGTGATTTAGTTTCATACAATGTTTTTGAGGCATAAAAGATGACATGAGGAATGTTTTCTCTTCTTTGACCAAGAACAGCCCCAATGGCCCTATCAGAAGCATCACACATCAATTCAAATGGTAAGGACCAATCTGGGGGTTGGATTATTGGAGCAGATGTGAGAGCATATTTGAGTTCAATGAAGGATCTCTTTCAAGCCTCATCAAAACTGAATGTGACATCATTTTTAAGTAAACGAGTAAGTGGGAGGGAAATCTTGCTGAAGTTCTGAATGAATCGCCGATAGAAACCGGCATGACCAAGGAATGACCGAATGTCTCGAACTGATTTGGGTTCAGGAAGTGATTGGATCACCTCAATTTTGGCTGGATCAACTTGGATACCCTCTTGAGAAATTATGTGCCCTAGAACAATCCCATTTGAAACCATGAAGTGACATTTTTCAAAATTCAGCACAAGGTTACACTTGACACACATTGGAAGGACCAAAGAGAGTGAATGTAAGAAAGATTCAAATTACACTCCATAAATGGTAAAGTCATCCATGAATACCTCCATGCAATTCTCAATGAATTCAGAAAAGATACTCATCATACACCGCTGGAATGTTGCAGGAGAATTACAAAGGCCAAAATGCATTCACCTATAGGAATAGGTTCCAAAGGGGCAAGTTAATGTGTTCTTTTCTTGGTCTTGATGGGTGATTGGAATTTGGAAGTAGCTGGTGTAACCATCAAGAAAGCAATAGTGTGACTTTCCGGCCAATCTCTCAAGAATTTGGTCAAGGAAAGGAAGTGGGTAGTGATCTTTTCGTGTTTCAGCATTCAATTTGCGATAATCGATGCACACACGCCATTTGTTTTTCACCAGAGTTGTGACCACTTCTCCATGTTCATTTGTGACAACTGTTATCCCGACCTTCTTAGGTACGACTTCAATTGGACTAACCCATTCACTATCAGAAATTGGGTAGATAATACTAGCTTGAAGAAGCTTGGTAATATCTTCCCTAACTACCTCAAGTATGAGTGGATTGAGTCTTCTTTGAGGTTGCCTAATTGGTTTGGATGATTCCTCTAGATGGATGTTATGCATGCAAAGGGCAGGGTTGATTCCTGGAATATCCTCTATGGTCCAACCTAAGGAATTTTTTTTCCTCTAACACTTGAACAATTTGGGACTCCTCAGTTTCAGAAAGTGAAGTAGAGATAATGACAGGGCTGGAGGGATCATGGAAAAGGAATGCATACTTGAGGTGTGAAGGAAGTGGTTTTAGATCAGTTTCAGCCTTGATTTGAGAGCTAGACAAGTTAGGAGCAGGAGAAGGGATTCCAGATGGGTTTGGATCATTTTCCTCAACACTGTCCAAGGTGGAGCAGTAGAGATCAGAGTTGATGTGGGATTCAAGAGAGTTTTCAAGTTCCTCTAGATTGATGGAGTCTATGAATGAGAGGTCCACATCAACTTCACAATTTATGACTTTGTTAATCATGGTGCAGATTTCACAAGATCCTTTATCATTAGAACATGAAGAACATGGTGGATTGGGGTTCGATTGACTCTTAGAAGTGTCCTCAGAAGAATTGATTGAGAATGCAGAGTGATCCTCTGATGGGTATCACATGGCTTGGAAAATGTTGAAATTGACCAGTTGGTCACTGAATTCCATGGATAAGATGCCTGAATGGACATCAATCTTGGTTCTCGCAGTCATGAGGAATGGTCTTCCAAGAATTAGGGGAGATCGAGAAGAGGTCGTCTCACCTTCCATGTCAAGGACATAGAAATCAGCTGGGAAGATAAGATCATTGACCCGAACAAGAACATCCTCAATTATCCCCTCAGGACTGGTAGTGCTTCGATTGTCTAATTGAATGACAACACCCGTTTGGTGCAAGGGACCTAGACCAAGCTTGGAGAAAATGGATTTGGGCATGAAATTTATTGAGGCTCCAAGGTCTATGAGTGCATCATCAAAGTTGGAACTCCCTATTTGACATGGAATCGTGAAGGTCCCTGGATCTTTGCACTTCATTGGAATGGACTGTTGGGTTGAAACATTTTCAATGTTCCTAAGTTGCCTCTAATGGGTGCAAAATTCCTTAAGAAACATGGCATACTTAGGGATTTGTTTGATGGCATCTAAGAGGGGGATGTTCACTTCAACACGTCTAAACATGTCAAGCATTTCAGGATCAGGTTCAAAGGACTTCTTAGTCTTGGAGATGGCTTGAGGAAAAGGAATTGGGTTCCTTAGAGGAATGGAAGGAGGTGAAGGAGTGGATTCAAGTTCATTTTCCATCTTTTTGTTCTTTTCATTTTCTAGATCAACATCGAAAGGGGAGGTAGAGCAATCAGCATGGGTCATAGAAATTTGCTTTCCCGATCTAAGTGAAATTGCACATACATTACCCTTAGGGTTGGGTAATGGTTGAGCTGGGAGTTGGGAAGAATTTGATTGTTGTTGCTGGCTCAGGTGGGATGCAAGTTGACCTATTTGAGTTTCAATGTTCTTGAGGCTAGAACGGGTGAAGGAAGCAAGATCCTCTACAGCACTTTCCCATGGTTGTTTAGAAGAAGAGGATTGTCCCAAATTGGGTTGGCCTTGATTTTGGTTCTTGGGAAAGCGATTTTATTGGGTGGGGAATTGGGAAGGATCGTTAGGATTGTGGAATCCAGGAGGCGGATTGTTCCTTTGGGGTTGAGGAACAAAAGGATAAGGTTGATGGATGTTACCACCACTTTGACCATATAGGAATTGGTTTGGGTTTTGAGGAGGGAATTGAGGAGGATGAGAAATGGGATTACCAAACCTCAGAGGTGGGTTATAGGTAGAAGAGAAGGGCTCAGAGTGGGGTTGGTTGTAGTTTCTAAAAAATTGACCTGATTTTTGAGGGTTGAAGTTTCGCTGAGCATATGCCGCATTGAGCTCCATTGGAATAGATGAATCAGATGGATCATCTTGAAGTTGTGGACATGTGTCAGTCGGATGAGATGGAGAGTTGCAGATTCCACAATTCTTGATAGGTCCAGGTAATAGTGACTGTGGAGAAGATGAGGTTGGGGCTTTGGTAGCCACCGCTAGTTGACGCACAAGACCTATAAGTTCACTCAACCAATCAGTCATCTTGTTGGGCTCTATGGATTGATTCTATGGGGCTTGTTTCACTTGAGCATGTGCTCGAGTATGGAATTGCTGCATGTTTGCAGCCATGTTGCTTATGAGTTCTCGTGCAGCTGTAGGAGTTTTGTCAACAAGAGCACCGCCACTTGCGGCATCAATGAGAGTTCGCTCCATAGCCAATAACCCCTCATAGAAGTATTGGATCAGGAGTTGGTCAGGGATTTGATGGTGTGGACAAGTTTCCACAAGCTTTTTGAACCTCTCCCAATACTCATGGAGTGATTCATTAGGGAATTTACGGATGCCGCTTATTTCCTTTCGGATAGAAGCTGTTCGGGAAGCGGGAAATAACTTCTCAAGGAAAAGTCTCTTCATGTCAACCCATGAGTTTATGGAACCAGGTGGGAGGTAGTAGAGCCAAGACATGGCTAAATCTGCTAGGGAAAAGGGGAAAGCTCTAATCTTGATTTGTTCTTCAGAAACCCCTTGAGGCTTCATGGTAGAGCATACTACTTGGAACTCTTTAAGGTGAAGATGTGGATCCTCACCGGCTAGCCCGTGAAAATGAGGGAGAAGATGAATCAAACCCGATTTGAGTTCAAAGTCAGCTTCAATGTTTGGATATTGAATACCAAGAGGTTGGTAATTCATATCAGGGGCAGCAAGTTCTTTCAATGTTTGTTCCCTAGGATTGGCCATATCTAATTCAATTGGTAGGGCAATGATTGGTTCTTGGGTGATTTGGTTATCCCTAATGGTCCTCCTAAGTCGACAAAATTCTATCAATTTCAGGGTTAAAAAAATCCGAGGGATTGTTTGGGAGGCTGTGGGGCATTCAGAGAGATTTAGAAAGGATGAGGAAGCCGGGTTTTTCTTTTTATTTTTTTCAGTTTATGATTTTTATGAGAAGACGGGTTTTTCTTTGTGTTTTTTTTTCAATTTTTTTTAAAATTTGTTTTTTTTGTGGTTTCTTGACAATAACCAGAAACTAATGACTACTTAAAGAACCATCCCCGGCAACGACACCATTTGAAAGTGCGGCCGATTGTCGCCTATCGACCGGTCAAAATTCCGGTGCTCTGCTAATGTGTATCGCAGCACTCGGGTCGAATCCTCAGCGATGATACTTTGTAATAGTCATTTGTTTTTAGTTGATTGTATTTTGATTTGGGGGGTTTGTTTGCAGAGCTTAATTGAAATGATTTATGGATGATGTTTGATTTACCAAATTGATAAAGATTGGGGTGAGTTCATCATTGGGGAGTTAAGCATGTGATATCCTTGAGCCTTACTTTGTATTGCATTAAATTAACACCCATGTCATAAGTTGGCTTTGATTGGAATTCCTAAGTGTGAAGGCTTTAATCCAAGCCTTAACTTAACTTAGGGTTTTAATCTCAATCAAAAATTATTTATGGTAGTGTATTTATGGTTCCAATAATCCATGGAAACCGCTTGTTAAACAAAACATATCATTAATCCATGACATATTCAGTTTAACATACACAATATTAATTTAAAGAATACTCATCGAGAAAAACTCTCAATCACTTAACATCCCTGAATTATAACTAACCCCAATTAGATATTTATTCATCCATTTTGATGTTTAATATTCTGGTTAAAATAATTATGATGATAAATTAAGAATAGAAGAAAAAGAAAGGGATTAGAAAAGAGTGGTACGTTGACACACACACACGAACGATGATGATAATTAAAAACGGATTTTCGATTGAATGATGAAAAAAAAGAGGGGAAGGGGATTGAACTTAATTTAAACTATTTTAAGAACATAAATATTAAACTACAGAAGGTGGATGAGAATAAGAGATATTGAAGAAGTAACTTGCATTAAAACAGAATTACAAAGAAAGGACTTACAAAATTACAAACATGAAGAACACAAAAGTAAGTGAAAACAAAGAGAGGAGGAAAGGTCTCTCAAGTGAAAACTTGAGTATGGAAGGTCCTCCCAAGCCTTTGGCAATCCTTTGGTCGTTCCAATATGATATCTTCTCTTCTGAAATGCCAACCCCTCTCAAGGAGAGAAGGGGAGAGTATTTATAGCCCAAGGAATGGACTGTTTGCTTTCCCAATCTGTCCCTCCACTTGCATCTCCAATTGAGCTATACAGACAGCCGAATCCTCAAATATCTCCTTCAAAGTTTTAGACAATAATGTTGGCCGACTACTCGCAAAAGTTGGAGGCATTTGGACAAGTGGAGACAACGTTATGGCGGTTTTATTAAACAAAAAAAACTGTCCATTTATATCCATGCTTTTTCGATGGCCAAAATGTGAATGGATTGTGCAAAAGGAAGATGCCTTCAAAACCGAATGACTTCTTCAACAAAGTAGGCCGCATATATCCCCTCTTTCATATTGAAAAATCTCAGCTCTATTGGATGCTTACATCAGGAGATATGTCATGCATACTATACTGATTTTAATTCTCTTCCAGAATGGTGGGCTGGACTTAAAATATTTATTTGGTCCCCTTGTACTTGGATTTGAGCCTTGAAATTTTTATCCAAGATGACATGTAGTGTCCCCCGAATTATGGTGGAGAGTTAAGGTTTTTGGACCTTTGGATTGAACCCAGTAAATCAATCTTCAAGGATGGTTCAGTTTGTTCACAGATTCTTTGGTCTTGTTTGTGAGGACCATATGACCCCTCAAATGGTAGAATTGGCTCATGGTTCCTTCTAATGAAATGTTATATATTGAACTTAGAATCCTAAAAAACATTAACCACACAATTTGGATCAGTATAATGAATGTTATAATTAAAACATTAAACGGACTCAATTGGACTACTTCTAAAAATGCTAAAATATTATACTTAATATTAAAACATTAATATTTCACACAAATTATGCACATTTCATATAAAATAAGTAAAGGGTTAATATAATAAGTCACGAAAATATTAGTAACATCAGTAGCCAATCACACATCAGTTGGATATCATCATCCTTGGAGCAGTTTATGTGCAAAGTCTGAGTTTTCCTACTGTGGTGGATCAGTATGAGGACGTTTTTCCAGACGACATTCTAGAACTACCTCCTCGCATAGAGGTAGAGTTATACAATGACCTAAACCCTGGTACAACACCGATATCTAATCTAGCATATTGGATGGCTCCCACTGTGCTTCTTGAGTTGCGGGTACGGATGGAGGACTTGCAAGGAAAGCGATTTATCTAACCTAGTGTTTGACCTCAGCCTTCTCCGATTATATTCGCCAAGAAGGCGGATGCGAGATTGAGAATGTGTGTTGACAACTGTCGCCTGAATCAGGTGACCGTGAAGATCAACTAACCATTCCAAATGATTGAAGACCTCTTTGATCAGCTTAAGGGAGCACGATGGTTTTCGAAGATAGACCTCAGGTCAAGATATCACCAGCTTAGAGTTCGAGATGAGGATATGCAGAAGATGGCCTTCAGGTGTCGGTATGGCCACTACGAGTTTTTAGTTATTCATTTCGGCGTAACCAATGCTCCAGCAGTGTTCATGAGTCTCGTGAAGAAGATCTTCCAGCCTTAGCTTGATCGATTTGTCGTATTCTTCATCGACGACATACAGATTTACTCGACTACTAAGGAGAAGCATGCCTACCACTTGCAGGTTGTACATGATACACTCTAAGAGCACCAGAATTATGTTAATCTCTCGAAGTGTCATTTCGGGTAATGAGAGGTTCAACTTCTCGGAAATGTCATCTTAGTGGCTGGAGTTGCAGTGGATCCAGTGAATATTGAGGAAGTACTTTCTTGGGAGCCACCCAGGAGTGTGACGGAGGTGCGGAGTTTCCTAGGTCTAGAAGGATACTATCAGTGGTTTGTGCCATACTTCTTCTATAGTTATAGCACCAATTGCATCTTTGATGAAGAAGGGGAAACCCTTCGTGTGGTCAGATAGATGGCAGCTGAGATTTCAGGAGTTGAGTTAGAGATTGACCAGTGCACCCATATTGAGGCTACTCGAGGAGGGCGTAGGGTACATAGATTACTATGATGCATCAGGGACTAGTCTTGGGTTTGTCCTGATGCGGGAGAGAGCAGTGATCGCGTAAGGTTCACGGTAGTTGAGACAACACAAGTAAAACTACACTACCCATGACCAAGAGTTAGAAGCAATGCTCTTCGCCTTGATGATGTGTCAGCACTATCTAATGGGAGAGCACTTTACAGTCTATTATGACCACCAGAGTCTCAGGTACATCTTCTCATAGAAAGACCTAAACCTGAGATAGTGGCTATGGCTCGAGTTCCCCCATGACTATGACTTTGAGATAGTCTATACTCCTATGAAAGGGAACATTGTAGCAGATGATCTAAGTAGAAGATCAGGTATTCAGCTGCTAGGATAGGCGACAAAGCAGAGGGTCGCGTTATAGATATACTTTCTAGATAGAGATAGAGAATACTTTCATCAGTCTCTCACAGTCACCCCTTCACTCCTTCAGCGAGTCAGAGAGGCACAATGTGGGGACGTTGACTATGAGGTGAGAAATGCTCAAATATCCATTGGACATGCGCCTGATGGATTTTTTGAATGAGGGGAGCACGTCATCCTCTTCAGGGGGTGTACCATGGTACTAGTTGCACTACCGGAGGAGGTGCTGAGGGAGTTCCACACATCTCCTCTAGCAGTACATCCAGGAGTGGTGAAGATGTATCATGTCCTCAGAAGATAGCACTGGTGTCCATGTATGAAGAAGGTGGTAGTAGAGTTTGTTTCACAATGCCTCTATTTTCAGTAATTGATGTCGAAGCACCAGTTACCAGCAGGCTTGGAATATCCCTTAGATGTCCCATGGTGGATGTGGTATGGGATATCCCTGAATTTTGTGATGGGGCTTCCACATACATCCATAGGACACGACTCTATCTGGGTGATCGTAGACCGACTCACCAAGTTGGCCCACTTCATACTGATCGGAGAGCATGGATCAGTAGGGATCTTGGTATACCTCTAAGTTTGGGAGTTTATTATGGCTTCATGGTGTGTCATCGTCTATCATTTCCGATCAAGATTTTTGATTCACTTCCCAGCTATGGAAGGGGTTACAGGAGGCTTTTGGGATGCAGATTCTCTTGAGAACTCCATTCCATCCTCAGATGGACAGTCAGACTGAGAGGACCATTCAGAATCTCGAGGACAGGATTCGTTCATGTGTACTAAACTTTTTCCATAGCTTGGAGAATCACTTACCCTTGTTGGAGGTTGTGTACAACAACAACAACCACTCCACCATCGAGATGGAACCATATGAGGCACTATATGGCCGACCATGGAGGTTATCTCTATGCTGGACTGACCTAGGGGAGTCAGCACTCGTAGGACCGGAGATGGTTCAGAATACAATGGAGAAGGTGTAGATCATCCAGGAGTTGATGAAGACTGCACAGAGCAGATATAATTCCTATGCTATTAGGAGGTAGAGACCACTAGATTTTTTAGGCTGGTGACCACGTTTTCCAACGGGTCTCACCTCGACGAGGTCTATAGATATTTTACCATGGCGGAAGTTATCTTTTTGATTCATAGAGCCTTTCCAGGTTCTTATTATAGTAGTCGAGGTGGCCGACCACCTAACCCTTCCACCTCAGTTGCACCGGGTGCACGACGTCTTCCACGTATCTCAGCTGAGGAGATACGTGCATGACCTGTCCCACATCATCGACCATGGGAAACATGACATCGATGACGGGGCGACATTCACAGAGGTCTCGGTGGATATCGAGGATCAACAAGAGCGGGTCCTATGTGGATGGTCGATTCCTCTGGTGCACATTCGCTGGTAGAAATGGGAACCTCTAGGAGAGCACATGGGAGTGGGAGGCTCAGATGCATGTTCAGTACCCCCATTTGTTTCTCTAGTGTGTGTTGTATCTTTTTGGGTATGTAAATCTCTGAGGTGGGAGTAATGTAAAGACCCAGAAATTTCATGGAAATTTGTTTCATAATTATTTGGAATTTTACAATGTCTGCAGTTTCTGACGGTTCCTCATTCCGAGGTCCGGTGTTTCAGGAATCAATTTCTGAAGTTTTGATTTGGTACATTTAGTAAACATACGTGCGAGGTTTTCTATCATTTGAATTGGTTCATCGAATTGAAATCCGAGTACACTAATGAACTCGCAGCACTTGTATTCTCTTAAGGGGACCTTTACCGTAGTTGTGTTTTATGCGGGTTGGAAGTTATTATTTGGGGATTTATAATAAGTTAAATAAAATTATCGTATACAATTTTATTTATAAGAGTTGGTTATTTCCTACAAGGGGGAGTTAGGGGTGGGGCCCACTGCCACATAACCTCCCATGTGGGGATTTAGTGTGGTGGGGCCCACACGAACCCGAACCCTTCACCTCCCCTCAACTCCCTTAAACTCCCCATTAACACCCCCCTTCATTAATTTGACAACTCCCCTCTTAATGTGATCTCTTCACCTCCTTCTCTCCCTATTAAATTTAGCCAACACCTTTTTATTAATTGATTGATCCAAAATTAATTAATTAATTAAATTGTTTCAATTTTAATGTTCTTGTATGAAATAAATAATATCCTTTGCTATTATTTTGGTTGGCTCTCGTTGTGTTGGGATTTCATTGGAGAAATAAAAAGAAATGTGTTATTCTATGAGTAAAAACATGAAGAACTCTCCACGAATCGAAGGAAATGAAGCAAATTTATCCTTTATTCTTCCCTCAACGTCAATAGAATCGACATCGTTATCCGCAACGCCCGACCTCCATGACGCTCGTCTTTTGCGACTTCGTCTACGAATGAAGCTTAAATCAAGGTAGGGGTATGCTTCAATTATAGTTGAATAAAATTGTTATTCGTTCTTAATTGTAACGATGTTTTTTCTTTGGAAATATGATACATCATAACGTGGAGGGTGTGGGACGAACAAACACGGCCCGAAGACCCTTCGTTGAACCATGTTTTATTTTGATGGAGGCAGTGACCGAAGAGGGGGTGACGACCAGAGGAAGCGATGGCCATATTCCGGCCATGTGGAGATTAACCGTGGTCTGCATCCGTAGGACGCTCGGCCGGTGAAGGACCGGCCGGGCTGGAGGACCGCGACGCCTCTAAGGCACCGCGCTGTGGAGAACCATCGCACGCGCTCTGAGGGCTGCTTCAGTAGTGAACCAGCCGGCTCGTCAACCGGCTATGTTGAAGACGCAGCGACACCTGCAGGTGCCGCGCGAGAAGACAGCAGCCCACCCATGTGGGCCCCTCATGCCGGGAAGATCGGCCGTCTTCTGCCGGCCGGACAGGAGGGTCGCGCCGCTCAAAGACGCCAGTTCGAGATGTTGGGGGAACCACGCCCCCCGCACCGGCGTAGCCCTCTATCCGAGCCACAGCCAGCCGCTGGCCGGGTCGCGCCCTTGCGTGGGCAGGAAGGCCTACCACGGTCCAAACCTCACCCCACTGGGCAGGTCCATGCATTATCAGGTTGGGACGACCCCTTAGTCTAGTCATCCCCACCGAGCTAGGATGGGCCGACCCGCCAGCCGACTGGGATTGACGGGCCAGACCCGTTTCACTAAAATGTGAGTTACATCATGATTGTGCGTTTGATCGACGTGTTGTTTCTTCACTGGGACCCTTACGATGAATCGGTCCTTTTTCAGTACTCTATGTGAGTTTTGGACGACTTTTGAAAATAGCCAGGTTTGGAACGAGCATATTTCCAACCAGGCCCCAGGAAAAAAATACTAATAACTCTCATACCTGGTGTCCGACAGATGCGCCATCTATCGCATTGGTTTTTTTATGAGATGGAACATCGAGATACCTCAACTCTGGACTTCATGATAGTTGATGTATCGAACCCCTTTTCCCGAGGAGCGGACCCTCTAGAATCATGTATGTTGTGTGCGGGAACCTAAGAGTAGGCTACGACTGCGACGACAACTGTACTGGAATCCTCCGTGGGTTCAGCAGTGATGACAACTGTACATGAATCCTCCGTGTGTTCGACAGTGATGAAAACTGTACTAGTATCCTTCATGGGTTCGACAACAATGACTTCTGTACTTGTATCCTAAGTGGGTTCAACAGATTTCCTAGTCTATTATCCTACGTGGGTCCGACAACTAATATTAATCAATGATTATATATGATCATCTCTGTCTCTATACAAAAGGTGTATACCTCTGTGAGCTGAGTCTTGTAATTCAGTCGTTATCATTGATATGATTTGCTTCATTCCTGTGTGGACTGTATTGGGCATGGGCTTGAGAGGTGGAGCCGAATGGGGATTGTTAACTTTGGTATATGTATGGGCATATACCTACGTAGAGTTGGTTGATACTTCGAGTTTGTATCTTTCCTTTTGTGGTTTATCCTTAGTGGATACTGGGAGACCTTCACGGGTCTCGGGGACCCTACTGAGTATCGTATACTCACCCCTTCATGGGATATGCCCACACTACGTTGTGTTGTTTGAAGACGATGGACAACACTGATCGATGAGGGGACTTGTAGATCTGGACGGTACCCGGAGGTGGGCCACTTGGTGAGACGTACATGGAGCAAACGGATAGAACTGAGGTAACGAGGAGGCCATCTGTACCCACCATTCAGGTGGGTTTTGCAGGGGATGAATACGTAGTTGCAGTTTTTCTTTTCTTCAATAGTACTAGCTTTTCAGTAGTACTGTACATACTGTTGGGCTTGTATTTCTTTCTATTTCCTTTCAGCACATACTTTTTGTATTTAGTATTTATATAGTGCATGCATCACTTGTTTACTTTTTTGTGTTTGTTTACTTTCATAATGGAAATTCCTTCCCAACATAGGGATTTACGCCTATGGTGCTAGATGCCAGCCCCTGGCCTATGGAAGGTGGGTGTGGGGAAGTCACGGTACGGCCCCTGAGGATGGTTCATGACAATTTACTGAAATTATAGACATCTATTAATTTAATTCATAGATATTACTTCTTTATAGATGTATATTGATATCATTTCACAAAAATCATTATTGATGATAGTAATGTTTTAATTTCATTTGATACTAAATTATAAAATGTTTTATTTCATGAATGATCTTAAATATCATGCATACAGATCATCTAACATGGTATTCTTTAATTAAATAAACTACAAAAACCAATATTCCTAAACCTGGGATAGTAAATATAAGTAATTATGTGTTAAAAATATCATTAGGGGTAAATAAGGTTGATATCAATGATCATAATCGAATTAAATTAGCATAAATGTGTGAGAAAAAATCATTAAATTCTAAAATCATATCCTATAAAACATATATCATAATGATGACTTATGGAATAAAAATTGGCAATTCATAAGACATTAATCATATATTAAATCAATGAACATGATCCATGATATAATTACATAGACATAACAATTTAAAAATACATTTTCACAGAAAATTGTGGACATTAGTAATTAGATATATGTTCACTCACAAAAATAAGAACATTAAATCGAGACCTCAAAAAACTATAGATTTATATTTCGTGGGATCAAATAAAATTACGGATATGAATGAAATTTTCAATCATAAACATTTTCCCATTTAACCTAATTCCACATATTTTCCTATGGAAATAAAAGAATGAACAACTCATGAAATTTTTATCATTAAATGAGGATCACAAATAACCCATTTACCTCATGAGATATAAATATTTAATCAATTATTTTGTGAGAAATAAAATTATAAGCTGACTGGTCATATAATTAAAATCAAATTTATGAGTCCCATAGTAAAATAATGTATATACCATACCATAACTTAATGAAATTGAAATATGACCTAACACATCCAATCATTTAATAACCTGTGTATCTAAAATCGGTTTAATTAAAAATTATCAATTCAACTTATCGTAAATAGTTATAATGAACCAGACCTAAACATTAAATAATCTAGTAAATTTTTATATAATTCACTTCTATACATTTCCAAAGATAATTTATATTTATAGTTTTAAAAAAGTAATAAATATTTCATACATATCATCTAATTGTCATTCAATGTGAGAACTACTATGACAATGTACATTTTTCAAAATAAAAATGTTTTTAAAAAAATCGTGAAATCATTTCATGAAAATTTGTCGCAAAAATCATCTTGGATACTCATTTTCTCTGACCCATACTTAACCCCAATGAACAAAAATTAATATTTTGGATGAGAGAGAAATATTATTAGGGTATATAAATAAAATGATAGAAACCATTAGTACATGACTACTTATAAACATATAAAATCATTCTAAAAAATAAATACTTCTCACCCAATAAATATCATAGAGTTACATTGTGAAAACATTATATTTCCATCAAATAATGATAATATATATAATACCATAAAGGTTATATATGGAAATACATACTTATTATTTATACCCTCATGGATTTTTTTTATTGGAAACCCTCATGGATACCTTATAGTGTAACCCTTAGGGATACTATACAGTAGAACCCTCATAGCTTCCTTATAGTGTTACCATCACAGTTACACTTAGAGTAACCATTAGGTCAACCTCCAGAAAAATAGAACAAATGAATTGGTTAGATATATAGGTCCTACCATTCATCATATTAAAAAATAAAAACTATAAAATAATCATAAAATTGGAAAACTTACATAATGAAAATAATTCCGTAAAATTGAAATTCAAATAGGTTTTTAAAGAAAAATTATATTACAAATATCATATATTTGAAGTGAGAATTAATATAATAACTATAATATGTGTATAAATGATAAATAAAACATAATATAAAAAATTTCATTATCCAAATAATCATAGTTCGACACAGTCAATGAAGTATATAGTTAACCCAATGAAGGTAAACTGGGTTAAGAATTCAATTACCTTGGGTCCTTCTTACTTCAAACATGTAGAAATCCATTGTATAATTTTATAGAGAGTGGTATTAATATATTTAAAATCATATTAATATTTAAAATTGATTCTTTGATATTCTTATAACATCTTTAAACACTTACTAATAATATTTTTTTATTTTCATTGTTTGAAGTGCATTTATATCATGGTTTCCATGGTTGGATTATAACAAATTTTCTTGAATGAATCGAGAAAATCTCCATAAATGAAATTAAATTTTGTTGTTGAAATTATATAACAATAAATGGTTTTATATTTCATTTTGGTTATATGTTATGAGTATGAATCATTAAATAAAATATTATTGAAGAACGTTAGTTTACATTGGTGAATTTTGATCGTTACAAATAAATTTTGTTTTAATAACTAAATTTATGTATATAAACAGGTTATATATCATAATATAACATATAATAGGGACAATAAAATATTATTTATCCATATTAATTATTTTATAACCTACCTATAAGTTAGTAATGAAAATTGAAAACATATCTTCCACGATGATGGTAAATCGACACATAACAGAATATGTTTTTATTTTTTGAATGAAAGTGTTAGGAGACGAAGTAGGAAGATAAATTTTTCTATAAACATGATAAAATTATATTATAAATAAGATACATAATTTTTCATGCCACTTTAATTAGTGGAGGTAAATAGAGTATAGAAATGAAAATTAATTGAAAAGAAAAGAAAATAAATTTTTTACCTCATGAATTTTCAATATTGAGAACCCCCCCTAAAGGCCTTGGTTTTGGCCTTTGTGTGATACTAGATTGAAATAGACAAGAGGAAGAGGAGTTGAAAAATAATTTCAAAAAATTTAAGCATGATACAATGAATTGATGCTGAGGATAAGATATGGAGATGGTTGGTATTTATAGTGGAGCAGAGGGGTGTTTTCTCATTATTATATTCATTATATTATTAATATGGATAATGCTTATGAGTAGATAGAGAATTATCAAACAATATATTAATAAAATTTAATTTCAATATTATAGGGCTTAAAAATTTTCTAACTCAAGGAATAGTGTATTTATCTTATAATTCAAATATACTTTACATTATCATATTTCACTATTCAAAAAAATCACGTATTTCCAAGATATAAAAAAATTCAACCAAACTATTTCTCAATATGATGAACTGAAAAAAAGAACTCCATTTTTTGAAATAATTTTTTAAGTAATATAAATTTAATTTGTAATTAAAAATATAATTTAAACAAAAAATACCATTTTTAAAAATCATTACTAATTTATAACACTTTGAAACTTTAGTAAAAATCACATAAAATTATCATTAATCAAAAGATAGAAAATTTTAATTTTGGAATATAATTTATGAAAATAATTTTTCTTTTAAATCAAAAACATAATTATTAGATTGTAATTAAATATTTATGACCTAGAGAAACGAAAACACTTAATTTATCATTTATTAAACATTTATTTACTTATTCCATTATATAATAAATCACGATTACAATTTTAAGATAAAATTTTTTTATTTATACTCTAGTTGGTGTTGTTATGAATCTATTAGCCAAAATTACTATTTTTAATGGTCATTTTCATTTTCCTACTGTCATGTACTATTCTATTAGTATGAATTCCTTAATTTTGATAAATATTATTTATTTCATTATAGATTCATAATGAATATAAATATTTAATTTAAAAATGAATGAAATTTCTTTTATAAGTACACGGGTTATTGAAATCCCCCCACATTCAGGAAACTTCATCCTCATAGTTTTTTAATAATTAAGAGACAAGTGAAGGTACCCTTATATCGTAGAATTTTCAAACACCCATGTTTCAACATCAACTATGTATATTTATTACAAAAATTTAACATATTAGATTACCTTCTTAAATAATGATTTCTTTCTAATATAAAAATCTAAATAGTTTTCTCTTCATAAGAAATTTTCTCTTCCATTTGAACTACATATCGTCTAAAAAAACGAGATTGATCTGGAATATACATTCTCAATATAATAATTTGAAAAACATTGTATACCTGAGATAAACAGGGAGGTAATGTTATTGGTAGGTGACTCGTCCAACTTTATCTAGGATTTCATAAGGTCCAATATACCATTGACTTAGATTTAATTCTAAAGAAAACTCATATAATTTTTCTATAGAAGGAACCTAAAAAACATGATCACATACCTCCAAAGAAATTTCATTCCTCCTATTATATTAATAATTTTTTTTTCCGACTATGAGCTACCCTTATATTTTTCTAGTTATTATTCACATTCTAAACCGCTTCCTTTACTATTTATGGTCCCATAAAATTTAGGTCCCCAAATTCATTCCAAAATGTTGGATTTCAACATTGGTTACCATATAATGCATCAAATGGTTCAATCTGAATACTGGAATGGAAATTGTTATTAGAATAAAACTCAACTAAAGAAATATATTAATCCATACATCCCTAGAATCCCATTAAACATGTTCAAAGAATATCCTACAATATCTAAACATATTACTCGGTCTTTCTATAAAAATGTGGATAAAAATGTTCTTTTGAAATTAAAATATGTTGATGAAAACATTTGAAGGACTTTGCAAATGATAGATGTGAACCTGGTATTCTGGTATTATAAAATTGAAAGATTAACTCCATGTAACCCTAAAATATCATTATAGTACAGTTGATAAAGATCATCCAAATAAAAAATATCTCGATTGGTAATAAAATTTGTAGATTTTTTGAGTAGATCAATAATAACCCAAATCGTGTTACAACCTTGATAATTATTTAGTAGTCTAACCATAAAGACCATTGAAATATTCTCCCAATTCTACAATAGATCTGGAAAATTTTGAATCACTCCTCTAGTTGTTGTCACTCAATCTTAACCTATTGACTTGCCAATCATTTCAGGGTAAAATATTCCATATATCATTTCATTCCATCCCACCTATAATACTCATGAAGGTCTATATAGATCTTAGTACATCATGAATGAATCAAAAATAACGAACAATGAGGAACATACATTAATTATTTCTTTAGCTGGGAAACACAAGGCATATATAATCTATATCCCAATCATATAACACAATCATTATGAATGTTAAATTCTTAAAACATAACTCTTTTAAAAAATTATACAACTATCTATAACTTAATGTATTCATTTTTAGATTTCCTAATTCTGTCTAAGCGAGAAGACCACACTAACACCTAAACCAGAATAGTGAAATTTCATAAAAAAACTTACATTACAAAATTCATCAAATCATTAATCAATATATATTATTCCCAAAATAACATTTATAATTATTCATGATATTTGTTTCTCAAGAAATATAAAACATTGTTTTATTTTATAGGCCAGTAATTGTTTTTCTAATAATAAAATTTTATTAGTTCAATTCATCTTCTTTGCATGAGTTTTAATTCCCTCTAATTTAATATATACATAATAATTTTATGGTCAATATACATTTCACATTGGCTCCATATATATGATGCCTCAATGTTTTCAAAGAGAAACCCACATCTAAGAATTCTAAATCATGTGTGGGATAATATAACCCCTGAGGTGTAAGTAATTGTGAAGCATATGAGATTACCTAATCAATCTATATCAAACCACAGCCAAGTCCTTTCAATTAAAAATCATTATATTTGATAAATTCATCATTTCTGGAAGCCGGGCCAAAAGTGTAGAATTACCCAATATCTTTTTTAGTTCTGGAAAAGTAACATCACATTATTTTTTACAAATAAATTTTACCCATTTTGTGTTAATCTTGTTAGAATGTTAGATAATCTGAAAAATCATTAAAAAATCATTGGTAATAACCCTCTAATCCATGAATACAATGAATCTATATAACCTTTTTTGGTCTTTTTATTTCATGAACCTTTTTTTGTGGGATTATTAATTATTACATTATTAATTACAAGGTTCCCACAATATAAAATCTGTTACAACCAAAAATTATGTTTTCATAGTTTTTTGTATGACATATTTTAACGGAGTGTTTACAAGAATATCCAAAAATGTTTTTCATGATCCTATTATTCTTTTGAAAATACAAAATTATCATGATTAAAATCAAAAAATACATATCCAAATATTAAAATAATATTATACTTATTAGATTCATGAATACTACATGGTAATTTATAAAACTATAGGTAATACCTACAAACTAGGAATTACCATATATGGTAGGAAATGTTTTTGTGGGAAGTCATCTTCCTCCACCTTCAGCTGATGGTACCTAGATCTCATGTCAATCATGATAAAACCCATAGATCAATGGAGAGGAGGAAACAAGTCATCGACATGCAGAAAATGATAATTGAAATTAATTATAATGTTTTTAAAAAAATATAAACACATTGTATCATGGAACCATTTGTTTTTCAATGCATAAAATAGGGGAACCCGGTGGTTATGTGCAATGATGAATGAATCCTTTATCAAGAAACTCCATCAACTGATATTTCAATTGAATAATCACACTTGAGCCATTAGACATTTGGTTTTTGAAATTGGGTTAACATTAAGAACCATGTTAATATAAAATAATACTTTTTAATCATGTTAAATAACAAGAAACTCATTAGTAAAAATATCTAGGTAATCATTTACTACTAATAAATCATTAATTTGAATAGTTCCCATGTTTTCAACAATATGTTCTTGATGACCTTCATTTCCAAATTTAAAATGTTTCTCCAATTGTAGATATGTTATTAATTGTATGTGTTCAATCATGTATAACAACTGAAATTCTTCAAAAAAAAATTACTTTACAACTTCAATCAATCTTAATACCATAAACATAAATAAATTCTATACCCAAAGTTACATCAAACTGTTCTAAGAGGAAAACCAACAAGGTTTTTAGGAAGTGGATTTCCATAGACAACAATATGAAGTTAATTTTAATACATTTTTACTGTAAAATTTCCCCTTTATGTATTAACCATATGTTATATTTCAACTCTTGATGTGAAATTTCTTTTTTACTATAATATTTCATAGAAAAAAAGAAATGTGTGTACCTCGTATCAAACAATACTTTAGAAAAATATTAGAAAATAATAAAAGTACCTCATACCATTTCATTGGTAGGTATGAAACTTTATAAAGAAGTCATAATAGATCCCACAACACCTAGATTCTTATAATCTGGATGGTTTCCCTTATTCAGGCCTTTCTTTGGGCCGGAGTTTTCATAATGAACCATCTAACCACATTTCAAACACCTTGCAGTTTTCTTATCATAATTAATATTAAAATCATATTAATTAAAATATCAAGAAAAATGTAAAATCATAGCACCTCGAAAACACATCACTATTTAGGTATGTCATTCCAAAGGGTGATTTTTAAACCACTTTTGACAATTAAAAAACTATAAAATTTTAGTATCAGAATTTTTTGATTGATTCTTACCATCCCATTCCATCTAATCCACTTTTTCTGCTTGTTATCAAATTAAACATGATCATATGAAACATCATTTATATAGTCTCTACACATCAGAAAATATTCTCATAACATGGATTCATGGGTAGCCAATGGCCTTTGATATCTTGTCTTTAATCCTGAGTAAAATGAATGATTTTTCTATCAAAATCCTAAATTATATTATAATCGTACCTTTCCAATTAAGTGATTTTTCCTTCATACATAGCCAATAGATCCTCCTCCAATTTTTTAAATTCACGGAATTTATTTTCCACCATTATTCAAACCAACATAGAGAAATATTTTTCAAGTAAATTATCTTACAATTCATCTCATTCCAAGGGATCAATATCATCACTATCCCTTATATTCTTGATATTTTACCATCATTGGTCTGTTTCACCTTCAAAATTATAAATTTAAATAGTATAAATTTCATTATATGAACACCCCATAACTTAGAATATATTTTAAAGGGATTTAATCCATCCTTAAACTATAATTATCTCTTAAGATCAACTGAAATAAGGAGGTTGTTTCCTCATAAACTATTCCACAATCATCATGTACTATTATGGTTGATCTACTAATTATATTACATTGATTCCATGGTAATTTATATCCTATTTCAACTAATATTTTATTATCAAAATCTATTTTGTTCCATTTACCACCATTGCAGCTTGCAGATTCAGAAATATTTCATCCTCTCAGGGCCTACCAATATTTTCATCAATATTTTTTATGTGGAAAACCATTCAGAATAGAAATATCATAAATGAAGAAACATGTTAATTATTAAATAATATATAATTTCAACAAAAAAAATAAAGTAAAAATAATTAATGGAATTCTGTTAACATCATCTTAACCCCTAAAGTTATCAAAATCGATCTCTAATACATTTTATATAGACTCTGCCTTAAACATTACATAATCTAGTAATGTAATTTAGAATTCACTTACTTACATTCCCAATGATATTTTTGGATTATAGTTTTATAAAATTAGAAAATAATTCATATATATAAACCTCTACAAATTAAAGTGTGTAAAACTAATCAAAAATACATTTATTGTAATATAAAATCCTAAGAACACATAATCATTTCATTGAATGTCATCCCAACATTCATCTTTTCATAATCATTTATCTGAAATATACTTATATCATAGGGAAAATAATTTAAAACATTGTATGAAAACTAAAATCACAGTATGAGATATAAAAATATTGAGGGATATCATAAGTACATGAATTGTTAAATTTATATGATATCATTTTACCAAAGGCATACTTCTCACCAAATAAATATCATATAGTTAATTTTTTAAAACATGAGATTTCAATAAATATATGAAACAAAAATAATACCATTAAGTTAACATGGTGAATTACTTAGTTAATATTGTAATCAACATTTCTACTTTAATATTTCTATCCCTCACAGATATCTTTCAATGTAACCCTCATAGATACCATATGGTGTAAACCTCGTAGTTATACATGGAGTAACCATATAGTTGATCTGAAACATAAACATAACCAATGAATTAGAGGGAGATATTAGTCCCACCATTCATCATAAACATTCCCAAGGAAAATAACATAACTGAAAAAAACAATACTTACATCATATAAACCATTCATTAAAAATGAAATTAAATGAGGATTTTACCAGAAATAACTTATAAATATAATATATTTAAATTTAATAACTAATAGAATCAAGGTATTATCTGTATAAACTATAAATAAAAAAACTGAAACAGAACTATTTACATAAGTAATCGTAGTACCACATTATTATTGAAGTATCATGTTATCCGAAATAATTGAAATTGGGATAAGAATTTCCCTACCTTAGGGTTTTCTTAATTAAAACAAGTTCAAAATAAATTTATAATGGTTTAAATAGAATTATTAAAATATTAAAGATCCCTAATAATATATATAATAACTTATATGATATTATAATAACATATTTCAACCCATTTATTTGTAATATTTTGTTATTTTCAATGTTTTAGGGTTTTTTTATTTCATGGATTCAATGGTAGGTTTATTATAGATTTCATTATTAGAAGGTATAAAAACTAAATTAATGAAATTAAATGTTAATAATTAAATTTCAGATTATTAGATGTTATTACATGAAATTTTGGTTTTATGGGATGAGTATGAATTGTTAGATAAAACATTTGTGACTAGTCATAGTTTATTTTACTAAATTTTTATCATTACAAACAACTTTAGTTTTATTAATTATTATTATGTATAAACATGTGTCTTATAAAATAATATAATTTATAATATGTATAATAAAATATAATGTTTCCATTTTAATTGTTTTATGACATGCCATTAATGTAGTAATCGAAATTGAAAATACATTGTCCATGTTGACGGAAATCCAAAACATCATTGACGATGTTGTTATTTTTAGAATAAAAGAGAGAGGAGATGAAGTATCGTGTGGAATATTTCCATAATCGTGATACAATTATAGTATATATAAGTTTATAAAGTTTATGTTCTTCTAATATATTAGTATGTGAACATAGTATGTGAAAATAACAATAATTGAAAAGAAAATCAATGAAAATGAAAGTGGAATTTTACCTCTTGGATTATCCATATTGAGAACCTCCTTATGGCCCTTGATTATGGAGTTTCAGTGAGACCTACAGGACATGTATGTTGGGAAGAATCTTGGGAAAGGAAATTTATATAAATTAAACTAGCTAAAAGTATTTAATGGGTGAGGATTAGAGGTGTTGTGGTGTGGTATTAATAGTGGAGGTGAGGGTTGTTTTATCATTATTATAATCATTAATAAATTAATCTCGTAATGACTATGTATAGATTTATAATTGTAATAAAATATATTAAGATAATGAATATATGTTCTAGAAAATAGTACATACATCATTCATGACCCATGGAATGGTGTATTTATCTTATAATATATATATACCATAAATTACTATATTTTACTATTCCCAAAAAATTCAAGTCTTTTTGAATAATCTCGTAACATATCCTCATGCATTTTTTGATGTTTAGAATTTAAAAAGAAACTCAATTTTGGAAAATAATTTTATAATTAAGAGAAATTTAATTATGAATCAAATTATAATTTAGTCAAAAAAATATCAATTATAGAATTGTATCAGGTTTTATAATACATTGAAAAATTAATTACTATCTCATAAAATAATCTTATAAAAATAAAAAAAATTAATAATTTATGATTATTTTTTATGAAAAATAATTTTCCATTAAAAATATTTAAATCAAAAAATTAATTAAATATTATTGTCTCACAAAAATAGCTAAACATAATTTATTATTTCAAAAACATTTATTACCATAATCTGTCATATAAATATATCATGATTACTCTTATAAGATAGAAAAAAATTATCTATACTCTCATAGGTGATGTTAATATCCTATTGGCCATAATTACTATTTATAATGCTCATTTTTCTATTCTCACAGTCAAGTAACTATTATATAAGTATAAATTCTTTAATTTCATTAAATATCATGTATTTAATTGTAAATATATAATGAAATAAAATATATAATTCCAGATTGAATGAAAATTATTTTTTAAGTACCTGTGTTGTTATAACGAGATGGAGAAAGAGGTTTGATAATCATTTGTTCAATTCATCATTATATAACTCAGGGAAAAAAATTGTTTTGATGATAATTTCATTAATTACTCATAGCACAACCTGTGGAAATGGAATCGGTTTCATGAAAAAATATTATCCTTAATAAAAAATAATCTAGAAGAAGAATATGGTTGGTATAATTGGATTACATCCCCAATCTATCTTAGGATACATCAAATGGGTTTATCTTAGATGGAAATTTCATTAAAAGATCACATGGAAAATTTACTGAGGAAATAAAAGATTAAAAATTAAACCACATATTTAAAATAAAAAAACACCAGAAATATTAATGTTTTTTTGTTGAATATAAAATTATAAACATTTTCAGGGGTATTTAAATTTTTGATATTTCCTAATGGTGGGAAATAATTTTCAAGCTACAAAAATTAAAACAAAGACTCCTTTGACATTTTCAGAAATAATTAAAAGCACATAATTCTGAAAAGGTAAAATAATTATTACAAAAAAACAATTTCATAAACTCATTTAAAAAATTAATTTTTATTTGTAAAAATTTAATAAAACATTATAGAACATATGTACCTGAAATAGAAAGTATTTTCGATCCAATGAATAAATAAAATCTTTTTCCATGAATTTATTACTGTAATATTCTGAATACACATAGAGAGTAAAATCAAATTAAAGACTTAAATTTCGATAAATAACTATATTTAATGATAATTAATTATTTTATTCAGTTATAAATCATAATATTTCATCATAAAATACGTAATCATAAATAATCCTTATAAAAAAGAGATTACAATCGAAAACCCTAACAGCTTTAGTAACTTTTGAGTTACAAGATTCTTGAAAAATAATTAAAATGTTTGTTATATATATCCTATAATATTAATAAAAATAATCATAAAATAAATTATTGGGAATATTATACACCAAATAAATTAAAAAGGGTTGAATATTTAATGTCTCCCTTGGAAATAAGAGTGACACTATAATCACTCTTATTTCATCCATACAAGTTCAATGATCATGTAAAATTAATATATACATATTATAAATTTATTAAAACCCCTTAATAAAATATATTACGGAATATATAATTTACATGATATCTTTTATCACTTGTTTATCGATAATGTTAGTTTAATGTAACTATTCTAGATGATAACTACCACATTTTTCATGTATGTTTTCATTCTGTAGTTTCAGTACTGGTAAATTTATCATGGTTTTATAACAGAAATTTTTTGGACATTATATAAATAATATATATATTAATTATATACATATTAAGATTCATAAATAACATATATTAAATGAAAAATTAATTATGTTATTTAGTGAGATGATATGCAATAAATTCACACAAACATTGTTTACACTTTATCAAAAGACGAAAAGCATGTATAAGAAATATTAATAAAAATTTATATAAAAAATTTTCAACACAATAATAAAATATTTATTCATTAAAAAAATATTAATTATGTCAATGAAAATTAAAAATTAAAATTGTATGACATCACTTAGTGGAGGCAGAAATACATACGTAAACATGAACGATGTTATTATTTTTCAATTGATTGTATGGTAAAAAGGGAGAAATTAGATTATAATCCCATAAGAATAATTATTCCATAAATAACATATATAAATATATGTTAAATACATAATTATATCAGTCTATGATAGGTGGTATTGGAAAATGAATTTTATTGGGGCGTGTGGCCGTAGTCTATCGTACAAAAAATCGATAGTTCCATTTCCCATTTGATTTTTGTGGAGATTGATGAAGGTAAAATAAACTAGTTAATAAAATCTCATTAAATTAGAAACAATTATCATACTCATGAATCACATTTGGAGAGAAATTTAGGAGGTAGTAGAAGAAATAAAATCAAAAGTCATGGTTAAAAACATTATCTCAAATTTAAAGAACCTCGTTAGGATTTTACATAAATTCTTACTAGGAGGGTTTAATAATAAAATTAAGACCTCTATAATGATATTATGTAAATAGAAAACATATTTTGGTTTGTATTTTCTAAACCAAAATCCTTTGTATGTTTGAAGTAGTGAGTGGAGGTGATGTTCACTTATAAGTGGGAATGTGTACCCACTTGGAAGGCACATTGAAATTTCTTGAAACAATACAAATTGATAAATTAATTCCAAAAAATGATTCAAAAAATTATATATTTTAATTTTAAAAAAGAATTTTTTGATATATAACTAGATAATAATATCTGGTTCTATTTATTTGGAAACCATAAGATTATAATTTTGTTTAACCCCACATAAACTTGATTTTAACCATAAATGTGGTAATTAATTTTTATTGTTTTTATGATTAATTTTGCATAAAAGGATTTTTTGAATTATTACCAAATACATAGTGTGATGAAGAAATTTTTTTATTCCATTTTAAAAAATTCCATTGTTGAATTTGGAATTGAAAATTTAACATTAAACACATAGATGTGATAAAAATCTATTTTCTAACGTAATGATTTTCACTAATATAAAACTAGTTTCAATCAAAAGTAAATGTTTAATTAAGTAAAATGACCTAATTTTTTATAACAATAATATAATTTAACAAATTATCCTTTAAATTCCTTCTGAAAAAATTTAATTATTTACATTGTTTTCTCAAAAAAAGTTTTTTAAATAAGAAACCATGTTTTTTCACTATGCATGTAAAGAATATTCATTTAAAAAAATGCAATAAGAAACTAAAATAATTTTTAAAGTAAAATTTCAAAATTTATATTAATTCATTCATAAAAACTTTCATAAATTGAAAAATATTAATTTTTTTTACAATAAAAATTATTTATTGTGAAATTTATTTTTCAATATTATAAATTATTTAATTAGTTTTAATTAACTATTTATCAACAAAAATTTATACATAATTATAAATAACAATATATTCATATTCATATTTCCATGTTTCATGGATATGTTATGTTAGTAATTTTTAAATGATAACATTATCATTATATCATGGTTTGATAAAACTAAATGTTGTAAACCATGAAAGATATAGATTAAATTAAATTTATATGAAAAAAATCATAAAATTTCATTGTATAACATTATCTCCCTAGTTACTTAATACTTTATTCATAATTAGATATTGGTCTAACAAATAAATTGTTTGAAATTTTAGAAGAATAATAGATTAAAATCCTCATCATAAAAATGATTAATACATATTTCCAATTAAACTGGAAACAGAATATTGGAATGTAATTTAGAAAAATAGGTAATTAGGATTCCGAATATGATATTATTTATGTTAAGTGAAAGTCATGGTAAATTAATGACTATAAATAATTTAAAATAAAAGAGTGATTAATCATGAGAAAAAAAAATTAACAAAAAAAACCACAAACTAATGAGTAGAGAAAAATATGATCAATTAATAAGAAATGAAGGTAATAGGGAAAATGTAAGAATGATACTTATCAAAATGTTAATTATTCATGATTAGATAATATAGCTACAAGATTTCATTCCATTTCATAATAATAATATCATCCTTTGGTATTGCTTCCATCAATATCCTCTTTGTCTTACTCTAACAATTAAATTATCAAGATGAAAATTTTATTCCAAAACCATAGAAATTTACTCTCAATGGATCAAAAGTTCCATAAAGTCATAAAATTTTATTCATCATATCTCATGATATTTTCCAAAATCAAAATGGGTAAAACAAGTTATCCAAAATGGAATAATTGGAATAATTATGTTTTAATGCATCGATAATAACACACAATGTTCATATTATTATAGTCTACAAATTATTTCCCATAATGATCCCCAAAAATATGATTGAACTATACAAAATCCCATGTATTTGAGTTATTTTATCCAACATACGTCCATGATAAAAAAATGTTTCTTGACATAGTTTTGATCACCCATGAAGTCGCATACGAAGATGTATATACCCTAATATGTTTCAAAAAATAATTTCATAATAAAATTAGTTATCCTTCCAAAATATCATTCACACATTATTTTATAAATAATTTGTCATCAGAGTACAAAAAAATTCAATTAGAAGTTTAGGATCACTATTATACTGCAAGATGATCATCAATGGATTCAAAAAATCCAATGTGATGCCATTGTTTTAGAATCTATATTGATAGGGGAATTCAATGCTCAAATTTTCTTAATATTTCACCAATTGATGAAAAATATTAAATTTATAGTGATATTTTTTTTTAAATATAATTTTTGATTCAAAAAATTGAAATGAATAATAATTTTTCCCTAATTATCATGATAAACCTATTTTTTCAATTGCATTAAGTTTCCCTTTCACTATTGTCTTTAAAATCAGTCATGGATTATAATACACTAGATTTGGTAGTAAAATCATATAATAACCAAAATAAATGAACCTATATTATTTAATTGTGGTTGGATTATTATTTTTATCCTTCTATTAATTGCATTCATTCACTATCTTATTCTCATAACTTCGATAGTCATTTTCTTGAGGACCAGGTTTCCCACATTGGAAACATCATCTTTTGATTTTTAGGTAATCAAACAATTGCTCCTTGAAAAGAAATTTGTATTTATGAGGATGAAAATTTTCCCCCTCATTATCATATACAATTAAATATTTCATGAATAACTGTTTTCCTTTTCATATCACTAAAACCATGATGGTTTCTGACACAATTTACACCATGCGTACACTTTGAATTATTTTTTCTTATATTTCCAATACCCATTTAGTCAATTATTTTTGGAGAACTTCTTTCAAAACAATAAAAAATTGATAAATTTCTATTTCATGGATAAATAATAAACCATACCAAAACCATTAAATTATTTTAAAAATATTTCTAATAGGTATGAATGGATTCCTTACCCTTCTTCTTATGTTCAAGGAATTATTTTTCCATTTTTGTATAAAAAATATAAGGGAATTATTTTATGAGATGTATCATATTTAAATCATCCCATTACATGGATTCAATGACATACTCATGTGAAATAGTCATAAAAACATTCCACCACTTCTCTACTTATCGTTCTTCTAAATGATAATCACTTAGAAACAAATATCATGTTTCAAAAACTACTGAAGATATAATAACTTTTTTATCACATTTATCCATTTCACAACATTAAGTGAACCAATAGTCTAAAAAAGGATGATGTATTCCTTCAAATAAAACATTCAATGACATTTTTCTCTATTCATGGAAAATTAATATGTTCAAAATGACCCATCATTACAATTATAACATGAGATAGTTGAGTTAGAATATTAAAAATATATTATTTCCAATATTATAATCCTTAAGGATTCCAATGTGGATAGTCATTCCACTGGTCGTAACAATTTTGTTTCACATGATTCATTTGGAATAAGTGTTGGGCACAGAGTTTTGATTCCAACATACCCCACGTTCGACCAAGTCTGTCACTAGGCCAAAGAGGTTTTCCTTATCCTCCAAGGATAGAGAATTGATCCAGGAATTAATTATATCACAATGGGAATGATTTATTCTAAAAATTACATTTATAAAATATTCCAAATGGATAATGTTGTGAAAAATATAATAGAAAAACACCAATAAATATATCAAAAATATGGAGATACATATAAAATTTATCTAAACACAACTACATAGTAGATCTAAAACAAAATCATAACCCAAAAAGATCAATATATGAAATCTTGGTCACTACCAAACAGATGATCAATGTATTTAAGGGAAACCCAAAACCAGAAACCTAATACATGAAAACAAATCTGGTCACCCAACACCAAGTTGAATAAGTATGGTGTGATTATAAAAATAATAGTAGGTAACCACTATAGAGTCTATGTATTTCTATTCTAAAAATATTTCATAAACAATGCTTTCAAAAAAATTATAATATAGTGTTTTAAAATTTTGAAGAATAAAAAAGATAATTATAGATATTTTTTTCAATAAACATTATGTAGACTGTATTATTTTTTAAAATATATTTTCTTTTTAAAATTTAGTTCTAAATGAAAATAAAAAATAATCTAATACATGTGATCAAATATGAAATGATGGTAACATAAGAAGAGGAAATGATAATAAAAAATACTACATTAGATAATCAAATTGGATTACAATATAAAAAAGATATAATGTATTGTAATAGTATTAATTTAAAAAAATTAATAATAAATCCCTTTAAATGCTTAGTTTATACTCAACTATCAATATAAGGTGAAACTCATCATTTTATATCCTACTGGATTCTTTAAACATATGTCACTTGGGGAAATTCACTCCTAGAATCTCTTAAAATCCATGGGCACTATTCTATCAAATCAGGGTCTGTAAGAAACCTTCACTAGACACTCTATGTGATGCCCAATCATCCAATGATGGTACTACAAGGTAAATGTGGAGGTTTTCACAAATGTGGGATAAACTACTAACCCACATATTCCATCGTGCATTATTTTCCCAAAAAATGACACTCGATATGCATTGACCCTCTCCTCATAAGTTCAACCATAGAGGTTCCCATATCATCTCATTAAATAATAATTTCCCAAACATGCCTTCCCTTCACATGAACATTGATTCCAATTTTCGAAACAACATAAAATACTGGCCAGGTCTTTACTATTTTCAAAACCATTTTTTTCCAACAATAAATTCCAAATCCAAGGAAAAAATATACAACATGATTTAAATGAATCAAATATCACTTTATTATATTTAATAACCAAATTAGAATACAGTGTGCCACACAATCCAATCATTAGGAAATGCATTTCGAAACCACCCATGAGCTAATTCTAAAATCAAGTGAATGTTTAGAAACCAATGATTGAATTGGAAGAAAATGGAATTTAAAAGAATACATTTTAAATGATTATAGATAGTTAGAATTATATTGAATAAGGAAAGTATTTTTTATATATAAGGTTTATGGTGAACATCATTATATAAATCTATCATCATTCTTCTTCACATCCATGTGTGAACACGATTCCCACAAGTATGTTCCCATATCCAGTAGATCTTCGTTGATAATGTATGTTAAACACATAAAGACAAAAATTTATAGATTCAATACTTATATTACCATAAATTAAAACAAGTGACCACATGAGAACAAAATAGATAAAAGGCACCAAAAAACAGATAGAATTCTTAACTTCCAAATATACCAAATACCAATAGATAAAATTAGATAAACATAACCCAAAAATCCAACTTAAACAAAAATGAAAAAATATTAATCCATCAAAAAATTTACATATATATATATATATATATTGTTTATTTATGAAAACCTTTTAAAGAGACATTTTCATCCAATTTCCATGATATAAAACCATCAAAATTCTAAATAACACCCCACAAACATGGATAACATATTTAATGAGGAATATTGTAAATTTCTAGTGAAAATGTTATGTATTTGAAAGGGAAATAATTGTAAAAAACATTCTGAAGTGGAAGAATCGTGGCACCCATAATAAAATCCACTAGAGGATAACTCATATAATAGATCAAAACTCTATAAAAAAAACCCCCCAATTTCCCTATTACCTAGGTATAAAAATCATTAGAACATGAAAAAGGTTTATATTAGGTGAGTAAAATGGATGGAAACCAAGGATGAATGAGAATGAATACCTAATATTTTGAGTTGAGTGAATAATCACCCTGAAACCACTATAAAAGCCACTTCGATGAGTTTTAGAGAAATAAAACCCTCCATGTAATGTATAAAAGATGGGGGAAAAATATTCGGTGGTCCAAGGGATAAAACACCACTTAAAAATAATACAATTAGACTAAAATACTCCTCTTTGGGTGGGTTACCTAGTTATCTTGACATGTTAAACCACCCAGTTTATAACCATGATATTACGTACTATCAACAGCTACATGGGATACACACTTATATTAGAAATTTTTTTTATTCATTAGAAAAATATCTGACCCCCCATTTTAGGATTCACAGTTACTCTAGTTGAGCTCAAATTGTGCACAGATATAGAAACCATCAAAAAATCATCGGAAACAACCCATGAGGAGATCCTATCTAAGGATAATAATGTTAATGGTTCAAACTAATTTAAAAACAGAAACAAATTGTTATAACCTCCTGAAAATAAACACTTTATACCCCATGAATGTCAGAAAATTAATTGAGAAACATTCCTAAAGCTCGATTCAAAATGAAATAGAATTAAACTATGATCATCAGTGTGACCTTCAAACTCAATATGTCAAGCCCAACAAAAACTATAGAAAACTAAAATAATAGTACCATGGGGAAGAAAATGAAATGGGGGATCTCTTCCACCCCCAAGAAACTAACTAGAACCATGAAACATATATGGAAAATACAACATGATGCAACCCAGGAACTTCCTAAACTAAAAAACATTCCCTAGTTTTGGGAACACAAAACCAAATGAGAAACCCCTGATGAAACCCATAGAAGAAAGTAAAACTAATCAGTGAACTAACTCATGATTCATTACTCCAATAAGTCACGGGAATCTCCAAGGAGAACATAACCCATGAATAAACAAAAACAGGATGAATAATCACACATAAGAGAAAACCATATATATTTCCCCATCCACAGTGAAAAACTATATGAATAATATGAATAATATTCAACTATTATTATAATAATAAACGTAAATATAAAAACATTATAGGGAATACAATATGGAAGCATAAATCATTCCCATTAAACAATGAAACCAAAATATGGGCCAACGTTTCCCATACATAATGTTTCTTGACATCATTATATCCTCCAATCTAGGGCCTATAACTAGATACTTGATGACATGAAGCATTTTCAACCCACATAAAATAGTTGAAATCCTTTGTCAATAGATTACATTTGTCACGACCCATCCCATAGGGCCCATTTCGTGAATACCCCAAGCCCGCCATCCATAGTTTAGTCGATGGCGACGGGCACAGAAAGGCTTATACACTAAATATGGGGTGTCATTTCCTTTATATCCTATAAAAACACTCAACCAAGAACACAACAAGATATGAGAAGAAGTAAACTGTATAGAAGAAAGAGTGTTCAAAGTAAGAGGTTCTAGAATAAAAGTACTGAAGTAATGGTAAAGGTACATCTGAATATACAATACAATTGAAGAAAGAGAAAGAAATCTACTGGGTCATCCTCTGAGGTTCCTACCTAAAGAGTAGGTATAGATCACCTCCTCAGCACTCCACGTCCGCCCGTCTCCTCTGTGTACCGACACGCCGTATGGTCCACCTCTGGGCACTATCCTATCCTAACTGAACAAGGTGCTGGAGAAGCTAGTGCATGAGTGAGTATATTGATACTTAGTAGGGACATGAATACCCTCAAGGTCTCAAAAAATCCACAAAGTATAAACCACAAATCATGTAAAAAATGAAACCCCTTCTTAGTAATATTCCCATACATATACCTACGTTTTCAAATATTTCCAAACTCCTTCATGATGAAACACAAGGTCCAACTCCTTAGCCAAAGTACAATAGTTACACAAATGGAAGATTACCATGAAGGAATGTACCACACGGGTATGCCACACAGATTAACAAAAAGGTAACACCATGAAGGTATGTACTACATAGATATGCTACACAAAAAATACCACCAAGGTAAAGACTCAGCTCACACCAAGTATAACTTAAGTACAATATTAGAGATGATTGGATGTAACTACTGAATCATCTTACTCTGTTAAGAGGTAGACCTAGGTGCGATGCTATATCATTTGACCCACACATGATCCTAGTACATCATCAGACCCACATAGGATCCTAGTACATCATCAGACCCACATAGCATACATTTCTCATGTTACTGCCCTCTACAGGGTTCCAACACTAAGCACACATCTCTCCGGGAGGGATCTCTCTTCAAGCCACTAGTGGATACAAAAACATCCACAAGGTACAATTAATATTTGTCCCAATGGACCTCCATTTCAGTGGGGTCTCAACCCAAAAGACGGTGCATCAAATGGATGCCCGGTTTGTAAGTTATTATCTTTTTAGTTTAGAGGGCACGGTAGGATTCGTGCTCGATCCAACCTGACCGTACCCCCAACATTATCCAAATCTATATTCAAGTATACCAAATGAACTATATCAATCCATGGTTTCTGGAGTAGCAGACAGTTTGTCAAACGGACACCCATATCTCAATATATGGATAATAGAATGTATATAGATGAAGTTGTTCTGGGTCCGGTCTTACCCGGCCTAGGCCGACCCGACCAGACCCGGGTGTGGCTATGGGTCGGACCCCACCTACAGAATCTGACCTAGCCAATGCCAGGTGGCCCAGCGTGGCAACATGCAAGGGGGAAGTCCTGCACCCCCAGCCTTAATCACTGAACGACCGAAGACGTTCGGTTTCCAGGCAGCTTGCGGGACCCGCCGCGGTTCCCGCTCGGTACACCTCAGCCAACTGAAATTGATGGACCCTTTTCTCCGCTTGGTGAAGCATTGTGCATAGTCCCTCCATAGCTGGTCAAATTCCTAACACCTTCCACCATCCGACACGGCCAGAAGGGTCGTGACCCCTTGCTCTGATGGTGCGGTCACGCACCGCACCTTCACCAGTGGCCAGCTCGGCATGCCACCCTCACTTCGCTGCCACGTCAAAAATCCACGACCCTTACTCTATGAGTGGTACTAACGTACACTACCACCCTTTCCATGTAGTCGGCCTCCGCTGGCTGCTGCCCTTGCTCCGCCGTGGCCGACGGGCTTTGACACTTCTTCAGAGGCCTGGTTGCCCTGACACTGTCTTCCTGGTTGGTCGTGGTTCTAGACATCGTTCCTATTCCCCACTAGTGGCAGTTGTCATCCTCCTCTATTTTGAAGAACACATGAAGAACAACAAAGATTTTATGCATTTAGGTCGGTACATATTCGTTTTTCCCATACCCTATACGTTAGAGATTTGGTAAGCGGCTTAAGGGAGGTGATTCAACGTGAGAGAAAATTTAAAGATGATCAATCGAAAACAAATAACTACCTTGATGGTTTTTCGACGTCAGTGAGGAGGGAAGGAATGACCTTGGTTTTTTCCTCGTTAGAGAGCGTGTTCATTGTTGGAGAGCATGTTCTTCATTGTAGGATGAGTTTCTCCACGAGATCTCTCCACGAATCCCATTCACCATTGATTTCTCTACAAAAATATTCAGATCCAATCCAAATAAAATATGTTTATCAATATTAATTTATTGTCACATATGGAGTTGACATGATTAATTAATTACATTGTGTGCCATAATTATGGTGGAGGGAGTCCATGAGTAAACTACCATTAAAGGGGGAGTTTAGGGGTTGGGTGGACAACACCATTGAATTAAAATTTTGTGTTTTTAGTTAAGGTGGTCCCCACCTCCATAACCCCAAATAAGGTTACAAGTAAAATAAAAATGTTAAATATTTTTATTTTTTTCTATTCCTCCACGAAAAATTGGAAAACTAAATTCTTCGCTCGACCTAATGAGGTCTAGGAGAAGGAATCCTTAAGTGAATACCAGTGCTGCGAGTACAATGGTTCCCTCAGATTTCAATTTCGAGCACCTGTTCAAATGTTACAAAAACTCTCTCGCATGATTACTGAACGAACCTGAAAAATAAAATTTCCAAAATTCATTTAGGGACCACAGGGCATAATAATCAAGTGTCGTCAATTTTCGCGGACCTGTGAAATTCCAATTAAGAAAATTTAATTTAATTTTTTGGTCTTTACATTCTCCTAACCTTGGGTATTTGCATCCCCGTAAGCCACAACTCATACTAAGGGAACATTTGGGGGTAATGAGAACGTATATGGGCCTCCCACTCTCATGTGCCCTCTTGGAGGTTCTCGTGCTGCCAGCAAATGCGCAATAGTGGTATCGACCACCCTCGAAGTAACAGATCCTGTCGATCATCATTCTCAACTGGAATCTCTATAAAATCACCCCATTATCGATGTCCAGATCGCCATGGTCGATGATGTGAGAAGGGTCATCCAGATATCTCATGTGCTTGGATACGCGGAAGACGTCATGCACCAGGTGCAACAGAGGGAGGTGCTAAGAGGTATGCCACCTCGCCAGCAATGTCGAGGACCAGAAAGGGTCCAACAACCCTAGGAGATTACATGCTTCCCATGACAATCATCCACAAACCTCATCGGGGTGAGTCCGATAGGAAAACATTGTCACCATCCTCAAACTCCTGTGGTCTCCATCTGCCGTCGGCATAACACTTCTTCCAGCTCTACGTAGTCTTCATTAGCTTATGGATGATCTGAACCTTGTTTGTGGTAGCCCAAACCGTCTCTGGTTCCACTAGTGCTGACTCCCCTGGTACAGTTTAGCACAAAGGTGATCTGCAAGGTCAGTCGTACAAAGCCTCGAAATGTGCCATCCCAATGGTGTAGTGTTAGCTGTTGTTGTATGTAAACTCCACTAAAGGAAAGTGATCCTCCCAGCTATGACCTAAGTCATGGACACAAGCATGTAGCATGTCCTCGAGGGTCTGAATAGTCCACCCAGTCTGTCCATCCATCTAAGGAATTAAGGTGGTGCTCAAATGAAGATGCATTTTGAAAGCCTCCTACAACCCATTCTATTGTCGGGAAGTGAAAGGTGTTTCACTATCGGAGACAATAGTCGAGGTTAAACCATATAGCCATACATTCTGATGCACATAGAGGCATCCCATGATCTCAACTGAACTATGCTCTCTAATAGGTAGGAAGTTGGCTGACGTGGTGAGTCGGTCGACTATCACCTAGATAGAATCATGACCCCTGGATGTATGTTGAAGTCCTATCACGAAGTACATGGATATCATATCCCACTATTACTCTAGGACCTCTAAAGGCTGAACTTAGCCTGCTGGTCCCTGATGCTTCGCCTTCACTTGCTGAAAAGTGAGGCATTGAGAGACAAACTCTGCTACTGATTTCTTCCTTCCCAGAAACCAGTGCTTTCGTCAGAGATCCTAGAACATATTCTCCACTCTTGGACATACCACTAGAGGGGATGTGTGAAAATCACTCAACTCATCCACATGAGCTAAAAATAGTACCATGGTACATCCTCTGGAGTGGATGATGTTCTCCCAGCCTTCAGAAAATCCATAAGGTGCATGTCCTATGGATATCTGAGCTTGTCAAGCCTCGCAATCAGTGTCACCACGCTACACCTCCCTAACTCACTGAAGGAGTAGTGGAGGGACTGTAAAGACTAATGAAAGGATGCTCCATCTTGATCCATAAATGATATCTGTAATGCGGCATGCTAATCTGTCGCCTCACCTTGCAGCTGTATACTGGTCCTCCTACTAAGTGCATCTGCTACAATTTTCCCCTTCCCAGGAGTATAGATTATCTCGAAGTCATAGTCCTATAGGAACTCAAGCCAACATCGATATCTCAAGTTCAGGCTCTTCTGAGATAAGATATACCTGAGACTCATGTGATCCGAGTAGACTATAAAACACTCGCCCATCATGTAATGTCTCCACATATTCAAGGACAATACCATTATTGATAACTCAAGGTCAGGGGTACCATAGTTCTTCTCATGCTATCTCAACTGTCAAGAAACATAGGCGATCACTGCTCGCTCCTACATCAGGACACATTCGTGTCAAAATCTTGATGCGTCGTAATAGACTAAATACCCAAAGCCCTGCTCTAGAAGCCTCAAGATGTGGGAACTTGTCAGCATGTGCATCATATACTAAAAACTCATATGGAATCTCTCCGACAACACAAAGGATTTCCCCTTCTTCTTAAACACTTATAATGGTTCTGCAACTCTAGATAAATCTAGCCCAAACCTCTGGTAGTATCCATCCAATCCCAGGAAACTTCATACCTCCATCACACTCCTAGGTGGATCATAAGAAAGTACCTCCTCAATCTTCACACGATCCACTATAACTCCATCCTCTGAGAGGACGTGCCCTATAAAGTGAACATATTGGATCCAAAATGGGAACTTTAAGAACATACGATAAAGCTAGTTCCCTCAGAGGGTTTCCAGAACTACCTGTAAGTGATATGCAGAATCATCCTCAGTAGCCGAGTAGATCAGAATTCCATCAATGAAGACCACTAGAAAGAGATCAATTTATCGCTAGATGATCATGTCCATGAGTCCCATGAACACTACTGGAGTGTTGGTCATGAAAAACGACATTAAAAATAACTCAAAATGGTCACATCAACATATGAAATCCATATTCTACACATCCTCATCTCGTACTCTGAGCTAGTGATAACCTGACCAGGGGTCTATCTTTGAGAACCACTGTTCTCCCTTAATCTGATCAAAGAGGCCATCAATCCTAGGGATTGGTTTCTTGTTCTTCATGGTCACCTGGTTCAGGTTCTGATTGTCAACAAAAATTCTCAATCTCCTATCCAACTTCTTGGTGAATAGAATCAGTGCTTCCCAAGGAGAAAAAATGGGTCGGATGAATCCATTTCCATGTAAGTCCTTTATCTATACTCGCAGCTCATGACGCTCAGCAAGAGCTATCTGATACGTAGGTGTAGATATGGGTGTTTCCTCGGGGTATAAGTCAATGTAAAATTCCACCTCTCTACAAGGAGTTAGACCCAAAACATCATCAAGGGGGACATCCACCTACAGGTCTACCACTATAGGATAGCTCAGACTCTCCCCACCAACTGTTCTGAGGGAAAGATTAGACATCTGATGAGTGATTGGATGCACTCTTCACTGGAAAAGTCCATCTTGTGCTGCAAAGGCTCCCTTATCGCCGGTGAAGGTAAACCTGGTCCCATCCAAGTGAACACAACCCACATTTTTTCTAATATAGTCAATCTGATCATGGAATGTAGATAACAATTCCATAACCAAGATGTCATCGTAAGGCCTCGATGCCGCTACTTGGAGATCCCCGGCGAAGCTATTTCCTTATAGAGTAAGGTCACACTTCTGGTTCCAGTGTGTAATCATCGAATCCTCTCATATAAAAGTTTATAGCCATAAAGATCAAACCAACGACTCCATCAGAATTTCTGAGCTCCGAACGATGGTAGTGGTAATAAATGAATGTCTAACACCTGTTTCTATAAGTATTTCAGCTAAGGTGGATTAGACAGAAATCATACCTTGTATCATTTCTGGAGCACCATGTTCAGAGGACTCATATTCCTAGAACTTAGCTCTCCCTTGTCCACCTTCTCCCTACGGTCGGGGTGAACCACCTGGTGGTGGTGGTGACATCTCGAATTGTCTCCCACCACCAGCTGCATGGCCAGCTTCTCTACCACATCTGCCTGCTCCCTGTGGACTTCCTCGGTTGAACCATTGTCTCTGCATGGTTTTTCCTTCAACCTATGTCTTATCATCTGTATGACGGTTCGGATATTCATGAGCCATGTGACCCTACCCACCGTAAGTGAAACACTTCATACTTCTCACATTACTGTCTCTATGTCTATTGCCCCGCACAACCGAAATTCTATCATGCGGTCGTCCACCTATAGGTCTAGTACTCTTAGACCTCTGTGACATCTGTCTACTTCTAGCTACAGAAGGCTTTTCTACATGATTCCCGGTGGTGGGTATCACTACTGGTGACTTCTCAGCATGAAAAATATTCCCTAAGAGGGATCGCTCTAACACCCCTGCATGTGTCGTGGAGCAGAGTTAAATCATTGAATCACTGATCTCCCTGCTGAGTCCATGTATGAAGGTCCAGGACCTGAAGATTGGGTCCAACACTATATCAGTGAAGTAGCATGAGAGTTTAGTGAACCTCTCTATGTACTGATCCATTTTCATGTTGCCTTTCTACAGATGAAGAAGCTCCTATATACGTACTGCACGAAGTGTCGTTGGGACAAACACTGCTAAAACAGGCTCTTGAAGTCTGCCCAGAGAAGCATCACCTCATCGCGAACCAGTAGCATCAGGCTCCACCATCTACCTAATAATACCTATAGAATACTAGCGGCAATGATCATCACGAGATCAGTCGGTGTTCCTACCTGTCAGAAGACTCTCACCAAGGCCTCCATCCAATCCTCAACCGCCTGTGTGTCTATCTCTCCACTGAACCTGGGCGGCCTCTGGCGCTAGAACTCATGCAATGTGATCAAGAGGTGTGCACACATTGCTTCTGGGGTTGGTGGCATTAGTGGACCAATAGGTAATGGTACCACTGGTGCCTCTGCTGGTGCCTACTATAAATGGACCTGCATCGAGGCCTCCTCGCTCGGCGGGCTATCAATGCATACTATACCCAGAATCCTAGATGGCTATCTGCATGGAGGAATCCTGAAAAGAAAAAGGTGCACCACAGACATTAAATTATACATAGTGATCTGACTAAAAAAGGATCACAAAGAAAAAAAATTTAAGGAGACACGCCATCAATTTTTTCATACACAGAGTAAGAAATCAGAAGTAAGGGTCCCAGTGTATTGATACTTCATCCACCGCACCAACACTGGATTCCCTAAACTGATAACCAAACTCACATCACGTAGCCATATTGCTATTAAAAAGATCAGAGTCCAATGTTTTACGGTATAGTTGTCTCCCTTGATACCAATTTGTCTCAACCCGTACCCCAGGGATGGTGCTGTGTCTATCCAAAGCCTGACTTCCATAGGCCAGGGGATAGTGACTAGCACCGAAAAGTGTATCCCCTAATACCAGGAATGTGTTTCCTTTATATCATGTAAACACTATCAACCATGCACAAAGTAAGACACAAACACTAGTAAACTATATTGAAGATAGTGTTCTAAAATTTAAAGGGGCCAGAATACAAGCCCAATAGTAATGGTACAAGTAAAACTAGAAATACAATACAACTGATTTAAGATAAAGACAACAAATAGGTCATCCTCCAAGGTTCCTACTTAAAGGGTAGGTACAGATTTCCTCCTCACCACTCAATGTCCTCTTGTCTCCTCTATGTACGGACATGCTGTATTGTCCATCTCTGGGCACCATCCAGTCCATGTACCCTCAGCCCTGATCAGCGCTGTTTGTCGTCATCTCCCAACGCAACATGGTGTGGGTGAAGCTCATGCGAGGGTGAGTATAACGATACTCAGTAGGGACCTTGAGACACTCAAGGTTATACAAAATCCATAGAGGATAATTCACAAAGCATTAAAACTAGTCACAACCCTTCTTAGATATATTCCCATAGATATACCTATGTTATCAAATATTACCCATCTCATTCATGAAGAAACACAAGGCCCCACACCTTATCCAAAGTAAAAAAGTTCACCAAAGGGAAGATTATTGTGAAGGTAAGTACCAAACAGGTATTACACACAGAAGAATACCACAAAGGTAAAGACTTGGCTCACACCAGGTATAACTTAGGTACATTAGTAGAGATTAATAGATGTTACTACTGAATCATCTTACTCTGTTAAGAGGCTGAACCAGGATGGAAAAAAAATCATCAGATCCAAACAGGATCCTAGTAAATAATTAGACCCACACATGATCCTAGTAAAGTAGACCCACAGAGGATCCTAGTAGATCATCAGACCCACATAGGATCCTAGTACAGTAGACCCACACATAATCATAGTACATATTCAGACCCACACATGATCCTAGTACAATAGAGCCACACAAAATCATAGTACATCATCAGACCCACACAGGATCCTTGTACATCATCAGACCCACACATGATCCTAGTACATCACCAGACACACATAGGATTCCTTTCTCATGTTACAGCCAACTACAGGTTTCTCACACTAAGCTCTCTTGTCTCTGGGAGGAACTTCTCCTCAATCCACTAGTCGATAATCCAACATCCACAAAGTTCCATGATGATGTATCCCAATGTACTACCACATCATAGGGGTATCAACACAACATATGGTGCATCAAACAGATGCCCAATCTGTAAGTTATTAGTCTATTAGTATTGAGGTCTTGATTGGATTTCTGCTCGATCCAACCCGACCATACCCCAACATAACATAAATATAAAATGGGGTATAACAAAAGGACCACCTCACTTTAATGTTTCTAGTTCTACAGATGATTCATCAAATGGGCGCACGTAGCTCAATATATAGCCGAAAGAACGTGTAGGGTTGAAACTAGTTTGGGTCCAATCTGAACTGATCAGACCGACCTAAACCGACCCGACCCAGGCTGACCTGTCCCAATTTGGGTCGACATGCCACGGCCATGGTCTCTTCTTTGGTTGGACCCGATACACGCTGGGTGGCCTGGCCTGAGCTTCCCGGCCGGGCCGTATGCAGGGGGGAGTCACACACCCACGCCCTCAATCACTGAACTTACAAATCCATTCGGTCTCCTGGAAACACCTGAGACCTGTCGTGTGTGCTGGTAGGTAAAACATGGTCAGAAGAAATAGCAGACCCCTTTCTCCTCGTAGCGGCATGTTGTGCGCCGCCCCTCCACGTTCGGCTAAACGCTGGCCTCCTTCCCCCATCCACCACAGCCAGGAGGGTTGTGACCCCTTACTCCGAGGGTGTGGTCGTGCGCCGCACCTCCACCAGCGGCCGTCTCGACCGGCCACCCACCCTTCGATGCCACAACACAAAACGATAGCACTTTCTCACCGGGTGGTGTAGACGCACCATGTTGCCACCATCGTGCGGCCGACCTCCATCGGCCGCCGTCCATGCCCTGCCTCGGCCGACGGGCCGCAGCCCTTCTCTAGCAGCGTTTCTTCCCCACTGCCTTCTTCATGGATTCCCATGGTGTCATCTTCCATTCCCGAGCCCCAGCGGTGTTGGTTTCCATCCTCCTCCATTGCGAAGAACACACCAATAACCAAAAATTTTTTTTGAGGTGATGTCGGGCCAAATTCATTTGGCCCGTAACCTTTGCATTAGAGCGGTCGCAAGCATTTCAAGGGAGGTAATTCAACGTGAGAGAAAAATTAATGATGATCAATCTAAAACAAACCCTTACCTCGAAGGTTTATTAACGTCGGTGAGCAGGGAAGGACTGACGTCGGTTCGTTGTCGTTGAGGACGTTCCTCATTGGAGAGCGTGTTCTTCGTTGGAGAGCATGTTCTTAATTGGAGGATGATTTTATCGAAGATTTCTCTCCAAGCCTCCATTTTTCCAATTATTTCTCCCTATAAAAATGTGGATCCAATCCAAATAAAATATGTTTACCAATTTTATTTTTTTTGCACATATGGAGTTTCCATAATTAATTAATTAATTGATGTGGCATAACTAAAGTGGAGGGAGTCTAAGAGTTACCTCCCATTAAAGGGGGAGTTTAAGGGTCGGGTGGTCCCTAGCATTGAATTGAAATTTGGAGATTTTAGTTTTAGTGGTCCCCACATCCATAACCCTAAATTGTTTTAAAAGAAAAATAAATATTTTTATTTTATTATTTTTTTTCTATTCCTCCATGAAAAAGTGGAAATCTATCTTCTACCCTCGACATACTACGGTCTTGTTGAAGGTCATCATAAGTAAATAAATGTGTTTTGAGTTCAACAATTCCCTGAGATTTTAATTCCGAGTACCGGTTCAAAAGATACAAAAAACCTCTTGCATGTTTACTGAACACACACAAAAAATAGTTCAGAAATTAATTTTGGGAACACCAGGCCTCGGAATCACACGCCATCAATTTGAGTGGACTCGTAAATTTTCAATTATAAATATTTACATGAAATTTCCAGGTCTTGACAACATTTCTGTCTGCATACTTCCATAACCTCTCTATGTTACGTAAATAGTAGCATCATTGAAAAAAATTAGGAGATTTCATTAGGTTGACTTCAAATGATTGAACCCACCACACTAAAAGCACATGAGTGCATTTTATGATGAATGAGATATATGAACGAATAAAAAAAGCTACTCATGAATATGTTTCTCTATCACACACACCTTGACAAATGGGGAACCTCTAATATAGTGAAGGGAATATATTTCTCCAACATCTACCAACTTCTCCCAAGAATCCACCACAAAAAGAAACACTTAACCCACAAACATCTAAAAAAATATTCCTCAAATGATAGGACTATCTATATGGCTTATGGATGAATACCCTACTTGAATAAAAGTGTTTTCAGATAATCATGTTATTTAATCTCTTGAAAGATATAAAATAACTAATTTAATAATTCAACATAGGTTTTCACTATACAGTGGCATTGCTGATCATCCAACAGATCTACCACCATCCTCTCCATCACCTCCTCATGTATAAATAATTGGATAAAACTTATCTAAAAACATCCATCAACATCCCAACATGCAACTATGATGGAACTATCATAATCCACTTATCCAACATCAGGCATCAAAATGAACCCAAAATAGCACACACTCTCACAGCTTCAACACTTCATAATGACATAAAAAATTCTTTGAGATTGTAAAGCCACTCCAGATCTTCTAACAGACCTCAATCAACATAGAAAATGGGAATTAATTTTGATGATATCAACTCATATACTCTATAATGATTTATGGAAGGGATGAATCTAGAAAAAACTCACTAGAAACCATTTGGACCTTTATAAGAATCATATTATAAATAACATAAAAACATAACCCTAAATAAAAATCCAATCAAAATCCAACCAAATATAATATTGAAAACCTAATAAAAAATATAAAAAAAATCACAAAAACAACACCACAAATATTATTTCAAAAAACACTACTTCCACTTCAAATCAAAAATAATTTCATCCCAAAGACACAGTTCAAGATACCCAACTCACATTAAAAATCACATTGAACTCCCAATCCAAAATTTTAAACAAATCCAAAACCTAAAATAATTTTCATATATGAAATCCATTTTCCCAAAAAAACATTTTCCATTTAATTATCAACCCACAACAGCCAAATCCATGATATGAATAAACTCACACTGAACTCCCAATCTAGGGAACTAGAGGCCCTGAATAAATGGTTATCACGGATAGTGGGACTTGCCCCTATAAAGAACCAACCACAAGGAGTAACTTGAACTGGGAATTCGAGCTCCACATGGGTGACCACTCCATGTAAGCTCAACACTCGTCACTTGTTATCCTCCATTATCATAACCCATCCATACTAATAAAAACCAAAACAAAGCCTCCAATCCTACACTACCCATGGAAAATAAAGGCTTTAGAGGAGTAAGAGTTCATGGTTCTCTTCAAATACCAACATCATGAGTTTTTATAGTTATAATATTAAACTACCTAAATCATTTATAAACAATGTGATTCTCTGATTACATTTTCTCATGATCATGGACCGGATTCCATCAGAATTGATATCCGACCCAGTCTGTGACACTATGCCGGAGCCATTCCTGATCCACCCAGGTTGGTGACTAAAATTGGTTATCAATGTTATCACCATGATAATGATTTATCTCTCTAAATAACATGATCAAATAATCTTAACAAATCACATATCATGAACCAAAATAACCAAGAATCACTAAAATTTTAAACAAGATAATGATTATCTATAAGAAAACAAAATATAACTACATAATGGTTCTAAAACCAAAGAGGAGAAAAACAAGATCTACATCTAAACTCTTTCTCACAAAACAATATATGACCATTATTATCTAATGAAAAACCAAAAAAATAAATATAGACATGAAAAAAATTTCAGGTCAACAGAAACTGAGTGGTACAAGTATGCGGTAATCTTAAATAGCTTAGTGGGTTAGAACCGTTGTTTCTATAAATTTCCATTACGAATATATTATATATATTTTTTTATTTAAATAAATTTATAATACAGTGTTTTATTATTTTAATGAACATAATACATCTTTCAGGAAATTCATTATTCTAATACAATGTAAGTAACATTCCCTTTTAAAAAATATTTCAATTTTAAAACTCAATTTGAAACCTAATACCAAATAAGTGTCCAATACATTTAGTTAAAAATTAATTTCATAAAATTAATGAAAATTAATAAGAAATAAAAAACATTCATTATAGATAATAAACTTGACAAAAAAACAGGCACATGAAGTCAATTAATCTATAGAATGTCATAAAAATCTCTAGAATAATTCCAAGGATGTACTGGGATTAGAATCACCACTCAGCATATGGGTCATCTCAATATTCAATAAAAAACAATCTTCCCTAAACATAGCTCCTGAGTGTAACCTCCCACCTACCCTGTCAGAATGTATAGGGGTGCCAACATATCCAATCAGGGTCAATAAGTGTCTATCCCACATCCATATTGATGAATCCCAAGAATACCATGATTATTGTACATGGTGAATGTTGAGGTACTAACATGCATGGAAGTAACCAATATACCATATCTTCTACCATTAATTTATAGCATCAAAAACCAAACCCATCTATATGATGATCCAATAAATAGAGGCTCTCATAACATCTCAAGTCGTACACAATTTCCAACAGGGCCCTTGAAATCCAAGTGTTTAAAAAAATATTTCCCAACCACCATAAATTACTGACCGGGACATTACTTGTTTCAAAATCAAATTAATTTCCTAAATCATTCAAAATTTTCTAGGAGGAAATGCTCAACGTGCTAAAAAGTTCCAAATGGGGATTTATAACACTAAAATATGAAACCACACTCCAATGTTCCAAATGGTACAAGACATATGAAATACATTTGAAACCCCAATTTAATTCATTTGAAAACCATTTGACCATTTAGAAACTGTGTAACCACTTTTAAGACATTATAATTTTGAAGGAACAATTAGAAATGATGAGGATTAGGTGGGAAGAGAAATAATAGGTTAAGTAGTTTTTGATTCTGGGATTTAAGGAGAACATAATTTTAAAAGTACATCATTAATGGTGTTCAAATCCTTGTGTTCACCTTGTACCAAAGTGGTTTTTCCCACATCAAATGTGATATCATTGTAAAACCATTTAAAATCCCATGAAATCAATTTAGTTATACTCTAAATATGTTACAACTAATTATAATAAGTCACAATACAACAAAAAAACAAGATATGGGACTAAGACCCACATACCTAGCTTTATATCAAAATAAACCAAATTCCAATTCATATCCATGGATAAATATAACCCAAAAAATTTCAGTTCATCAAAAAACTCCAATTGGAATTTCAAAAAACATCTTCCATACATATATATATATCTCTGTGTGTGTGTGTGTGTGTGTTTGTGTGTGTAGTTAAAACCCCTTAAGAGGCCCATTTTATTAACATTTTCACTATGATGGAAATAAAAAAATTCCAACTAAAATAAAAAAATAATTATTAACAAAATTTAGAAATAATTTATGAATTTGAAAGATTAAATTTTATGTTTATGAAAGATAAGTAATGAAAAAAAAATCAAGTGGAAAATTAATTTTAATCATGATGAAACCCACTAGAAAAACCCTCTTACCATGGATCACATCACTGCAAAATAAATTACCCAATTTCACACCACCATATGTATACAAATAAACCAAATAAGGATAATGTGGATATAAGAGGAGATAAAAATAGATTAAACTCATGATGTATGTATACATAATCCCAAACCTTTTGAATTGGGTGATGTGTCACTAAGAAACCACCATAAAATCACATTGTAGGAGAATTGGAGTAGAAAAAACATCCATGTATGGTTTCAAATTCTAGGAAAATAATGTGCGGATACAATAGAAGAATCCACAAATAAAAATAAGGAAAAGAGGAAAAACAATAAATCTTCTAGTGTGTTAAATTGTGTTCTCTTATAGTTAATGAAACCATTCAAAAATCATGAACATGACTAGAATCCAATAATTAACTCTAGAAAAACTCCACGAACTACCTGTGAGAAGATCCAATCAATGTATACTAAAATAAATGAGTCTAAACACATAAAAAAGAAATGATATATACTATTTATTCACTGAAAATGATTACAAAACATATAATGATAATAAATAATCATTGTTAGAATCAATTGTCTTAATAAGATGCCTAAATCATAAAACATTCTTTTCAATCTATTACATCATATGATTATAATATGAAATTATTGGTCATCGTTTATTAAAATACATCATGATGGTTTATTAGGTGTTTGTAAATTTCCAAAACACATCCCCTAGGAGTGTCAACTGAAGTTTGAAGTAAGGATCGTGGGCATTAACTTGGTGATGATCAATTTAATGAATGATTCATCCTTATTAGTGTTATTATCGCTTTGTAAAATTGGTGAAGAGCCATTTCCACATGAATTAACATTATATAGAATTAATTTCAGGAAATCTAATTATTATATAAAACATGAATATTATTAAAAAATTTAACAAACATCTAGTTATCATATACATATACCAAGGGTTATCACTAATTCTTTCTCATCCTAGTTCCAATTGTTAACTATATATATTTGTTGGTAAAAATTATACATGTCGTATTTTTCATACATAAATATTATACCTCAATATATGAATATTCACTTATTTTCACAAAAACATGTTTTATTACAATAGAGGTTATGTTTCATTGGATACTGTATGCAACATATTCTAATTTCGTGAAAGATCATCGGCATCTATAATATTTTAATCTTATTAAAAATAACATAAAAACATTATTCATTATCAAGGGAAAAGAATCTGATGAAAGGGTGAGGATTGATTCCTAGTAAGGGTAAACAAGGGTGATATGAGTTATCAGTTATGAATAACTTGACTAAAAGTGTATGAGAATAAAATGTTAATATTTAATAATGATGCCCTATACAAAATAAATCATAATATTAATTCATTTAATAAATCATGGATGTTCATAACCCATTAATTATAAAATGAAATCAATGAACATGATCCATGAGAGAGTAACATTAACATTAGAATGTGTAAAAGATTATATGATAATATTTTGAACATGTAGAAATTGAAAGAGGTTCACTCATTAAGACTGGACTGTAAAATAAATACCTAGAATAAATGTATAAAACTTAGTTCATTTTCCTCACATATCCTTATGTAAATAAAAATGAGGACCTGAGATAGAATTATGGTGATAATAAAAATTTACACATAATATTATTGACATGAATGCATGGTCCATATATTAAATTATCATCATTAAATTATGTTCATCTATAAAATATTAACCTTGTGAGTTGTTTTTATATAAATAGTAAATAGGAGTTATATAAAATTTCATGCACACCCTTCGTATAACTAAAATCATAATGATGTGTTCAATTAGGTCAAAAATCATTAATTATATCATAACCCATTAAAAGAAATTTGGTTTTATAAACATATCATCATGTCATAACACATTGAGCATAGATGAGTTTCATAATCATTTCATTAGATCAACCCATAAAGAACTATGGAAGAAAAATGGGTTAGATAAACATTTAATCAGTTCAGTAGAGAATAAAATTTTATTATATATACATTTTTCTTAATTAGTTCATCAATTCCTTATAGAATAATCATGGAGAAGTTGCAGGTTTCATAAACATAAATTCGTTATAATCATAAACTATATAGATAAAAAATAAGGAGTGTGTTATTGGATCATGTCCCCTGATGATATTAAGACACATCAATATATGTTCTCATAAATGGAAAATTATTTTATTATGTTAAAATAGAAACTTTTCTGAGGAAATGATCATTTTTTTTAGAAAGAACACAAATAAAATAAAAAAATTATCAAAAAAACTATTAAAAAAATTAATAGGAAATAACCATTTAATATTGATATATATTATTTAAATAATTGAGCAGATTGGATGATAGTAAATATTGTAAACTCTATACATATTAGAACCTAGATTCCATTCACATTTTCATTAAAAATTCAAAATTCGCACATTTGGAAAACAAAAACAAATTTCAATTTTGATCATTTTTTTAAAATTGTAGAAAAGTTAAATAATTTAATTAATTAATAATTTTATATAACTAAATAATTCATTAAAAATCATATAAAATAAGGACATTGAAGAGAATGGATTTTCAATTAATGGGAGGAATAAATTGTGTTTCCTTACAACATTAGTTTTGGAATAATTATATATTATAGAGATAAAATTAAAAAGAAAACAAGAAATTTCTATGAATTAATAGAGGATTAAAAAATTCATGATATTCTTAAGAGATATATCAGATCATGTCATTACCATAAACTTATTCATAATCAATCCTGTTAAATAATTAGATTGCAATGTAAAACCCTTACCAATTTGAAAACATTGTAATTATAATACCCATGAACGAAATAACATTATTTTAATATTTATATCCAATTGTATTCAGTATACTATTCCTAAAAGTTATTCATTGGTAGTACATACACCTTATAAAAGAATCTATTTTCGAATAAGGAATGTGTCCCATGAAAATAACAGTGTGAAAAAAGTCCATACCTGAGGTCTGATTTGTATTTTACACATTGTAACCTCTTGTATATTAAATATCTAAATAATATAAATCTTTTATGGGTGCATAAAATGTTATATAATGAAATTTATACTTTTTTTATTGTCTTTTGTCTCATATTTCATGATTTGTTTTGTTTAAATCACAGTTCTATGGAATAACTCTGTCATTTTATTGAATGTTTTTGTTTGATATTTTCAGTAAATTTAAATTGAAAATTTTTACATATCGTCATAATCTTAATAATTTTAATAATAAAATATATTTTCAATATATACATATTTTTATTCATCCATAATATTTTATTAGTGGAAAATATTTTACAACATTCATGAAGATGATAGGTCTTTTGTATGCATGAACATTAATTCCATTAACTCGATGGATGGAACTAATGAATATTAAATGTTATTTAATCATTATAGAATAGGTTTTCTATATTTTAAATATAATATATTAATTAAATGATTCATTATTACAATCAATGTAAAAATAAAATGAAAAACATATCAAATCACATTTCTTAGATTGTAGTCCACACATATGCACTAGTAACATAATCATTCCCCAAAAGATTGGAAAACAAGAAGGTATATGTGATATAATAACTTTAGAAGTATAATTCATGAATAAATATAATATTAATATTTTAAATCAATCATTATATCTTTTCATGAGAGGTGGTAATTGTAAACAAATTTCCTTAGTTCGCTAGGTGGTAGTTAGTTTTACACTTGATTTAGAGTTTTAATTTCCATCTGGTGTATGTTTCGATGAGTATAGATTATTTTAAAAAGATAAATATAAATTTCTATTTTTGAGATTATTATGTTTTTATATTAGATAATTATATAAATATTTTCATGATGCAGAATAATAAATAATAAAAAATATATTGTTAAGAATTATACATCTTCTTAAGAGAAAAACTTGAGTGTTATACATATTGCAATATTAAGAGGGTTTCATTATAAAAATAAGGCCTCTATAATATGGGTTTTGAATAAATTTAATTATATGAGTAGTTATTTAATGCCAAAAAAGTATTTTGAACTTCAAAAAGGATAGAGTTTTATACTTCCTTTTAGAAGAGGGAGAGAGAACCCATGTGAAACCCACTTGGAAATTTCCTAAATGATTACCAAATGATATAGTTATTACCAAGGACTCATCAAATGGAAATAAAATATAATTTGGGATAAAATAAAGATAATATATTGATAGAAAATATATCTGTTAAAATTTTATTTGGAAAATATACTATTATCCTTTTTTTTTATATCATAGATATAAGTGATTTCTCAATAACTATGGTAACTAATTTTTAATGTTAATACTGTTCATTATGAAAAAAATTAACTTTTCTTAATTACCTAATAAATTAAATTTAAAATAAAAATAAATAATAAATGTTATCTAATTTAATTGACATAACCAACAAATTTTAATTTAGAAATTAACCAGTAGACATGATGGAAAATCATTTTCTCAAAGATAAATTTTTGATAAGTATAAAATGTTTTTATATCAATATTTTATAGGAATTACTTACAATGACCCATATTAGATTAATAACATAATAATTCAAGAAATAGTATATTTTAATAAAATTTTAATACAATATGTATCTTTATAAATTCTATATATTAAATGTAATTTTTTAATAAAAACATTATTTTTCAGTGTTCATCGAAAAATAAATCATTTGTGATACTCCAAAACAAATCCAAAATATAAATTTTTATCATTTGATTTGTAAATTGATAAAATATTTACAGATATATTTTTCTATGGTGGAAAACTGATTTTATTATTTGTTCAAAAAACAAAAAAAAATCATTATTGAGGGAAAAATATTTTTTGAAGTATATATTGACTTTTTTGAAAAAAAATAAGAATATTTTTTTCAATATATTTTTTATATAAAAACAGTATAATTAATTTCAAAAATATTTTTATTCATATTAATAAAAAAAATTATATCTTTGGTATGACATTCATCTATGTTAAATAATATTATCAGTGGATTTCAAATCGATAAAACTAGGTGCTAAGTGTAATGAAATCTAATGAATAAATATATTTTATTTGAAAAAAAATTATTTCATAAATTCTCTAGGTGTTACTTGAATCATATTATATATATGAGTGACTCTGGTGCATACATTCTGATAAATAGTATGAAATATTCTCGTAGAATAGTTCTTGTGGAAATAGAAATATTCATTCATGATACATATCGATACAATAAAGTAATACAGAGATCATCCTCATCATAGTCACATGAAACTGAGGAACTAAAAAAATATATATTATAAATATTAAATTTTATATGATTCTCACTTTAACACAAAATAGATAAAATTTTAAAAATAGAATATATATATATGATGGAAAACCTAGTAGTACAGACCATAGAGAAGAAAAAGTGGATTCTATTTCAAAAAGAAATTTTAGATACCATTTTCAAACCATAATACAGAATCCTGATAGACCCAATATACCACATTAACAAAGTATATTGTAATAATTCTCAAGGGAAAACAATTACATTATTTAAATATTCATTTCAGAAACTCTCAAAATAAAAAATATGAATAATTTTAATAGACTTCCTTATAATTACTAATGATGGTCAATGCCAATAAAATTTATCGACAAAAATGAATATGTGATCATAAAAATAATAATAACATCTATTTTTGAAAAATAAATATTTATGTATCCATTATGGAGGAACATATTTTACAGAGAGGATTATCCAACCATGAAAAAAGAATAAACACATTCTAATAACACATTAGAATGTTAATTTCCATTCCCAATTGCATCATGAAATTTTTGGATTGAGTAATTTTATTAAATTGATTCATGTAATTTTTTTATTAATAAAAAACATATTATTCAATAATAATACAGATTTTTAGTTTGATTTGACTCAAATTTTAGTATTTTTTATTCCATTTTCACCTCATTACATACTTATTTTATACAGAATAATAGTCTTTTTAATACCACTCAATGAGTTTACCACACAATGTATAAAAAATGTTGTTAAGGCCCATCTAAAGTAGTTAGATTGATATATTGAATATGTATGATCTTGTAATTCTAGTAACAACCATTTGATATTTATTGGGGGCTGATAAATATTAAAAAACCTTTATAGATGAATATTCAAAATATAATCGTGCCCTATATGATTAGGATCTCTAATGATTGTTTTTTAAGACCATTCATTTTTCATATGTTATATAAGGATTTTTTTTAAAACTAATCAAATATATTTTTATAATTTTTTTTAATATGGTATCATGTGATCGAATAAATTGAAACTACAAAAAAATATCTTATTAGTAATTGAAGAACCACTATTGTTAAATGATTCTTGTTTAATATTTTAGAATATGGGGGTTTTATTTATATACTTATTCTTTCATATTATAGTATTGATCATTGAATTATTTGAACTAAATTTTAAAAGGATCCACTGATTGGAAACAAAATAATATTTCTAAATAATATAGTGTTTATGGAAATTAAATATTATAATATGGAAGCCTAATATTTTTAATATTATAATATTTAATTTTCTATGTTCAATTGTTTTGTTTATAATTATATATCATCATGATTAACTTTTTAATTAATAGTCATTTATATTATGTTAAAGTAGTTTATCTTCTTTAGATTTTTATAATAGTACATTATTTTTTTAACAATATTTTATTAATTGTATTTTATTTTATAAGATTATAAAATCATCGATTTTCCCCCTTAGAAATCTAAAAATCCATGAAAATTATTTTTTAACATTTTAATTATCAATATTTTTAAATATATTTTTCTATTTTTGAAAATATGGTTTTTATCAAAGATAATATTATATTGACAGTTTTAGAGAATAATTATTTCAATTGACCAAATATTATTCATATTGTTGATTATGAGTATTGGAGAGAAATAATGAACACTATTATTATCATAAGTGGACTTAATATTTGTAATATCACGGATAGTGCTAAATTGATTCCAGATAATGTGGTTCAAATTTTTAATAAGGAAGATAATTATGAATATCAATAAATGTATATATATTTTGTAACACCCTTTTATAATATTTAACAATAAATATATATAGTATTTTTTTTGGTGTGTAACATCCAATGGTATTTAAAATAAATTTTCTGTTTTTTAATTTTGAATTCTTAAGAATCTACGTCTTTTATAATATAGTGTAACTATTAATGAAGTAATTCTATATTTAAATAATATTTTTCTTATATAAATCATTGATTATTACTGTTGTGAATAGTTTTCTAACTCATGGAGCATCAAATAGTAATGATAATGATATCAAATAAAAAATAATTGACATCCTTCAAAAGTAATAAGAATATAAAATAACTAATTTAGAAGATTCATATAGTTTTGAGTCTAGATATACATATAAGAACATTGATGAAATAAGAGAATTAATTTGAGATAATTTCATAGTAAAAAAAGTAAATAAATGAATAATAAATTTCTAATTCAATGACTAATTCTATTACCATAAACACCATTTCACATATAACATCCAAATTAGTAAAAAAAGAATGATTTAGAGGAACATGGTTTTTATTTTCTGGAATATGAGTTTACATAGTTTTGTATTTTTTTAGTAAGAATTATTTTTTGGAACAATATTTTCAAAAAAAATATCCCATAATGGGAAAACAATATGTATTAAAATTATGGAAGGAAGAAAAACAATAATGATTTAATAGAGGTGATATAATATGCCTATAAGAAACAAGATAATATAAAATATGAATTAAAAAGGTGGAAAATGAAAGAATAATAAATTGAAATGACTTTCAATTTCATAGGAAATAATTTTTTAGTCCACTAACACATACCATGCTAGTAAAAAAATTTATTTACAAGTAATTATGAATGTGAAAATAAAGAAATTATTTTTGATTTAATTTAACTAATACATTGAATAATTCATACATTTTTCATATATCATGTGAATCCACATCCACATAGTCTTTAGATTCTATATAATCTTTAGATAATGTGGTAATTGTTTTTCTTAATTAATGAAATTTAGATACATGAGACTAACATGGAAAATACAAAAAAAAACATATTGATGAATTTAATCATTCTTTGTGAGAGAACATTCCAAAGAAAATAATTATTTACTTAAATATACTTGTGAACTAATTTCCAAAATTTTGATTCATTACCTAAAACATATTGTAATGAAGATGTAAAATATAGTCTCAATGTTCATGTTCTTCAAAATATATTATCTAAATAGACTAGTTGAAGGAAAAAAGTATAAAATTTGAAAAAATATTCATTATCCGAAATTAGTTTATTTTCATCACAAAATATTCAATTTTTAATCAATATATTACTTTATAGATAGAGTATCCTTTGTTCTAAATGGAAAAAGGTAAGTCATTATAATAATATAAGAATATGGATAAATAAGTTATATTATAGAACTAATAAGGAATATATTTGAGTAAATTTTTTATTTATTTAATATATAAAGTATGGTTTGTTCTGTTTACTAATGTTTTTTCACTATTTTTTGTGGAAGGATAATTTTTTAGTCACCAAAATAATAGTTTCAAAAATATTTTTATAGTGTTTTATGTAAAGACCTATAATTTCTATATAATTTTTTTAAAAAAAATATTTGTGATTTTTATGTGTCATAAAAAATAGAAACCAGCTGATTTTGAGGCCTGGTATGCCCGAAATAAATTTTTGAACCTGTGCCCAAATAAAAAAGTTAATACTTTCATTGAATTTATTACGTTGAGATTCCCTTAGGAGAATCTTAACTTATACTCCCAAGGGTTGGATAAAAAAGTTAATTTTTGGACATTACAAAAAATATTAAAAAAACATCATGAGTTGTTTGATTCCCTTCTAACCATTGAGAGGCTGATAGCAGGACCATGGTGTAATGTTAGGCATGAATGAAAGTCATTTAATGACATGACCCTTGGGTTTCGTAACCCCAATATTAATTGAATTAATGGAACGTTAATTATGGTTCATGAATGAACTAAATTAATGATATGAAATGTGTGTGGTCCCTCTCATTAATTTGAAAAATGCTTGGCCATGGGTTTTGGTCTCTTGTGAGAGGACCCTCGGATGATGTCCCAATGACATTCCCCACCAATGTAGAACGAAGCCTCACTGTCCATTGTTGGATTCGATTCAGACAACATCCAGCGATGACGAACATCTTCGAGTGCGGGTTTATCTCTCTCTTTTGTGGTGTCTTCCAATGAGTTTGAGGATGGGGGTTTATTTAAGTATACTATTTTTCATCTCCATTTTATAATTTTAAACCATTTCCTTGTTATGATGTAAACTCGGAGGCCACGGGCTAAACTAAACAAGTCCCAGACCCTCCATTGATAACATTATTGAATGCATTCTTCAGGGGAGATTGACCAATTCAGTGGCAAGATGAAACTGGGGGGCCATACAGTGATGGAGACCACTTAGGAGACATATTTGGGAAGAAAATCGGGCAAATAGAGCTTCACTGGTGGCCAGTTGAAGCACTGCTGATGGGGCGGTGGCGACGACTGGCGGCGATGGCCTTCTCATAGTGGCCTCGAGGTGGGGGCGGCACTCAAAGACACTGCGTCAGATGAGGATGGAAACTAGTCATCTTCAGATGCATTGAATTTGGGTGCTGTTCTACATCAACACGCTACGGAGTTGGTACTACGACTCCAAGACGTGGTTGTGGGCGAAGGGCAGCCCCATGCCACTGGGTCCCGCCGTTGACCAGTCCACATGAACCGGCCATGTGGAGCGGTGCTAGTTGGTTCCGCTGATTGTAGAGCCTAACAAAAAACATTTCTGTTTTGAAGGTGAGCAGACCCTCACGCCCAGCTGGCAAACCATGCCCATCCAGCGGGACAGGTGGTTCCAGAGGAGCAATGGGCCGCGCCCAGGAAGGTCGGCTAGGACGAGCCCATTTCCCATCCCCTTCAGGGTGGGTCCATCTAAACTAGGCAAATCTCAACCACTTTAGGCTCTGCCAGGAAAACTGGGAGGGGTCAGTCTGACCAGTTTGGTTCAGTCCTACAAGGTCAGACTGGTCCCAGAACCATTATGGCCCAGTTTCGCTAAAAGGTTTGTATCTTCTAAACCGGACGTCTGTTTGAAAAATCCTATATGGCTCTAGAATCCTTAAGAAGATTAAGTCCATTCAGATAAACAACTTGGTTTTTGGAGGATGTTGGAATATGGTCGGCTTAGATCGGACAAGAATTCAAATAGGACACGTCACTAAAATGACTATAACATACACATTGGGAGTCCGATTGATGCATAGTTTTTTGCGTTGGAACCCTTATGACATGGAGTTTAATTTGGTTACGTATTAATGGAAGTTCAAGTATGAAATATATATTGAGGATCAGTTTCTCAGAAACTCAAGGTCACTAGATGTGGGTATTTTGTGGCGGGATGTAAAATAACATATGAGCCTCCATGGATCAGCTTCATAACACCCATGTGTGAATTAGTAGTTGAAAGATCTAGAATGGACCAGACCTAGAGTGGCCTATCATAGATCAGTGAAATACGACCCTATATGGATTCGGGACATATGACCTTATGTGGATTGATGACTTATGACCCTATGTGGATCAACAACTAACGACCCTTTTTGGATCAACAACATACGAACCAATGTGGATCAATGACTTAAAACCCTCTGTGGATCGACAACTTATGACCCTGTGGGTATCAATGACTTATAACCTAATGTCGATCGACGAAAAATGACCCTATGTTGATTGATTACATACGAACCTATGTGGATCAGCAGTAGTTCGACCAAACGAGGAAAAGACTTATAGTGGCCCATCAGGGATCAATGACTTACAAAATAGTATGGATTGACGACTTACTACCATGTGAGGATCAATTACTTAAGAACCTGTATGGATAGGTGGAAGAGTGAATTTTTCATGGTTATGCAGTGGAACTTCTCAATGGAATAATATGATTAAGCTTTACAAATAATCATTAATATTCCTCTTCCTTACGTTGTATAGAATGATTGTGTTGATTCTTTACATGGGATTTGTGATTGGGAACATGATTTCTAATTTTTAATTTTGGAAATTCTTGAAGACCTTCATGGGGTATCACGATACCTACTGGGTATTGTTATACTCACCCATTCACAGGGGTCACCCTCACATTGTTGTGTCATGAGTTGATGATAGAATTCTTTGACCAAGGTTTGTGGGCTAGGGCCAAAGGGGGCACGGAGGTGACCGATTGACTCATAGAGCCACATTGACAAGTGATACCAACCTCTTTGGTAGGATCCATGGTGGTAGACCGTAGGATATATTTTTCCACAGTATTTTTCTTTTAGTGGGTTTTGTATTCTAGCTCATTTTGCAGTATTTCACACTTTTAATTTCAATAGTTATTCTATGTGGTTTATTCTTATTGTGTTCTGGGTCTATGTTTTTGTAGGATTAAAGTAAATTCTTTCACATTTTAGAGATATTCCATTCCGGTGCTAGTCGCCAACCCCTGTCCTATAGAATGCGGTCTTGGTGTAGTCACAACATGAGTCATATAGGACAGGTCAGGACAAAGTCATATTAAAGGATTCAATTTTATTTAACAACTAAGACTCGGATCTTTTTAATGGGAGAATAGGGTTACATGTTTTGACTACTGTTTTCAGTTTATCGAGTCCAATTTCGCTGAGGTAGCCAATGTATCCATATACTAGGACCCAGAGTACTGATTTCTGACTCGATACATAAAAACACTGATTGCCTTCATCTTTGATTTTTTTTTATTTTTGGTCTCTTTTGAGTCTGCTCACCGGGTATAAAATTATTTAATGTGGTGCATTACTTTCTTTATAGTATGTCTCTATGTAGATATCCAACCTAGATTCTATAGAGGGTTCATGATGATGTCCCATCGAGAATTGAGGTGTAAATACAGGGCACTCTTAGAGAGAAGGTACCTTCTGGTGGTGTACCAACAACACCACTACATGTAGGGCAGTCGTTGCCACCATCCCCACTAGGAGACTATGCATGCCAACTATGAATGTTGCACCAGTTCTAGGGATAGAGGTTTCTAAGGTTTCATGGTGAAATAGACTCATAGGTAGATGTGTATGAGCTTGAGGCTATGGAACATTGTTTTGTTTGGACGAGACACCAGCAGACCAGATGGTGATCCTAGATTCAAGCCTCTTCCAGGAAACAACAGGGATATAGAGGAGCCAGATGCTCTGAATGCATGAGGAGGTGACAAATTCAAGTTTGTACATTGAGGGCCTATTCAGTGTAGTTTTAATTCCATTGAATCTATGCTTTGTGCTTATGCAGGATCTTCTACTCTTACAGTAGGGCAGCCTAACATTATCCCATTACATGGCGAGATTAACTGACCTCTCCCACTACTCCATTGAATGGTACAATTCACTTTGTTCAAGGCCCAGTCCTTTGAGGAGGGTCTCCGATGTGAGATTAGGGCATTGATGATATTGCTCAGCACACCGACACAGGCTGGAGTGCTAGAGAAAAATCTTTTTGTGGAGATCATCCTAGCTGAGCATACAATGATAGCGAGAGCCACCACCAGAATACACGTGGATGAGCCATCTATAGAAAGTAGTAGGAAGATGACTTAGGGGCCCAAGTGGTCAAAAAATTAATGTTGGATGACCCCATGATGTAGGGTCGGATGTATAGAAACTAGAAGATAGTGGAAGTCTGCAGAGGTGACACTGTGATACTCGTGTAGTGGACCTGGTCACATGGATCATGACTGCCCAACCCTCTATACCGACAAAAAACTTATGGTCAAGGGACCACAGAGGTAATGAAAGAGATTTGATCGGGGAGGTCCATAGGGGTTGATAATGTGCCATAGGGGGTAGGATGGAAAGTACGATATAGGAAGTGATTTGATGTTCTACTGCTACCAACTCCAGGTGGTCAACCTTGAACTGAGGGAATATGTGGGCATGGACAAGCTCTACATGATGCAGCTATGTCCTATGAACATGAAACTCCAAATATGATTTGAGGCTTAATTAATGTCTACAACACCCTAGCTACAGATCTTATAGACACAGGTTCCAGTGACTCTTTTATTTCCAGGACTCTCTTTCGGTGCTCAGAGATTCTTGTAGAGGAGTTGGCTTGATCCATATGATTATAGACTCTTATAGGTGATGATTATGTGATTATGCATGGGTTCCAGTAGTGTGAGATTAGTCTTTGATGTAAGATCTTCAACTGTGATCATCTATTAGCAGCGTTGAGTCCTTACGATGTCATCTAGGGTAAGGACTGGTTATCCACGGACCATGTTCAGATTGACTGTTTTAGACACAAAGTGCAGATTGAATGAAAGTATGGGACTAGGTTTTCTCTCACGGAAGAGAAGGTAAGCTTTTCAACTCATGATCTATATTCTCGGAGTTGGTTGTAGCCTATCACTCATTAGTTGGCTAGCCTTACCCTCTGAGAAGTTGACGAGAGTAGTCCAATTTATCCTGTAGTGGTGGACAATTTTTTTGAAGCCTTACATATTGATGTCCCGGTAATACCTCCTCATAGAGAGGTAGACTTTTACATTGACTTGTACCTTAGTAAAAAACTGATATCTACACTAGCATATCAGATGGCCATAGCGGAGCATCATGATTTGAGGGTAAAGCTTGAGGACTTACACGGTAAGGTGTTCATAAGGCCCGGTGTTTCTCTATGGGTATCCCAATTGTTTTTCCAAAAACGAAGACGATAGTTTGAGTCTTTGTGTGAACTATTGGAACCTGAAAAAGGAGACCTTGAAGAACAAGTATCAACTCTTGAGGTTTGATGATATCTTTGATTAGCTGAAGGTTTCTTGGTAGTTTTAGAAGATAGACCTCAGGTCAGGCAATTATCAGCTCAGGGTATGGGATGAGGAAGTACCGAATATAACTTTTAGATGACGGTATGTCCACTATGAGTCCTTGGTGGTTCCTTTTGGTGTGGTCAATGCCCTCGAATGGTCATGGTAATTATGAACTGAATCTACCATCCTTATCTCAATCGCTTAGTGGTGGTTTTCATTGATGAAATCATGATATACTAATTGTAGGAGGAGGAGTATGATACACATATGGATAGAGTTCTAGATACAATATAAGACCACAATAATTATTGAGTGATCTCGAATGGCTAGTTTTGGATATTGGAGGACAGCATTCTGGGACACATTATCTCAGAGGCTGGAGTTGTAGTGGGTCCAGAAAAGATAGAGTCAGTTCATTCTTGGGAGCCACCCATGAGTGTGAACAAGTTAAAGGGTTTCCTATGGTTGGCTAGGTACTACTCAAGATATGTACATCACTTTTACTTAGTAGAAACATCTTTTTCACCTTTGAAATATAAGGGACAACCATTCTTGTGGAAAATGAGATTCCAACAAAGTTTCTTGTAGCTTAGAGGGATAATGAAGAGTGCTCTCATCCTGAGGCTAATAGAAGAAGGCGTTGGGTATGTAGTCTATAATGACACATTGGGAATAGACTGGGACATGTACTAATGCCAGAGAATGCTATGATCACCTAAGTCTCATAGAAATGAGAAAACATGATCTTAACTACACTACACATGACCTGAAGTTAGTAGTAGTCTTTCATTCCTTGAAGATGTGGCAACAATACTCGATGGGAGAACAGTTCACTATCTACTCTGATCACAAGAGTCTCAGGTATATCGTCTCATTGAAGGAACTGATCCTGAGATAGCAGTGATGAATGATGTTTCCCCAAAACATTGACTTTGAGATAGTCTACACTCTTGGAAAGGGGAACGTTTTGGAAGACGCACTCCATAGGAAGTCCAGTATTCAGTTTCTCAGTGAGGCAACATAGAAGCTAGCCGCATTGGAGTTATCCATCATGGGTAGTGTAGGATCATCATAACTCTATTCAATGATAGTAAATCCCCCACTCCATCTGCGAGTACTGGGGGCACATCTTGGGGATGTTGACTTCAAGGCCCAACATACTCAGTTATCCTCGTTATGGACTTCTAAAGGATTTTCTGATGGTGGGGAGCACATTTTCCTTTATAGAGGACGCACCATGGTACCATTGATGCAACGATATGAGGTGTTGAGAGAGTTCCACACATCCCCTTTGGCGGTATATACTAGTGTGTTGAATATGTACAAGGACCTCCAGAATCAATACTAGTGGCCAAGGATGAAGAAATTAGTGGCTGAGTTCGTTTCACAATGCCTCACATGAAAGCACGTGATGGATGAAGAAGAGGTTTCAGCAGGCTTGACTCAACCTCTTTAGGTGTGTGAGTGGATGTGGGATGGCATCTACATGGACTTCGTGACTGGACTACCACATACGTCCAAGGGCCATGATTCCATCTGGGTGATCTTTGACGAACTCAACATGTCAACTCACTTCTTACCCATCTGGGAGCAAGGATAAGTAGAGGGCTTGGGACACCTCTAGGTACAATAGATTTTACTTCATAAAGGCCTACCCTGGATGATCATCTTAGTTCATGACACTCATTTTACATCATGGTTTTGGAAAGGATTATAGGAGATATTCAGGACTCATCTACACTTGAGCACCACCTTCTATCCTTTGACAGATGGTTAGATAGCGGAGACCGTAAAGATTCCTGAGGACATTCTTTTTCTTGTGTCCTTTATTTTATCCACATTTGGGAGAACCAACTTCCACTAGTGGAGGTCACATAAAAATACAGTAATAAAACCACCATCGGCATGGTGATATTTGATGCCTTGTATGGGCGACCATGCAGATCACTTCTAGGATGTATAGACCCAGGGGAGTCAACACTTTTGGGTCCAAAAATTGTACGAGATACCATTGAAAATGTACAGATCATCCAGGAGTAGATGAAGACTTTGCAGTGCCATAATATGTATTGTGTCGAACAGACACAAAGGCCCTTGGAGTTCAATAAGGGAGACTATTTATTCATACAGGTCTCACCCCACTGATAATTGAAGAAATTTTGATTGGGAGACAAGCTATCTCTGAGGTTCATCGGACCTTTCATGATCCTCAGCAGAGTAGGAAAGGTAGCATACCTCCTAGCTCTTCCCCCAAAGATGCACTGGGGGCATAATTATTTCCATGTTTCACAGCTAGTGATGTGCGTGCATTATCCATCACATGTTATTTTCTAGGGAAATCTAGACATTGAAGACAGGGAAACATTCACAGAGTTCTCGATGGAGATATAGGATCAAAATTCCTAGGTTCTTTGTGGGTGGTAGGTTCGTCTGGGGAATGAGTAGTGGAAGCACATAAACCTTCAGGAGAGCACATTGGAGCAGGAGGCTATGATACGTGCTCAAAACCACCATTCAATTCTCTAGAATTTTAGGATTTTGTGGATGTAATATCCTATGTTTTGGAGGATGTAATCACCTAGAATTTCCATATAAATTTTTTTAATATTATTTGGGATTTTTACGAGCCTTTTATAATTAACGGAAAGTGATTCTGAGGCCTAGTGTGACTGAAATGTATTTTTGAATTTTCTATTGTACGTTTATTAAACATGGTAGCAGTGATTTCTATCTTTTGAATTGGTTCACTTATTAATAATATGATGACACCATTTAATTTTTAGAGTCGAAATTCTCTTAGGAAATGCATTACATTAACAGGCAGGAGTTAGTAAAAAATGTTAATTTTTGTTCTTTAAAAAAATAATAAAATAAATCCATTAGTTATTTTATTCTCTTATCACTGTTTAGAGGTGGATTGAAAAACCTCAGTCTAATGTTTGGCTTGACTAAGATTCATTTAATGACATGAAACCTTGGGTTGTGTAACACGGCATTCATTGAATTAATATGACATTCATTGCTGTTTATTAATGAACCATATTAATGAAATGCAATGTGGGTTGTTCCTTGTCATATATTTAAACAAATCATTGGCATGGGTTTTGGTCACTCTTAAGAGAACATCAGACAAAATTTGAGTGATGTTTTCCACCAATATGTAATGCAGCCACAATGACCGTTGTAGGACTCGAACTGGATAACCTGGAGAAACGATTAACACCATTGAGAGTAGGTTCATTTCCCTCATCCGTAGAATCTTCCAACGAGTTTGATATTGGGGTTTTGTTTAAGGTTTTTATGTTTCATCTCCTTTTGATGATGTTGAAATCCTCCCATGTTATGATAATAATGTGGAGGGCATGGGCCGAACAAAACAATACCAAAACCCTTCGATGATCATGGTATTGATTGCAATATTAATGGGTAGAAAAACAATATTGTGGAATGATAAAATTGTGGGCCACATAGTGATGGAGACATCCTAGAAGGCTCATAGGAATTGTTGGGATAAAAATATGACCACCAGAGCTTCACCAGTGACCAACTGATGCACCGATGGAAGTGTCCATCTCTCGCTAGTTGTGAGGAGGGGGCGACTCCTGGAGGCACCGTAGTTGAAAAAGGGGGAGGCCGATGATCACCATGCATGTTGATGATGGGAGGAACACTATAAAAATATGCCCCAGAGGAGGTGTCATGGAATTGATCCGTGACGGAGGGTGAAGGTAGGACCCAAGCCTGTGGGACACCTTGTTGACTAGTCCACGTGGACCGACCAGGTGGAGTTGCACAAAATGGAATCATTGATTGATGATATAAACAGAAAACTAGTCCATTTGGGGGGGGGGGCGAGTGGACCATGCACCTTGTAGGAAGGTTGCGCCTAGCTACTAGGTCTGTTTGGTCCAGCAACTCGGTGGGCCGCATCCTGTCTGCTGGGCCAAACTAGTCCCACGACCCATTGAAGAGATCCTGTGGCCAGTGGACCAAGCCCATGGCCCAGTGGACAAGGACCAATAGAAATGTGTTCTTCCCAACGTACCAAGTGAGGTCGGTCTGACCAGGTCATACCGGGCCTAGAGCCATTATGGTCAAATTTCTCCTAAATGGGAATTTCATCTAATCTAGACATCCTATTGATGAAATGTCTCCAACATTGGAAACCTTAGGGTGATGAGTTCCTTTTGAGATACTCCACATGGTTTTTGGAGAATGTTGGGGTACAACTGGTTTTAATCAGACTCGAATCCAATCAGGCCCCTAGTACTAAAATTCATATATCGTATAGATGAGACATCTGATTGAAACACTGTCTGTTTAAATAGAACCCTTATGACATGGAGGTTATTCAGTTTACATCTTATTTGGAATAAGTTGGTGTTGATTTATGAATGATTCCTTGAGGATTGTTTTCTCGGAAACTCAAGTGCCCTTAGTGTGGGAATCTTGTGGTTCGATGTCTAATAATATTCAAACCTCTCTGGATCGGCATCAGAATGACCTAGTGTGGATTATCAGTAGCACTTAAAGATGTGGACCTACACTAAACCGGCCTTTCATGGATCAGTGACATATGAAATAGTGTGGATTGATGACTTAGAAACCTGTGTGGATAAAAAAAATACATCCATTTATGGATCAACAACTTACGAACCTATGTGGATCAATAAATTACTACTTTGTGTGGTATGATGACTTACATCCTTGTGTGTACTAATGACTTATGAACTTATGTGGATTGATTACATAAGACATTTTCTGGATTAACGACCTACAAACATGTGTGGATTGATGAATTATGACACTGTGTGGATCGATGACTTATGACCCTTTGTGAATTCACATTAGAATGACCCGACATGGACCAGGATTTGAGTGGCCCATCATTGATCAGTGACTTAAGACCCTATGTTTACCGATTACTTAGGAATCTGTGTGGATCCAAGACATACGACCCTATGTGGATCAGTGACAGAGTGACTTCTTCATAGTTTATTAGTGAAACATCTCACTTGAATATGATGATTTAGCATTATGACTATTCATCATTATTACTGTTCAATTTGTTTTATACTAGCTTTAAGACAAATCTTTACTTGTTCTTTGTGATTTTGATCATGCATTTTTGTTTTTACTTTGTGGATTTCTGGAAATCATTTAGGGGGTCGTTGGATCCCAACTAGGTATTGTTATACTCACCCCTCCATGGCCTTCACCCACACCTTATTTTGACTTATGAAGATGATAGATAGCATTTACGGAGGATTCAGAACGAGGACCCGATGGTGCACGGAGAAGACCAGTTGATGTAGTGTGCCATAGTGACGAGATGTACCTACCCTTCTGGTAGGATCTTGGGTGGGTGACCTTATGAGATTTTTTTCCTTTCTGCTGTATTTTTCATTTAGTTGGTTTTATATTCTATCCCATTCATCTGTATTTAGCACATTTACATTCAGATGTTAAATTACATGGTTTGTTGTTGTTGTGTTCCTCGTCTGTGTGTTTTTAGGATTAAAGGAAATTACTTCCCATTTTAGGGATATTCCTTTTCAGTGCTAGTATCCAACCCATTTCATAATGAAAGCGGGCTAGGGGTAGTCATGACATGGGCCCTGGGGGACGAGTCATGACATTCTAGTTACCAATGAATGAAATATTTTGTTCATAGATATCATATTCACTCAATATATCACTATACTGAATTAAAAACACTATAATATATATAATTTTATCGGGTAAAATTTTAACTTTTGGAGATAAATCCATTGAAAAATCATGGGAATCAGTGACATGGTGAGACCTTAATTTCAAATTTCCTATTTATTCTAGGATATACGAAAAAACAATTTTTTTGTTTCCATATATGAGATTATGGATACTCATTGAACATTAAAAATGATAAATTCATTTTTACTCGATTAGATGGATTTTATGTCTTGTATTCATTGTAGTATGATAATTGTTAGATATTGAATATAAAGGACATTACTTGATTGAACATTACATGTATTACTTTAATTGGGGGTAATCAATATCATTGGTAGAAAAAATTAAAACAATACAATGTTTAAAAATTTACAAAGAATTATAGGAAGTAACTTTGGATTGAATTTGTTGAAATTATGTTAATCCACTAAAAGGTTTCAATTCCCCTAAAAATAGAAATATAAATCTGGTGTATTTTAAAATACTGGTAAATTCTGAAATTTGGGCTAAAAATAACAATGAAAACTTTTTTTATACCTATACAATCTATTTATTTCTAATTTAAACATGTCTTGTAATTCTTAGTAAATTCATATACCAATTTTTTTGGTTTTCATTCTCTTAAATAAATTATAATCCATTAATATATTCAAAATGTTTTCAAATTTAGATAAAGGTAGTGAAAATATTTTTCTTATAATTCAATGGAGTGATTATGGTGGTGAATTATCAAATTTTATTTTATAATTTTTTTAGTGATAAAGTTATAAAATATATATTTTAGAACCAATAACATGCCAACCAAAAGATTTTACTGAAAATATAAATATAATCCTTTATGAAATTTCATTATATATGCTTTTTAAAAACATGAAACAGAAAATTTATTGTAAGAAACTATTAATAATTTATTTTATACAAGTGGTTTTAATTTTTAACCATTTTTATGTAAAATATCATAATTTTTTTGAATTAATGTAAACAATATTTTATAACTTCAATATTATTAATTTATAGGTATTTATTTTGAATAATAAATATAATATTAATAATTTTTATCCAATTAAAATGTGTGAAATTGTTATGTTTTTTTCACCAAAATTATTTGTAATTGGGTAAATAAAAAATAGAGCCATACTATATATGATATGTCACATGCAATTTTTGATCAAATTAATCTATTCAGAGAGTAATTTTTAATAATATAATGTCTTAATGATATTAAAATATAGTTTTTAATGAAAAATTATGGCGAATGTTTTACTAAATTTGATGTGGAACAACATACTTTAACGAATTAGAAAAAAATAAATATAAAGGCATGTCCCATTAATAACATTATTAATGATGTCATTAAACAAATCAAAAATATTTTTTTTCCAGTTGAAGATTAAAATACGGCATTCTAATATCAAAAAGAAACCACAAAACAAAATATGATGCCTTGAGAGATGATTTTATTATAGTGACGATCAAAGAGTAACTAAGCCTATCATAATTTAATTGTTTTTTACATTGGTAAAATGATCAGAAATTTTTTAAGATATTCAAATTAAATATGTATTATAAGACAAATATAAAGAAAATATAACCATTTTCTGATTAAATATTATCTTTTTGGAAAAAGATATACCCAATTATAGGGAATGGTATCAAAACCCATATAATTAATAAACAAAAATACAGTATTTATTACATAGTTTTTGACAAAATAAAATCAAAAAATATATTGAGGCATAGATTCTTTAGGAATTTAGTTTCATAACATAATGACATGAACTAAAATAAAACACCATTTTATGATTATCCTTTTATATAATCTTTAAAATCTATTTCTCTTATAACTACACAAAATATCCAAGGGATGTATATAATACGTGGAGAGTTATAATTCCCACTAGTGGAATAATCAATGAATGATATATTGAATGTAATATAGGTTTTTTGATATGTGAATCAACTTTACATAACATTGAAGAGAATTAAAAATATGAATATTTTTGAGTGATATATGATGATAACATGAAGAAAACATGGGAATGAAGTGAAAAAAAATGAAACCAAAGTCAGGTTAACATCCAATAAAAGATCATGTGGTAAACCATGCCCCATCCAAGATTAGGTTCACTTCCAAATCGATTGCAAATAATCACCTGAGGCTAAACAATAACCAATTCATTAGAGGGATATATAATTATGTTCCCACCCATCAAATTTATATCATGTAAATTATTATGTGTTCCATATAAATTATGTAACAAAATTGAAAATTTAATAACTTGTAATAGAATTATTACATAGTATGGATTTCATACAAGGATGTCCCGAATCAAAAAAGTATGTTTAGAACTAGTTTGATACCCTTGAAGGGGAAAAGGATAGGTATAAAATACATAAATGTTCACCATGTAAAATCCACATTAAATTTTGGAAACATAATGGGGGAACATATTGTTTTATATGAGGTATAATTTTTTTGAATGTGGTATTTCATAAATTATAAATGATTTGGATAGTTATAAGGATGTGAAAAAACTTTTCCAGATATGATATTTTTTAAATGGAACAATATAAAGAAATTAAATTTCTAAATAAGAGAAGGATGTGATTTCTTACCATGATAAGGATCATCGACGAGTATGGGAAGATAATCTCATCATATTTGGGGAATCTTTGTAGGGATCTAGAGAGGGAAGGGCATTGAAACTTTTTTATCCATGGGGTTTTAGTGAACAACAATGGGATTGTCTGTGGGTTTATATACAAAGTTTTTATAATTATTTATTCATTTGTTAACTATAATTTTTTACACTATATAATAATTAAATAAAATTAAAAAACATTAAATATTTTTTTCAAATGATTCTACCAATGTCATGTGTATTTCAATATTTTATATTTTAGGAACCAAACTAATTAAATTAAAATCCATGGTGATGTTTAAGTGAGTCATATCTATAAGGATATGATATTAAATCAATAATATATAATAATTATATTAGAGGATTCATTAAAGGATCATTTAATTATTAAAATAAAATAAAAACATGTTCTTTTATAGTGGAAAAATATTTTTTTTCTGGATTTAAATTATTCTCTTTATTGATTCAATTTTGGGATTTTATGATGTCATAATATAAACCATATATCTTTACCATAATTATATTTTACCCAAAAACTAAAAAATTACTAGAAATCATTAAATATTCACCATTGGATAATATTAGAAAAATGATTTTTGAAAAATATTAATTTTATAAACACAATTCTAGGAATATGTTAATTTCATATTTTAAATAAAAAATTCCATTTTATTTAAATATAATTTTTTTTAATGGTGATGCTTTGGTCAAGGACCAAAGAAAATATTTATTGATAAGCAAATGAGAGATTACAGGAAGCGAAAGGAAGGTATTTTTTTACAATATCTATCCAAAAGATAAAATAAATCAGAGGGAATAGAGTCCATCCAAGTCATGCTTTGATGGACACCTTTGTTGTCTAGAGCATCAGCAACGACATTTTCTTGACGATAGGCATGAGTAGCTATAAAATCAATCCCACAGAGTAAATTGAGACAGTTCATCCAGCGAGTAGTGAGCGACCAGGATAGATGAATGTTGCCACTCCAGATGGCATGTTTGATGGTGGTTGAATCACTTTCAATCCAAAGCATTCTCCAACCCCTTTGAAGATAAAAATCAACAGCATGAATATCTCCGAGCATTTCCGCCTCCAGAGATGAAGAGTGACCACAACCAACATAGAAACAACCTTGACATTGCCCAGTTCAGTCCCTGAAGATAGCACCACAACTGGCAGGACCAGGGTTGCCTTTGGAGGCTTCGTCAACATTCACTTCGATCCATCCTAGCATCGGAGATTGCCAAAAAACTTCAAAGAGGCATTTTGGCTTTGGGAAGATACCAGGAACGTGAAGATGACGAAGGATCATAAGGTCACCAACTGAGTTGTTGCAACAGTCTTTTTGAATTGAGGCTGCTTCATGAATCGCAAGGAGGATTCGGGACTTCCCTGCATTAAGATGGAATGAGTGATTATTGTGAATAATATCATTTCTAACATACCAGAGTTCATGTAGAAGTTCTGCCACTGCCGCCAGAAAAAGATTTTTGACATGCAGAGAGGCATCATGTCTAGTACAGTGCATTAAAAACATGTAAATAGAATCAGTATTGGGTATTCTGCAATTAAAAAGATCAAAGATGTACTTCCAAAGATCAGAGGACGTCGCACAATATAGAAAGAGATGATTTTCATCTTCCCTATGTTGGTTACACAGAAGACATTTGGAACAAAGAGAGATGCCAAAAGTTTGAAGGCAAGATTCCGTGGGTAATCTATTGTGCACAATGCGCCAAATAAGGATGAGTCTTGAAGGCTTGATGTAGGGTTTATTGAAGTGATTCTCAAAAGAATAAATAGAATCAGGATCAGAGAAATTATGCTTATAAAACTTTTTAGAATCCAGGATGCCATTGGGAGAAGGCTCCCAGACAAGGAAATCACCAGCAGAAGAAAAAGAATAATTCTCAATAGCTTGCATAATGATATCAGGAAAATCCCAGTCAGAGGATTGTAAGACCTCCTTTATAGACTGTTGAGTATCATCAGGAAGAGAATCCGGAGGCAACAAAGAGATCAGAGGGATACCACACCATTTACCACACCAAAAATTAATGGAAGAGTCAGCACTGACAATCCATCTAGAATCTTGCATGATTTTGTGAAAAGAGTCCCGAATGGAAGGCCAGATAGAAGAGTTGATGAAGTTAAGATTACCTTTAGAGAGCTTAGCGAAAAATCTATGTTTTAGGAAGTCAGTAGCTTTAGAAGTGGAGTTAATGATGTGCCATGTAAGGCAGGCCTATAAAGCATCATTGAACAGCTTTAAATTTTTAATGCCTATTCCACCATTAGCCAAGGGTTTACAACAAGTATTCCAAGGAATAGTAACAAGCTTCTTTTCGAAAATACTTCCAGACCAGATGAAGTTTTTAATGTAATTGTTAATTTTTTTAAGAATACAAATGGGCCATTTGTAGGCCATAAAGGAATGAACCATTTTAGAAACAATGGTCGATTTAACCAAAAAGATTCTCCCAGCTAGGGAGAGAGACTTCCCATTCCAATTAGCTAGTTGATTTGTGAGATGAGAAAGAATATTAGAAAAATAGGTAGCTTTGGGGCGACCCCAAAATAGAGGAACACCCAGATAGGTGAAAGGTAAAAGACCCTCCTTGATACCCAGATAATTAATAATACCAGATTTTCTTCTGACAGGGAAATTCTTGCCAAAGTAGATAAAAGATTTGTTCCAAGAAATAGCTTGACCAGAGACATCCTCATAGTGAGATATAGTTTTCTTGATAGCATGAAGACTTCTATGGTCCCCTTTTATAAAAAGGATAATATCATCCGCATATAAGAGGTGGGTAGGGGCATTATGTTTCTGGCTACCTGAATAGGTTTGATCAAATTATGTTCAACCTGGTAGTTTATGAGTCTGCTAAGATAATCTTCAGCAATCACAAAAAGAATGGCAGAGAGAGGGTCCCCCTGCCTAACACCTTTAGTGAATTTGAAAAAGCCATGAGGGGTGCCATTAATCAGAATAGAGATATGAGCTGAGTGAAAGAGGGTCTTGATTCTACCGATGAAGGAATCATTAAAACCAAAGTTACTAAGAACTTTGTAAATAAAATTCCAATCAATAGTGTCAAAGGCCTTTCTAATATCCAGTTTGATGGCCACACAACTGCCTCTAGATTTTTTAGTTAAGGCATTCGTGCACTCAGAAGCAAGACAAATGCAGTCCTGAATGGATCTTCCCTTGATAAAACCAAATTGATTCCAAGAGACGATTCTATTACAGATAGGAGCAAGTCTATTAGAAATAATTTTAGTGATGATTTTATAGATAATGTTAATCAAAGCTATAGTTCTAAATTGATGGATCTCAGCATCATTCTCAACTTTAGGAATTAGGGTTACAAATTGAGCATTGATTCCATGAGGTAAAGTTCCATTAGTGAAGAAAATCTTAACGAGTTTGCAGACATCATTTTGAATTATATCCCAATGTTTTTGGAAGAAACCATTATTAAAACCATCCGGGCCAGGCGCACTATCTGGGTTTAGTCTAAAAACAATGTCTTTAATTTCATGATCAAGGGTATTGCTTAATAGGGACTTATTATCGCCTTCATTAACCATCAAAGGAATGATGTCAGGTTTAAGATCAGCATTTCTGTCCGGACCATTTAAGATGTTATAAAAGTACATGATAACATGATCCGTAATGGCTTCTTCAGAGTCTAAGACCAAGTCATTATGAATGAGCATGGAAAGCGGACAATTTTCCTTTCTAATTCTTTGAAGATTATTATAAAATTTAGTATTTTGATCACCATCAGTAAGCCATTTGGTTCTAAACATCTGTTTACGAATATTTTCCTTAAAAGTAAGAAGGGAATTAAGTTTCGAAGAGATATTAGCTTCCACCTGAGGATCTAAGTCAAAGTCAGAATGAGTGTTCTGAGATTGAAAGCGACTGAGCTCATCCTCCAGGTGTGTGATGTCTAGATCAATTTGTAAGATTGAGTTTTTACACCAACCTTTGAGAGCCTGTTTAAGAACTTTCAGTTTAAATAAACAAGCAAAGTCATCTTTATGGTGTTTCATGGAGTTCCAAGTGTTAAAAATAAAAGTAACACAGTCAGGGTTCGAAGACCAAGCATTGTTAAATTTAAAAGGAAATATAGTTTTTCGAACATTCGTAGAAAGATTGACAAGGATAGGATGATGATCAGAGTTAATTCTAGGTAGAGTAACACTAGATATTTTATCCCAAGTATCATGAGACTTCATGTTCACAAAGGCTCTATCAAGTTTACTAGCAACGTTTTTATTGTAATTATTTCTGTACCAGTTATATTTGGCACTGATAAGATTAACCTCAAAGAGTTTACAATCATCAATAGTAGATTTAAACTCTCTAGAGGAAATGGGGAGATGAGCGGGACCAATTTTTCAGATGAGGTAATAATTGCATTGAAGTCTCCCAAAACAAGCCAAGAATCCTGAATGAGTTTAGCAATATCCAGAAGTTCAAGCCATAATATTCTACTATCCTGATACCTATTTTTGGCATAAACCATAGTACAATAGATGTGCTGACCATTCCATATGAAATCACAAGTGAACTGCTGATCAGAAGTTTTAATAATGTTAATATTTTTTAAAGAATTATGACAAAAAATCCACATGGAGTCAACCTGAGGACAGTTTTTACAAGATCCTAGAAAATTGTAATTGAGAGCACCAAATCTCATAAAGTTCATTTTAAAATTGACCTTAGGTTTAGAAATGGCAAAAAGGAATGGTTTATGAGTATTTAGAAACCTCCTATGAGTAATGGAGGTGTCATTATTGGCCACCCCTTGACAATTCCAGAAAAGAACATTCATTTCTACATGTGTCTAGGGTTAGAACCCTTCTTTTTTTTTTTGGATTTACAAGATCCCTTATTTTTTTGAGATCTTGTAACAATTGAGGAAGAGGATAAATGATGATGACTCTCATCAGTTTCAGAGCTTTGAGAGGAATCATATTTCAGATTGGCATTTTTAATAGTAGCAGGGTCTGATGTACACAATGAAGTATAAATTTCTAAGGTGTGAGACAGTTCTTCTATATGAGCAGAGGTCTTTTCAAGAACAAGAGTTAAAGGTGATCTGGTTTGATTAGACTCAGAAATAACATCATGAGAAGATTTCTCATGTTGAGGGAGAGACTCAGTCTAAATCTGGACAGATTCAATACCAGCAGGATGGAAATGTTCAGATACATGAGGCATGCTATGTTCATGGTTCTGGATGTTATTAGGAGAGATAGAAATCGTGCTATTTTCCAGAAATAAGGCATGGTCTTGAGCAGATTCAGAATCAGACAGTGAGGTATGTGGAGAATGATGAGACAAAGGAAGCATAAAGGCATTATCAGCATGTATGACAGGTTTACTGACAAAACTAGTAACATTTCCAGCAATACTAGAATTCAAATTATCTAACTGTTCCTGCACAGAATCAGAAATCTGTAAGTCAGCTAGAGGATTAGAATCCTCCTTCTGGACAGAGAGATATTCATTGAGTAAAATCAAATTAGGATCAGGAGTGTGTGATGAAGTAGGCTCAACAGGAATTTCAGCAGGAACAAAATCAGACTGAGATTTAGTTATGGGAGCTGCAATAATAGAAGGGTCATTTTTAACATCAGAGTTGAAAGACACAGAGTTACCAGAATCAGAAGAGTTGGTTAAAGGAACTGCATAATCATTAGTTTTAACATCAGAATTCATAAGCACAGTGGAACCTGGGTCTGCAGGAATCACAATGTCAGTATGAATCATGCTGGAAGCAACCACATTCTTCTTCAGGGTAGGTACTGAGTCCCCCAGATTCCCACTAAGATTCTCCTTTAAACATGAAAAACCAGAGGAAGAATCATTGTTAGCAACATTAGAAATAGGGGTAGTGGTGCTCTTGTTAGAACATTCTCTGTTACAGTCATCAACTAACCCTTTTAAACCAGTGGGCTTATCCTTATATTGAGAGGCCTCCTCTTCCTCAACCAAAACATCCCACGATCTACCTTCTAAGGTTGATGAGGGATTGGGTTTCTGGACCCACTTATCAACCTTAGGTGGGTCATATTTGACAGTAATATTTTTCCCTTTTTTAGTATTTTTAACCTTTGCAGTCATTTTTTTGAGGGATCCAATTGCTTCCTAGCAACCCTACAGCTGGCAAAATTATGGCCAATCAGTTTGCGAACTTCACAGAAGGAGGGTTTATTTTCATATTCAATACTGAGCTCTACCCTATGTTCAGGGGCATTAAAAACTATGGTGGATGGTAAAGGATTAGCTAAGTTAATCTCCACCATAACTCTGGCATATAAACCTAGATCCCCATTCAAGGTTCTATGATCGATTTTTATAGGGGATCCAAAACAAGAGGCATTGTCATTTAAAATCTTCGGGTGCCAAAAGAACCAATTCAGACTATGAATTCTAACCCAAACATGAGCCAAGTGGTTTTTGTGAGTGTAAGGATTAAAAGCAGGGTCCCAATCTGAGATTCTAAAAAAACCAGGCTTTAGGTGTAAATTCCCAATCTTCCAAATCTGTTCAAGTTCAGATTGCAAACTAAAGAGAATGTGGTAGTATCCCTTACCTAAGGGAAACATCTTCCAGTGTGAAGAGTTCCAGCAATGAGAAATACTATTCTTTAAATCAGAGATAGACCAAGGTTTATCACCTGTGTTGTAGGAAATTCGACCAAGCATCGAGTACCTGAACATTTTCTCCCTCTGTTTCAAGGCTTCTGGATCAGCATCAACCATAAAAACTCCATTGTCCAGTTTCCTGAATAAAGGTTTCCTGGGGTCCTTCCCGCTGCTAAGATCAGAGTCCATTAGCACGTCGCGGAAGGAGATAGGGATATTGCGAAGTGGGATTTGGAAATTTCCAACTTCAATGTTCGAAGAGACAGTATCCACAGAAGCAGGAGCCGACTGGGGAACAAGTTCCCATTCTGGATCAAAACCAGCCATCAGAAGCAGCAAGAATCAGCAGAAAGAGTTAGGGTTTGGAGTCGCCTGTTCGAGCGCAATACGAGAGCTCCCGACCATCATCAATTTCACGACCATCTATTTAAATATAATTGTTTAAATAATAATGGTTTTATTACACTTATAAAAATTAAAATTTTCTATATTAAATTATATTATAATTTATATTTAATAAGTAATATATAAAAAAATATTTTATTAACATATCATTTATTTTAAAAAAAATTAATTTTATAAAAATATTTTTTCATTATTGTTTTATATTTCCCAAAAAAATATATTTGGGTCTCATCATTTCAAAATCCAATTTTATTAAAAATATATTTTGATTATAGAAAATTTATAATAAACTAAAAATTAAGCATTAATTTATAAAAATGATTACCAATTCACACAGTAATGATCTTGAAACTAGATATAATTATTACAGTAGTGAGTTACCTATGGGTAAGGTGTTAGATGGTTAGAGTTTTATGGGGTGGTTCGATGAACATGGATAGTCATGATCAGGATGAACTTGATCTTCTCCCATCAATGATTTCAAGCATGATTTATTTATTATATCTCAACCATTTCTGGGTTAATAGAATAATGTAGTGATGTTTCTCCCTTAGAATAACTATTAAATGGGATAAATCTGGTATGATCCTTCTAGTCGATTCCAAATTTTCCTTTTTCTATATCAGTTGGATATATCTCAAACCATTATATATATATATATATATTAATAAATTCATCACTATATAATGTATATTATTTCAATTATTTTAATACATAATGGATTATTAAATAATACTGGATATGAATTATAAGAGTTAAATGTAACAAATGTAGTGAATGTTTTTCCTATAATTTCATTCACTCAAAGAAAAATGGAATTTAATTTAAATATATTCATGTCATTATATTATTCCATTATTCAAAAATTTCATTATAAAAATTTCATTTTTACCCTTATAGAGATAAGGGTTCATCAATTTCATTACCTCTTCTTTTTCAATGGTCAATTCCTCAAACATGTGGCTCCACAATATCACTCAAACTAGTTCGGTTGAGTTATATTGAAAAAACATTTCTCTAAGATCAATGAGCTTCACTAGATAATACTCATATAAAATAACATTATTAAATGGTTCCACCACTAGATTCAATATATGTTAGTTGTATGGTACGTACATCCTTATGAAGGATACATGGAAGAGATCATTTATTTGAGATCAGTTAGGTGTGAGTGATAGTATATAGGCCACCACTCTGATGTGATTATTGATAATTAAATGATTGATATATCTTGGACATTGATTTACCTTCCTCCCAAAACACAAGACTTTCTTCCAATATGATATAAAAAAGAATACATCATCTCTATTCACAAACTCTAGGCATCATAAATGATTTTATGAATAACATAGTTTTTGAATTTATATAATTTCATATGAAATTTATTGATTTGAATGATATCATTAATTTATTGGATATCATTGGGTCCCATAAACTTATGCTCTATAACTTCATCCAAGAATGTTTCATCCCAAAACCCCTTAATTTTACCCCATAGGTTTTTATGAGTTATTTTATTCTTATAAATTAATATAATTTTATGGACTTCATTGAACATTACACCAAATTTAGGATTTTTGTACATGAAACAATGAGTTTATCTTATGGTACACATTATTTCAAGGCCCTTTGATACCATTCATTACATAAAACACATTATTTTAAAAAAACTATAATAAACTAGAACTATTAATATTAAAATATTATTATATTTATCACCATGTCATTGCGGTGGAAGTTATGAAAAGTATACACTATATTTTGAAATATATTTTTATACATTTATATAAGTTGATGTCTAATGTATCCAATAAACTATAATTAATATAAAACCCTTTTATATTATGGGAAATATTTTACTGGAAATCTATCTCAATTTGAAATCAATAATTATTTACCTTATCAAATAAACTAAACTGATTTTGGTGTATTAAATTAATGAAATTTATATATTACATATTCAATAAAATATTCAATAGTGATATTATGTTTTTTCTAGATATGAGATAAGAGTAAATAAATTTTTAGGCATAATAATATGTATTTATAAAAAAGGGTTTGTTATGGACTTCTAATAGGGCTTGTTTTTTAAAAATAAATTTTAATAAAATGATAAATTAAATATTAAAAAATAAAACTAATTTCATAAATAATAATATAAAAAATTAACTTACTATAAATCTATGGTGTTTTTCTAAGAAGTTTTATTTTTTGAATAATAAAGATAAATATTAAATTTTAATTGAAAATTGATTGTTTCTAAAATTTATTCACATACATAAAATATATTAAAAATTATATTTTAAATATATTTATATCCATTATTCATATAATAATCCATTTTTTTCATTTAAATCAACTCCATATTTAAATGGGAAATATAAATTTTCAATCATGTGATCATTTTCAGTTTAAAAACCTATTGTTCCATCCCATCTGTGAGATTAATTTTAAATTTATATTAGAAATTATTAAAAATGAATTTATAAAAATGGATTAAATAATATTAATAATATTACTTTTTAATTTTTTATAATTACATTACAATTTTTTACCATAATCATTAGTGGAAAGTGTTAAAATTAATTAATGTGATTAAAACAAAACGATTTTACCAAGGGACTAAATATGAATCATGTGGCGAAAAATGTACATGAAACTTTTATAAACCCCATTTTATGTACATATATCAATAATATACACTATTATTTAGAATAATTTTCATTATTAGTTCCACATTATGTATGTGACCCCTCCCAACAGTGGCTATCTTTTGAAAATTACATTGATCCCACTCATCCGCCACTGTAATAGGGTTCTCAAAACCTAAATTATTAACACATATAATTAATTAATTATCAAAAAATACATCTAAAATAAAATCATATATTTTTTTATATTATCTTAGAATCCTCAAATTGGACAAAACATCATCTAAGTAAGTCCATTAGTGAGATAAATAGTTGACACCTAAAGAAGTGCTACTGTTTATCAACATTCATTTTTTTATTCCGTCCTCCTACTTCCCAATAAATTATTCCTATATCATTATTAAATAATATAAATATTATTATAAATATTAATATATGTAGTTATGTAATGGTTAATACTGAATTTTCATACACATACATCAAATGAGATATGCAATCATCGTTTGTGTGTACTGTGGACTACTGGCTCGCGAACTGTTGGGTTCCACTCTTCCATTACCCCCTATCATGGTTTTTAATAATTTCTAAAATAAACAATTTATTTTATGTTTATTATATTTATTATTTATTTGAAATTATATAATTATTATATACCATATGCCATCATTTATTCCAATTTTTTTGGAATACGATTTCATTATTTGTGAGCATTTTGAATACTACCTCCACATATCAATGAAACATTTTCTTGATTTACATGGATTTTATTAATAATGGGTTTCATAAATACATTATTTATATAATAAATAATAATTTTAAAATTATGATAATATATAATTACCATTTAATTACATTATTTCAACAAGAAATGGAAATAGAAACAATTTTCATGCATACATTTGACCTACCGTCTCACTAAACAATGTATTTTGTTTCCTATCATCAAAATTAATGGGATACTATAAATACCTATATACTGAAAATATATGATATCAATATCATAATTTAAATTCATTAAATTAAAAAATAATTTTAAACTTATACCGAATAGAAATAACATGTCAAAACATATATGTAAAACAAAGAAGTTATTACATTAAATATATTTTAAACATAGAATTGTTAATAAAGATGTAATATAAAGTCATAATAAAATTATAAATGTTATTATATAATGGAATATGGTTATTTGTAATATTTTATGTAAAAATATATTTATTATAGAATAGTTTTTACCATGTATTTAGAAAGTCATGACTTATGGAAAAGAGATTTATCATATAAATTTTATTTATATGAGACATATTCCATATTCACCACACATTTATCTTGAATGGTGTGTATAATACATTATGATATTTTTTATAATGAATTCTCTTTATTTAATTATATAAAAGGATTAAATATCTTTTATTAGTTTACCGATCATAGGATTCATATGTTATGCCTATAGTAAGGGACTATCATCTCACCTTTTATATTTGGTGAGACACAAGAAATATTCACCACCACATTATTATATGGACTGTATATAATTCCCTAAAATATATTATATTATTATTAAAAAAATTATTTACGTATCCATTATATTATCTTTCATTCATGGGGTTTACATTTCCATGGTTACTAAACTTTTATGGGATTTTTTTCTCAATTTTATTTATTTGGGACATATGTTTTGTTATGCACCATTTTTCTATTACAAGGTGTGTAAAAATACACATTGAAATATTATATGATGAATATCCTTATTTTCTTGAAATTTAAAGCTTCAATTTTTGTTATTATTTTATGGGGATAATGATTCCATTTTACAAAAGTTGTATGAATTTCTTCATTCGATCAAATTTATTATCATGATTTTTTATGCTTATGCTTCCAATTATGAAATATGATGGTTCATATATCATTTATTCTAATTAATATTTTTAATCTAGTTATTAATTACATATGTAATTAATGGTTCCATTTTCCAACACATTGGAACTAAATTTTATTACGAATATGTTTTCATAAAAATATGACTTTATTTGTCACTTAATTCATAGTTATATATTATTTCCATAAATTATTTTATTATAGTGTTTACAAAATTAATTATTAATTAATAAAATATAATTTTGAAGGTATATTTTTATCAACATATTTTAAAATGATTTTCAAAGTGTACATTATAAGTTTTAAAATTTCTTTTAAATAAAATGGTTTTGAAAATGTTTTTGTTTTCAAAATCCAATTATAATAGAAATGGTGTTTCCCTTATGAAATACTCAAAGTAATATTTTAAAATTATACTCCATTCGATAAGGCATAATTTTATATATTTTATGACTAACTACGGATATGACCAAAGCGAACCTTAATGAACCATCCTAGAGGGGGCCATGCCATGAGTACCCCATGCCAACCTCTAATAGGCTTAGAGATGATTACTGGAACCATGAAGGAATATCCTAAAAATGGGAGGCATCAACTAAAGTAAATATACACACACATATCTCTAATCCAGAATGTTTTGATATGTAAAATCTAATATGTAAACAATGCATGCATACCACTATGATCCCAGAACATAGAATGACAATGAAGGTATATAAATGTAAATAGGGAAAAACAATACCACCAAAAATATTTTATATGAAAAGACCATCCATGATGTAAAGTCATTAGGATAGTTTTCTGAAGTCGTAGGAACACACTTCAGTTTTTCCGATCTCACTAGGGACCATCTTGTCCATCTCCACCTTGGACATTGTCAAATGGTCGATCGTCTACATAAGAAATGACACGTGTTGCCAAAGTTCGTCCATAGTTGAGTATAAAAATACTCAGTGAGAAAACCTAAAAGGACCATATTATAATAAAAGGAAATACAGAAAATTCTACATAGATATAGGTCTATAGAATATATAATATTAATATCTATATATACTGAATAGAGACACCATGCCATCAGATGGTCATAAACTATTGTTGGCCATAGGATTATGCCGAAAGGATTCTTGTTCAAGTAGAAGTCACTCCTCGTGCAATGATATCATTAGAGACACTCAGGAAGAGATATATATCATTTGTGCCTTACCCACATGAGAAAACATTTTTAAAGGAATGCTATGATACAAAGAGATGGGAAAAATCTTAGAATGAACTAGGGGACACCATGGATTATGACCAGACTCTATGTGGGATACCACATGCCCAATATTGATCAATTATCTACCCAGGGGATCACAAATAGAACCAAGAGAGTGATTCCATGGACTCTAACGACAAGGTTCATTGTATGGAGTATCATATCCTGAATCATATAGGTTATTCTATTCCTTAAACAACACTATGGGTGATAGAGAATCTCACTCCAGTATTAGAGATGGATACCATACTCTATCTGAGACTCGTCCTTTATATGGGATTACATTCCAGTGATGTGGATTTAATTTGTAATAAAACCATGAGGGAATGAAGTAAGTAAAATCTCTTAACATATTCTAGTGAAACATAAAAACTCACCATTTTTCAAAAATTAATGTGTCAAAGTACGGGGTCTTAGTTCCATATATTTCTTGTCGATTTAGCGCTTCGTTTATGAGATATGACTGTTTGAGTGAAACCGATTGTAGGCGTAGCGGGGACTATGGACCTACTAATATGGTAGGTATAACCTACTGAAGTAGTTAGTAAACTGAATATACAGATTGGCCACATAGTCGCTATGCCTGTGGTCGACTTACATGGTCGACTATCATGGTCGATCGGGTGGTCGTTGTGCCATAGAACATCTCATGATATAACATCACATAGTCAATTGTCACAGTCGAATGTGGCCACCTACATCTCGGTGACCCTGGATCTATCTCGAGTTTATGTTGCTCTTGACTCACACACTCATACTTTCCTATTCCACTCATCCCACATCCTATGTGGCTAGGTGTCGTTGCTGCAAATCTATCTCACCACCGCCTCAGCATTCCCGTTGTTGTTTCCCTTTCACATAGTCATTTCCTAAGACACCTCTAGCATTAAAAATATCATAAGGATCCACTACTGGTTTTGTTATAGTGATCCCTCCCAAGGACAACCATGCAACATTTTATTTAGGAATAACTAAACAGTTATGGATCTAGGCTATGTGGGTCTCAATCTACAAAGATCCTGCCACATTGGTTGATTCTCCTGAAATTCGAGGTTAAGATCACACTTAATCCCTCCCAGTAATGTCAAGGAAGGAACACTAGGTATCCAATTGCAAAGAATAAAATATATTGTGAAACAAATAACAAGAATAGATTTTTTTAATTATATTGGCCCAAGAATTCTTGTCCAACAATAATGATTTGGAAAATCACCATAGAAACCACATCAAACGATTATGATAATACCACAAATACGAGAAAATCATGTGTCAATATTTTCATTGATTGGACCATTAAAATCATGGTAATATAAAAAAGGGGAATATATGTAATGATAATAATCTCTACATGGATTTGGATCATTTGTTGATAAAGAGCGATCACAAAATAGTAATTTCCAATGATGTTCCTTTGACTCGGCTACACGACGATCATCAATCCACAATCCATCACCATTTTTTCAAGATATTTCTTAAAATGATCTATCCAATTGCTCTCCAGAGATTCTAGGGTTGTGCATCTAACCATAGAATTATAACAGAAAGATCTTTTTATTTAAAGATTCATTGCATTTACAAAATAATTTTTATTTAGTTATTTTATTCTATTTATGTCTTATGATTGATTTTTTGTAAATGACCTATGAAAACTAATGCTTTGTCACTCAGAGGGTTAATCCACTGCTCTGAACTCAATTTTTCCAATTTTTGATTTATCTAACAACCCATTTATTAGTCATTTCACTTTTTCAAAAAAACACTGAGGTTAGGTTTAATATTTTAATATTTTTCATACATTTATATTGTGAACATCAGGCCTCAAAATCACATGTAGTCTTAGTGTCTGGTATTGAAATCAATCAAGATAATAAACAAAAATAATACATTTATAATATAAGCTTTTATTTTCTCCCTACCATGGGGGTTTATATCACGACCAAGAAAAATCAATGTCTATTCAAATAGATGACGACACTAAGCATGAACATGATCCTCCCACACCCATGTTCTGTCTTGAAGATTCCTCTACTACCACCAAACATGCACAAAATAAATTGATCACCCATGAAGGATCCTATCCTACCGATCATCGATCTCCACTGGGTACTTAAAAAAGGTCTCTTCATCCTTGGTGTACAACTCTGCCAAGTCGATGAGTTGCAATGGGCCATGCATGTACCTCCTCAGCTACAACACATGGAAGACATTGTATACCCGGTCGAACTACGGTGGTAGAGCCATGTAGTATGACACATCTCCCAATATACATAGTATTTTGGAATGGGTTGATGATCCTCAGAGATATATTTCCACCCCTTCAAAATTTTTGTAATCCATATCAATGTGAAACCCAATGAAACATGATGTCTCCTTCCTAGAACTCAAAAGTCACATGTCCCCTATCAACATATGACTTGTGAGGTTGCTACACATTATTCAAGAACTCTTGTATGATTTTAACATTCTCTATAGTATCTCGCACCAATGTAGGTCTTAGGAGTGCTAACTCTCCTTTGTTTGTCTAGAAAAGTGGTGACCTACATGGTTTCTCTTAAAATCCTCAAATATATCCATAAGAATAGTGGAATGAAAGATATTATTGTACATGAAATACATTGGTGGATGTTGATCCCCCCAACATCATCTGATGTCTAACATGCATACTCACAACATGCCCTCTAAAACATGAATTATCTACTTAGACTTGTCATTCATCATTGGGTGCAATAATGTGCTCAAGAGAAACTTAGTTATAAATTTTTCTAGTAATTCGTTACACAATAAGGATTTTAATGGAGCATCACAATGAGAAATAATAACTGATGGAAATCTATGAGGTCAAACTATCACATGTACAAAGAGGAATCAAAAGTTTTCTACAGAAATCATTTCCTAGATAGCATGGAATTTGGATGACATGGTGTGTCATTCAATGATCACCTAGATGGAATAGTTTCCTCTACATGTACATGTTAAACCTGTCACGATATCCCTAAATATCACTTCCCACATCCATTCTGGCACCTCATGGGGTTGAGCTAAAATCGTTGGAACAAGGTGCTCACTATCTACTCGAGGTGTGATACTCTATATCTATGCCCAAAGGATTACTAAATCTATTCCATAATCTTGGTTTACTCATTCAACCAATGAAAACTAGATCTCCTAGTGAGGAATTCTTCCATTACATTACCCTTCACAATATTGAAGAAAATATCAAAGTAAATGTCTTATAGGAAATCCATCCATCATCTTTGTCTCATGTTTAGATCCTTATGAGAGAAGATATACTATAAAAACTTATTATCAGGTTTGGAAATAAATAAATATTTTATAAGGTAATGTCTCCACATTATATATTTGAACACTACAGCTACTAGTTCATGCTCATTCATCACATATTTTTACTCATTTGGTCTCCAATGGCATCAACCATGGGCAATCCCAACTTGACTCTACCTAATGAATCAACCAAATCCATTCCACTATTCGTTATATAATATCATGTACTAGACACTGTCCTATGGTAACATTGGTATGGAAGTGCTCTTCATCCTCTACCTCTACTTATTAAAGCACTTCTTCCACGTTTCGCTTCACACATATGGCTCTAATTTTTATTCTAATTCTATCAATGAGGATACCACATCGAAGAAATAATGTAAAAACCTCTATTATTACCCATAATATCCATGGAAACATCAAACATTGGTTACACTATTGGGTGGATTCCAAGAAAACACTACCTTAACATTAACAGGATTCACTAGAAATCCAACCTCTGAGATGATGTGTCCCAAAAAATGAACTTCTCATATATAGAACTGACACATCAAGAGTTTACCATAAATTTTTCATTCTCAGAGTGTGTTGAATACCCACATCACGTTTCTCAAAGTCTCCTCCTCATATGTTGAGTACTATCAGATTTCATCAATGAAGAACACTAGGAACATGTCTAAATAAGGATAAATGATCCAAATCATCCGTCCCATTAATACGTCATGGGTATTCATCATGCCAAAAAACATCACCATTTACTAATACTAAATTTAATGACATAAGAATGTCATTTTAAAATATCCCCATCTCATAGTAACAACTATTGATGGCCTAATCTGATGTTAATATTGAAGAACCACAACAACCCTATGAACTGATCAAGGAGTCCATCAATCCTAGGTAAAGGATACATGTTTTTCACAGTCGCCTAGTTTATATGATGTAAATCCACACATAAACTCAATATCCCAGCTTCCTTCTTGGAATATAATATTGGTGTTTTCCAGGGGTAATCAGTGGGTCTCATGAATCCCTTACTCATCAAGTCCTCCAAATGCACCCCCATCTCTCAAATTTCAAAGGGAGCCATCTGATATGTATGTATAGATATTGGTTTCTTACTAGAGATAATATAATTTTTGAATTCCATCTATATGTGGGGAGGTAAACTTCAAACATCTTCAAGAAAAAGGTACTCATACTTATCCCCCATTTTAGGAAACTAAGAACTCAAGTCAACTAATACACCAAGGGTGCAGGTGGCTAACTGATGAATAATCAGCTGAAACCTCTTATTTTCTAGTCCATCCAGTTCTTCCAAAATTTCCTTTTCATAAAAACAGATAAAATGGTTTGATCATTGTGGAAACATTGCACTTTGAACCTAAAATAGTCATTATAAGCATGAAATGTTGATTACCATTCTATACCATGAATGTTGATTTAATGACTCCACAACACTTCACAGAGAACCCAAATTAATCTTTCACCTCTAATAGGCTTCTCACACCATTCGAGCCCTAGTGTGGTCATAGATTCTACTGTAGTTCGAGGCTCTATGGGAAAGGGATGAGTCAACGGTTCATCAAAAAAAATTTATTACTTGAACAATTTTCATGGAAAAAATATAATTACTACACCATTGTTTATAAAAACTGAATCCATTGTAGAAAAACACAAATGTTACCTTGTATTAACCTGTGAGACAAAGTTTCATAAAATTCTATCACATGTAGTAGACCTCGTCCCTATTCACTAGCACCTTGGGATTGGCATGGAACACTTGGTGGTGGTGGAAGAAATAGGTCAATCCTCCAACCACCTCATGCTACCCTACATTCCCCTCCACCACATCATCTTCCCTGTGAACCACAATGATATTCTCTATGCCTATTCCATGGTGTTCCCTCCATCGTCTCCCAATAATATACATGATAGGTGGGTAAATATCAATTCATATGTCCATGACCACCACATGAATTACACCGCCTATCCATAGAATGACTCAAGACACCCAGAGATCTATACACTACTAACCCTAAGTCATGGTATCAAAAGCTAAAGTGACTGAATTTTTAAGATCCTATAACTTCTGTTGGATGCCTTCTGCGGACATCTCAGCTTCTCGGTTCACACTTCTACCACCCATATATGGTTTCTTCTCATCAAAAAAACACTCCAAAAAGAGGGATATCTCAGGTACCCCAGCATATGTATAAATTCTAAGGGAACCCAATAATTCCTTGAGGTCACAGTGTAATCCCTTATCAAAGGTCTGATCCTTGAAATAATGTTCTCATACCATGTCCAGAGAGTAACATGAATAGAATGTAAACTTCTCTAAATACTCCACAATGGTCATACTACCCCGCTACAGATGTTGAATATCATTAATGAGTATTGATTAAAATGTGGAAGGATATTACTCTTTCCAAAATATAAATTCAAATTATGTTCAAAAGAAAGATTTATCATCGTTTGAATGAGTCTCCATGATTCACCATCACCCTGTAGTTATAAGGCCCCAACTTTAAACCTTACTTAATCTTGAGTTATTATAATATTACACATTGGGGATCTTTTCAGGTTTATAGTTTTAGATAATTAGATCATAAAACATGCATTACATTCCACATTTAAAAAAAGTGGTTATATAAAAGATAGTACTCATTTTTCCCATCAACAGAAACATATTTAAAATTAAACATGGATTCATTCTTGAAACTTCCTTGACACTAACATCACATCATGTACCTTTCCATTGACCTGTGAAAATCTTTTCAAAAACATAGGATGAGCATAAAAAGCTCAGTAAGGGTTATAAAAATATTGGAAGGAAACACGAGTTTATATATACATAAGAATGAAATCATAATTTACCCATAAAACATAAGCAATTTAACATACCTCATCAAATCATGAATAAATCATAGAAATCATAAGACACAAAGGTAACTTGAGGCATTCATAACATTCTTCCATATGGAGTAACCCTCTTGGTTACGTTTGGAATACCCATCACAGTATATTCCCTAAATCTCTTCAGATAAACCTTAATGTTTAACTCCTTCGTGTTACCCAAGGCGTTGGAGAGCTATACCGGGCTCACTCGCCCTCAGTTTATCACGGGACCACCCATCTTCAAAACAATGCCCAAGAACCATAACATAATCCTGTCACGTAAAACATGCATAAAGGAATCATAACATTTCCACATTTCAATAAAATGATATCAATACAACATATTGATGTAAAAAAAACATTATGAAAAAAAATTTCAATACCATAATTATAGAAAATTAAAACATGGTATTTATTTTCCATTAAAAAAGGTTATGGCTTGTAGAGGAAGTCGGAACACAAATAATGGTCATGACGACGGAGAAGTCGTTGTCACCGGATACGTATGACAAATAAAAACATTCCCTTACGTCTTTTAGTAAACGCTTTGTAAAAAAAAGATTCCTTTTGAATAAACATAAAAGTAAAGGGGTTTATACACCGTATAAAATAAAGTTCTGTATAAAAAAAAATATGCCTCAATAAAAGGAGATTGAGACGAAGTCCCCTACCTCATGTCCGATGTGACTCGATTGCTCTTTAATATCCTGAATAATAAACTTGAGTTAATTTATACTTGCTTAAGAACCTTTTTCAAGTTCATTATTCCTTTTATATCACTTATTTCCATGTCCTGAACACTATGTAATTATTTAAGTTAATAATGGTCGTTTTAACGATCATTGGTACTTGAGTCAAAAATAAACTCATTATAATTACACGTTATTCATGTATCCATTATATCTAGAGTTATATTAATTATTTAAATATCATATATAACATATATATCCAGTATATACATGCATTTATAATATTACATAACTGTTAGAGGTAAGAAATGAGATGCACCATTCATGGAGATGATAAGCCGTACGTACGCATGAACGCTACTTTCATTTCTATTTTGTATTTTATGGAATGGAATCATAATTACATAAAGGTATATTATAATTACAGTATAATTTCATATATAATATCATTAACTCCATCCTTTATATGTCCCACATTTGGCATTAACGAATAAAATCACATTGAGGGGCGGTAGTCCGCACTTCCTAAAATGAAGATATCATGTATACCCATAATGGAATCCATAAGGGTGTTCCATAAATTAAAAATAAATATGCTTAAGAAAAACATAAACATATTATATATTATATATAAATATATTGTCATCTTAATGGCCACCTTTGAAGGTGTTATAAGAATATTGAACAATCATTGCTTCGTGAGGCAGAAATTCATCATCCATGGAAATAGTATTCTCTTTAACCATTAGATGAAGGGGTGTGTAGGTGTAACTACAATCCTTCACATAAAAAACCCCTATTATATTGAAGATACTAGGGTTTTCACAAAATAATAGAATAAATAGAGTTTTAGAGGGTTGGAGAAGCAAAATAAAACCTAAGAACACAAGAGAAGACACTGCCTTTAAATCGGGTAACTCTTTTTGATTTGAACTCAAAGGATTCCTTGGAAAGACTTATTCCCAACGTGAGGCTTCTAGGAGTAAGATAGGGATGTGGAGAGACAAAATGGTCAGGGGTTGGCCGAGCCGAAGGCTTGAGAGGTGTGGGTAAGGTGGTAGAGGTGGGGGCCTTTTAGAAGAGGAGAGGAGGGGCACTCTTGGAATGTTATAAAAGGATACTTTATTATAAAATGATTTTCGGATTCTAAAGGTCCAAAAATTATATATTTATAGGATAAGGTGATAATATTTCGAAATCCACCCTTCCAATATTTTTTTGACTAGTGTAGGTATTATATTTTACATTATTGTTAAATTATTTTTATCATTAAATAATGAGGTTATTGCTGCATCATCATGGTGTCATAGAAAATTTAATTTATTTAATGTCTACAAATTATAAAACAAATATAATGATGTAGGAAATATTTTTAGATTTCTAAGAATATTTATAGTCAAAATTATGACTTGTATAACCCCATTTAAAAATTGTTTTAGTAAAATAACACAAGTTTGTGACATTTTTATTTTAACATTAAATAAAATGTTATTAATGTCATTTTCCTACCAATGTGGCTCCATGGGGTCCCCAAGTTGACCCATGGATTGTTTTGGTCGGCCATGACACATCCAATAAGGGTAGGAAATGTGTCAAAGTCATTTCATATTATTAAAACATTATTTTTACCTTAAATTACACTAATTACATCTAATCGCGAATAAAAAATTAAAAGTTACTATTCACCAAAAAAATATTTCAATCCCATTGAACCAAATTTTACTTCCTAATGAAACCCATGTATGTTGGATTTGTTAAATTCAAATCACCGAGGAGGTAAATTTTCATTTAAACGAAAAATCATTTTTTTAAGTACCACTTAGTGGTTTCACTATTCATCAAAAATTCAAGTTTTTCATAAAAATACCAAAACTTCATCCTAAGATATATTCGATATTCCGAATTAAAAAATTATTTCTATTTTAAAAAATTCAAAACATATATGTTACATTAATTAATTTAATAATTAATTCCGCTGTGAGGACAAATAACATGTTTTTATGAAACAATATATATCAAAAGATTGACACTAGTTTAAGTCCAATTTCAAGTGAAATTAATTTCAATGACTACTATTGGATTGAATGGTAAAAGTATATTCTAATTTTACTTTAGAACCATTTCAAGAGCTAATCTAATTGTGTAAATAAATTATATTAAAAATAGGTTTTGAATTAAAATACAACATTTTTCACTATTCATTAAAAAAAATGAACTTTATCGGACAAATACCAAAAATTTACACAAAGTAAATTTTGATGTCTTGATTCTAAAGAAGAATATTATTTGGTCCAAAAGAATTTATAAGAGTGACCAAAACTATATTTAAATAGGGTTCTCCATCAAATGGCGATAAGTGGACCCTTAGTGAAAATTAGTGTATATATACCTAAAATTGAATTCTTTTCGTATTTTAAGCATTTATCCTTTATTGGATAAATGTACAAACATTTAACAAACATATATAATCATACTTTAGTTATTTCTATTCATTCCTGCCAATACAATGGCTATGTTCTATCTTCCATTTAAAATAATATTATTTTTTAGTAGTGTGCAACGTAAGATTTCAAAGAAACTATTTGTTGCGTTTCAGGTACGCTCTCGAACATAGAAACCCCATTAATGTAAAATTAATATTTAATTCATAAATATTAATAAGTATGAAAATGTATTATTCTTTATTTACCTGGGATGGTACATCATTCCCCGTTTTTGGGAAATGCATCCTCACAATTTTATTCACTTATCAAAATAAGTCGGGGTATTTATCCCTAATAGAGTTTTTAGATTCCCATGTTGCCACTTCAACCATATGGGTTTTCCACAAAACCTTAACCTGATGAATTACCTTATTCCGCAACACTTTCTCTCTATGGTCAAGAATCTGGAATGGTTGTTCTTCATAAGAGAGATTCACTTCCAACTGAACTACCACAGGGCTCAAAACATGAGATGGATCTGGCATATACTTTATCAACATCGAAACATGAAAAAAAATTTGTACTTGAGATAAACTCGAAGGTAAAGCCACTTGGTAAGAAACTAATACAAATTTTTCTAGAATTTCATATGGTCCAATGAACCTTGGACTCAACTTTCCTTTCTTACCAAATCACATCACACTTTCCCACAGTTTAACTTTAAGAAAAACATGATCACCTACCTCGAAAGATAAATCCTTCCCCCGGTTATCCGCATAACTCTTCTGCCTGCTCTGAGCTGTTATCATGTGTTTCTAAATCAACTGAACTTTTTCTGCCATCTCTTCTACCAATTCTGGTCCCATCGGCTTCCTGTCACCCACTTCATCCCAGAAATCTCGAGTTTGACATCACTTCCCATATAATGCCTCAAACGGTTCCATCTGTATACTGCAATGAAAAATATTATTATATGAAAATTCAACCAAAGGAAAATGTTGGTCCCAACTTCCCTGATAATCAATAGAACAATCACGTAGCATATCCTCCAAAGTCTGAATTGTTCGTTCTGACAACCCATCTGATTGGGGATGAAAAGTTGTACTAAAATTTAATTCAGTACACAACGACTTCTGAAAGCCTTTCCAAAAGTTAGAATTAAACCTGGGATCATGATCCGATAAAATGGATTGGGGAACTCCTTTCAACCTGACTATCTCTTTATGATAAAATAGAGAAAGTTGATCTAGGGAAAATGTATCTCGTATAGCAAGGTAATGGGAAGATTTAGTCAAGCGATCAACAATAACCCATATTGCATTATTACCTCAAGGTGTCTTCGGCAATCCCACAATGAAGTCCATGGATATATTTTCTCACTTCCACTCTGGCACTGGTAAAGGATAAAGAATTCCTTTTGTTAACTGCCACTCTACTTTTACCTGTTGACATGTCAAACACTTCACAGTAAAATCAGAAATATCCCTTTTCATTCCTTCCCACCAGTAATACTCTCGAATATCCCTATACATCTTAGTACTACCTGGATGAACAGAAAACTGAGAACTATGAGCTTCACATAACAACTCTCTCTTCAACTGTGAATCACAAGGCACACAAAATATCTTCCCAAATCTCAAAACACAATCATTATCAATGTTGAATTCAGGCAACTTACCCTTATGAACCGGTTCTGCCTTTTTCTACAACTCGATGTCTTGCTTTTGTGCTTTCTTGATTCTGTCTGATAGGGAAGATTTCACTGATACCTAAAACAAAAAAGAATTACATCCTTCACCGACAACATTTATGCCAAAGTTCATCAAATCCATAACCAAAGGATCACGTTTCAAACGCAACATTGTTAATAAAGCATTACTTTTTCGACTCAAAGCAGCAGCCACTTTATTTTCTTTTACCGGATGGTAATGAATTGTACAATCATAATCCTTTATTAATTCTAGCCATCTCATATGTCTCATGTTAAATTCTTTCTGAGTGAATATATACTTTAAACTTTTCTGATCAGTATATATTTCACACTTTAATCCATACAAATGATGCCTCCAAATTTTTATCGAGAAAACAACATCAGCTAATTCCAAATCATGTGAGGGGTAATTTACCTCATTAGTTTTCAACTGTCGTGAAGCATAAGAAATTACCTGATCATTCTGTATTAGGATGAAACCAAGTCCATTCAATGAAGCATCACTGTAGATAACAAACTCACCATTCCTGGAAGGTAGTTCCAAAACTGGAGAATACACCAATCTTCATTTCAACTCCTGAAAACAATCATCACATTCTTTTGTATAGATAAACTTAACACCCTTCTCAGTTAGCTTAGTCATTGGACTAGATAACTGTGAATAATTTTCAACAGAATTTCAGTACTGACCTGCCAAACCAATAAAACTACGGATCTCGGTTACATTTGTGGGTCTTGGCCATTCTACAAAAACATTTGTTTTTCCAAGATCCACAGTAATTCCATATTTAGAAACAATGTGAACAAGGAAAGAAATTTTGTGCAACCAAAACTCATACTTGCTGAATTTTCCAGACAATTTATTTTCATTCAAGGATTTAAAAATAACCCTTAAATGTATTTCATGCTCCTCTTTACTTTTAGAAAACACCAAAATATCATCAATGAAAACAAACGCAAACTTATCCATGAACTCATGGAAAATTCTATTCATTTGGTCTATGAATACAGCAGGTGCATTGGTTAGCCCAAAAGGCATTACTAAAAATTCATAATGGCCATATCTTGTACGAAATGTGGTCTTTAAAATATCTACTTCCTTTACCTTCAACTAATGGTACCCCAATCTCAGGTCAATCTTTGAAAAAAACTGAGCTCCCTGGAGCTGATCAAACAAATCATCGATATGAGGAAAAGGATACTTGTCCTTAACAAAGCTTTTATTCAAGGCTCTATAATCAATGAAAAGTCTCATTGAACGATCTTTCTTTTATGAAAATAAAACAGGATCACCCCATGGTGATGTTCTAGGTCGAATGAAACCTTTCTCTAATAAATCTTTCAATTGATCCTTCAACTCTAAAAGTACAGTTTGAGACTTTCGATAAGGGGGTTTTGAAATTGGTTTAACATCAGAAACTAAGTCAACAGTAAATTCAAATTCCCGATCTGGTATTATTCCAGGCATCTCATCAGGAAAAACATCAGGATACTCATTTACCACTGGCACATCAATAATCTGAACAGTTCCCTTTTTTTCAACAATATGTGCAAGGTAACATTCATTTCCATCTGTTACAACTTTCAAGGTCTCTTGATATGTTATTAATAGTAAGGGTTAATTCTTGTACACAAACTGAAAGTCTTTCAAAAAAGAAACTTCTTTAGATCTACAGTCAATCTTAGCATGGTAAATAGAGAGCCAATCCATACCCAGGATATCATCAAACTCTACTAGAGGTAAAAGAATAAGGTTTGCAAGTCGGTTCATTTCATGGATAAGGATAAGAAGATTATTATAAATTATTTTATCCTCAACATTTCCCCTAGGTGTTTTTACCACAAGATAATGAGTTATTTATTGAGATGGTAATCCCAATTTACTAGAAAAGTTTTCATAGATGAAATAATGTGTAGACCCCGAATCAAACAACACACTGACATAATCTGAATAAACAAACAAAGTACTTGATACAACATCATTTGATGGCCCAACATCCGCTGATGTAGTTGCAAAGGATTTAATCACCCCATTCTGCTTATAGTCTAACTACTTCCCATCACTCATGCTCTTTGTCGGACACTCATTTTCATAGTGACCCATCTCATTGCACTTAAAACATTTCACTAACTGTAAATGATATTTTGTTTTACCATCATCATAATCTTTTTCAGTGCAATCACGAGCCTTATGTCCCATCTTACAACATCGTTAGCACTTTTCAGAATTCAGAAGAAATTCCCCAGCATGCCTTTTACCACATTTATCAAAACCTAGAAACTTAGTTTTCTTACCGTCAGACCTTTTTCAATAATTCTATCCATTATCCTGCCACCTCGGTCTCTTCTTCTGCCGGTTGTTATAGAACACTTGATCATTGGAAAACTGCATTTCCACCTTCTTAGCACATCTAACAAGCTTTTCATGACTTTTTCACTCATGAGAAGCTAAAGACCTTCGATATTTTGGATTTAATCCTGAGTAAAAACATTTGATTTTACTATCAAGGTCTCAGATAAAGTTTGGAGCATACCTTTCCAAACGAGTGAACCTTTCTTCCTAGGCAGCCACTGAGTCCACATATTGCCTCAATTACAGGAATTGTTTTTCCATCCTATGTCGAACAACATTAGGAAAATACTTCTCAAGAAACATACCTTTGAATTCATCCTAGTTGAGAGCATCAATCTCATCAGCGTCCCTGATAGTTTTTACCATCAACCACCACTGATCTGTTTCACCCTCTAAATGGTAAATATCAATACTAACCTTTTGATTGTCTGAACACCCCATGACATTGAAAATATTCTCCAGGGCTTTAATCCACCCTTCAGCTAGAACAGGGTCAGATGATCCTCTGAATGATGGGGGATTTTTCCTCATGAAATGTTCCACCACTGACATATTCCTCTCTAGTTGATATGGCTGATCTCGTTCATTGATACCGCCACCATTTATCGCTTGAGTCAACAGCGCCATTACTGCAACAAACTGTTCAGTTCCAATTCCGTCCATCTCAGGATGTTGATTTGGAAGGTCATTTCCTTCTATATTCCTTCCTAGCACTGATTCCACGTTTCCTCTACGGAAAACCATTCTGAACAAACATGTCTTAGATGAAGCAACAAGGTAATATTCAAATGCTATATCATTTCAATTTTACCATAAAAAAAGTATTTTTGGATAATCATTTAATATAATTATAACTCTTAATGTTATATAAACCAACATTTGATACCAACTATAAGTCCTCAGCCTTAAACATTTCTTAATCTTGAGTTATTACAATATTACACATTGGGGATCTTTTCAGGTTTAGAGTTTTAGAGAATTAGATCATAAAACATGCATTACATTCCATATTTAAACAAATTGGTTACATAAAAGATAGTATTAATATTTCCCATCAACGGAAACATATTTAAAATAAAACATTGATTCTTTCTTGAAACTTCCTTAACATTATCATCACATCATGTACCTTTCCCTTGAACTGTGAAAATCATTTCAAAAACTTGGGATGAACATAAAAAGCTCAGAAAGGGTTATAAAAATATGGAAAGGAAACATGAGTACATATATACATAAGAATGAAATCATACTTTACCCATAAAAAATAAGCACTTTAACATAACTCATCAAATCATGAATAAATCATAGAATTCATAAGATATAAAGGGAACTTGAGGCATTCATAACATTCTTACGTAGGGAGTAACCCTCTTGGTTACGTTTGGAATACCCATCACAGTATATTCCGTAAATATCATTGGAGAAACCTTAATGTTTAACTCCTTTGTATTACCCAATGCATTTGAGAGCTATATCGGGCTCACCCGCCCTTAGTTTTTCACTGAACCACCCATATTCATAACAATTCCCAAGAACCATAACATAATTGTATCACGTAAAACATGCATAATGGAAACATAAAATTTCCCAATTTCAATCACAAGATATCAATAAAACACGTTGATATAATACAAACATTATGAAAACCAGTCTCAATACCAAAATAAATGAAAAGTAAAACATGGTATTTATTTTCCATTAAAAAAAGGTTATGGCTTGTAGAGGAAGCCGAAACTCAAATAATGGTCACGATGACGGAGAAGTCTTTGTCGCTGCATATGTACGACAAATAAAAACATTCCCTTTTTTCATTTAGTAAAATCTTCTTATAAAAAAGATTCATTTTGAATAAAATTAAAAGTAAAATGGGTTTATACATCGTATAAAATAATTTTGTGTATAAAACAAAATATGCCTCAATGAAAGGAGATTGAGACGAAGCCCCATACCTCGTGTCCGACATGACTCGATTTCTATTTAATCTACGGAATAATAGAATTGAGTTAATTTCTAATTTCTTAAGAACTTTTTTCAAGGTCATTATTCCTTTTATATAACTTATTACTATTTCATGAACACTATGTAATTATTTAAGTTAATAATGGTCATTTTAACGATCATTGGTACTTGAGTCAAAAATAAGCTCTTTATAATTACAAATTTTTCATGTATCCATTATATCAAGAGCTATATTCATTATGTAGATATCATATATATCTTATATATCCAGTATATAAATGAATTAATAATATTACATAACATTTATAAGTATGAAATGAAATGCACCGTTCATGGAGACAGTAAGCCGTACGTACGCACGAACGCTACTTTCATTTCTTTTTCGTATTTTATGGAATGGAATCATAATGAAATAAAGGTATATTATAATTCCAGTATAATTTTATATATAATATCATTAACTCCATCCTTTATATGTCCCACATATGGCATTAACGAATCAAATCACTTTGAGGGGGTGGTAGTCCGCGCTTACTAAAATGAAGATATCGCGTATACCCATAATGGAAGCCATAAAGGTGTGCCATATATGAAAAATACAGAAGATTAAGGAAAAAATAAACATATTATATATCATATATAAATATAGTGTCATCTTAATGGCCACCTTTGAAGGTGTTATAAGAATATTGAACAATCATTGTTTCATGAGGCAGAAATTCTCCATCCACGGAAATAGTATGATCTTTAACCATTAGATGAAGGTGTGTGTTGGTGTAGCTCTAATACTTCTCATAAAAACATCCTAGTATATTTAATATACTGGTGTTGTTACAAAAGAGATGAATAAAAAGAGTTTATGGGGTTGGGGAAGCAAAATAAAACATAAGAACACAAGAGAAGACACTACCTTTAAATCGGGTAACTCTTTTTTATTTGAGCTCAAAGGCTTCCTTGGAAAGACTTATGCCAAAATTGAGGCTTCTAGGAGTAAGAGAGGGATGTGGAGAGACAAAATTGGAAGGGTTAGGCCGAGGAAAAGGCTTTAGAGGTGTTGGTAAGGTGGTAGAGGTGGGGGCCTTTTATAAGAGGAGAGGTGGGGCACTCTTGGAATGTTATAAAAGGTTACATTATTATAAAATTATTTTCGGATTTTAAAGGACCAAATATTATATATTTCAAGGGTAAGGTGATAAGAGTTCTAAATACACCCATAAAATATGTATTTGACATGTTTAGGTCTTAGATTTTACATTATCTTTTCATTTTTTTAATCATAAAATAATGATGTAATTGCTCCATCATCATGGTGTCATAAATAATTTAATTTATTTAATGTCTAAAAATTATAAAACAAATATCATGATGTAGGAAATCATTTTATATTTCTAATGAATATTTATATTCAAAATTATGACATGTATAACCCGATTTAAAAATTGCATTAGTAAAACAACACATGTTTGTAATATTTTTATTTTAGCATTAAAAAAAAGTTATTAATGTCATTTTCCTACCAAAGTGGCTCCATGGGGTCCCAAAGTTGACCCATGGATTCTCTTGGTAGGCCATGACACATCAAATAAGGTTATGACATGTGTAAAGGTCATTTAATTTTGTTAAAACATTATTTTTTCCTTAAATTACACTAATTACCTCAAATCACGATTAAAAACTTAAAAGTTACTATTCAAAAAAAATTATTTTAATCCCATTGAACAACATTTTACATACTAATGACAAACATGTATGTCGTATTTTTGAAATTCAAAACACATAGCTGGTAAAATTTCATTTAAATGAAAAATTAGTTTTTTAAGTACCACTTAGTGGTTTCACTATTCATCATAAATTGATGTTTTTCAGAAAAATACCAAAACATCACCATAAGCTATATTCCATATTCCTAATTCAAAAATGATTTCTATTTTACAAAATTAAAAACATATGAGTTACATTAATTAATTTAATAATTAATTCCTACTGTCATGACAAATAGCGTGTTTTTATGAAACAATATATATCAAAAGATTGACACTAGTTTAAGTCCGATTTCAAAGTGAAATTAATTTCAATGACCACTATTGGATTGAATGGTAAAAGTATATTCTAATTTTAATTTACAACCAATTCAAAAGAAAATATAATCATGTAAATAAATAATATTAAAAAAAGGTTTTGAATTAAAATACAACATTTTTCACTATTCATTATAAAATGACCTTTATCAGAAAAATACCAAAAATTTAGACAAAGTAACTTTTGATGTCCAGATTCTAAAGAAGAATTTTATTTTGTCCAAAAGAATTTATAAGAGTGACCAAAACTATATTTAATGAGGGTTCTCCATCAAAAGGTGATAAGTGGACCTCAAGTGAAAATTAGAGTATATATGCCTAAAATTGAATTTTTTTTCTTATTTTATGTATTTATCCTTTATTGGATAAATGTAAAAACATTTAACAAACATATATAATAATATTTTAGTTATTTCTATTCATTCTCACCAATACATTTTCATATTTATTAAGATTTCAAAGAAACTCTTTGTTGCGTATCTGATACGCTATCGAACATAGAAACTCCATTAATGTAAAATTAATATTTAATTCATAAATATTAATAAATATGAAAATGTATTATTATTTATTTACTTGGGATGTTACAATAGTTCCCTGAAGAATACTCATGGAAATGACATATTTTTTATCAGTAGAAGTCCCCATAGGGAAAAAACATAGGTGACCACATCTAGACAATTCTCATCTAGATGGGAGTCTGGATCACCCTAAAACATATGATTTCACTGCCTCTGAACCTCATGAATAACCCTCATCCTATGTGCATCCTCACCTAGTAGTGTTGGTACTATATTCTTCATGAAATGTGGTGATATATATGGTAATCCTCCTGGAGGTTCTATCTATAGAACATGACCCTTTACCAATGCCTCAACCCTATGAAGATCATCCTCATGATTATGTGGTGTAATACTTGATGTATTTATATGTGGTGGAATCCTACAAAAAACCATATTTTCCACAGTCAATAATTTATATCTAGATAGTTGACTTATTAATGATATGGAAATATCAACCATTCCTATATAATGCATGTACCATTTTTTCTCCCCGTAACCATTGATTTCATGTAGGAGTGGAAACGTAGGTACGCAGAGTCCTGATGTGTGGATAAATAATTCACCTCACCAACACTAGGGTCCCTAGCCTTTGTTCCATACTCGAATCACATAACATTTTCCACATAACCAACCCCACAGACTCCCGAACCTAAAGTAGTATTGAAACATCTATGATATCTCACTGTCATGAACCATCCCAAAGGTTACAAAGCTGTGACTACCCAAAACAACCTCCAATAATCTGGGTGTTTTTGAATAGCACCATGTAGGAATATCCATCAAACGACATATAATAGCCTACATACATGTAATGATTCACACATCTCTATGCAAAAAAGTATTGAAATGAAAAAACCACTAAGTAAAAAATTCATGCATACCACTAAGATCTGACAAAAAATAATGATAGTGAATGTATAGGAAAGTAAACTGGTAAAAAAAGAATCCCCCAAAAATAAACTACATAACAAGTAAAACATTGATGTAAAGGCACTGTGATAGCTTTTGTGAAGCCACATGAATACAACAAGTTCTGTCAGGTCATTCTAAGCACCGTTTGGTCCTGGACCCCCTAGGAATCCATCGAAAGGTCAGTCGTCTCCATAATACAGTCAATTCCTGTGTATGAGTGATCATTAAAATACTCATCAGGACACATAGATACCACAGTGAAATAAAAAAATGAAGTACAACAAGATATTTTCAAATATATTCCTTCATCACTTATATCAATAATATCTATATATACTCAAGAGAAACACAATTCCATCCATAGGTCATAAAAAACAATCATCCACATGATTCTGATCAAAGCACAATAATTCTGGGAGAACTCACTCTTGGAAGCATGATATCATCATAGACATTCCTAAAGTGGTCTAGCTCAATTGGGCCCACCTAAATGAGAACACATTGGTCGACGGAGACTAAGATACACATATAGAAGTTAATTTCCAAAACTAACTGGGTAATGCCAAGGATCATATCTAGACTAACTAGGGGATACCACATACACAATTTGGATCAATCCTTTATGTAGTGGATCAGTTATAGAACCAATAGTGGGATAAACTGAGCCTACTAATGTGGATCTCTTAAAGGATGATCAATGCCCAGTTCATGGGATGTTATGTGATTCCATTGAATCTACAAAGTTTGATAGGGGATCACACTACACTCTTAGGGTAGGATACCATACTCTATCTAAGATATGACCTCTAGAAGGGATAAAATTTAGTTATGTGGATTAAATTTCATACTAAACCTTCTATGGGTGGGACCAAGGAAATGATCAAAACCTATATTGGTCCAAACTAAAAACTAACCACTTGTCCCAGAATGACGGTTGTCACATCAGGGTATCAAAACCATAGATGGATCATCAATTGGGATGTCCTTTAAGAAGATATTCTCGATTAATAGAAATTTCCCACATGACTACATGGGCATGTAGAACTACCACTGTTGTAGTTCTAACATACCATTGTAGTAGACCACCATCATCATTTAAATGAGGATACAAATCGGCCATACAGTTTCTATGCCAAAATTTGACCTTTTTTGTAAATTGTGCTGTCACTACTCCTCATGGTGGCTAAATTTTCTATCACTCATGGTCGAACATCACAATACACCATCGATGCCTTCATCTTGGTGCCCCCAGGACCTGAGTCCTACCGAGTTCTTATACCATCCCACTAAGCCTGACCCACCTAGACCATCCCAACATGGCTGGAACAACTCCTCTTGTGCCCACTTCTCTAGGCCCACTCTGCCTGGCCCTGATCTAGTCAGCTTGTGTTAGACATGGCTTTCTTCCATGTCCTCTGCTAACCCTCCCATCACTGCCGTCATGTTACTCCAACGACGATGCAGTTCACAATGTTGCATATGGATCAACCTCCATGCATATTTTTCATCCATTTTTTGATGGTGGTCCCTTAAATGGAACAACATTCATCCTCCAAATCCAAAACAACTAAACAACAATATATACAAGTTTCCATGGGTCTCGATCTACAAAAATCTAGAATTGGTTGTCGGTTCACCTCGAATATGAGGGCTTGATCGTGCTCATAACCTCCAGGAAATGTTGAATGGGGAAACATGGGGTTCCATTAGAAAAGAATGTGTTCAACTTTGTGAGAAAGGACACAAGAATGAAAATTTTAATCATTATTATCCAATGTTTCTAGGCCAACAATAACAATTTCTGAATTTGGGTTACAAACAACATCAAATCCTTCCAATAGTCCCACAAATAAAACACATGCACCAATATTTTACCAAACAATGGATCAATATATTAACCAATTAGTTAGAGTTCATCATATAAATTTAATAATAGGAACAAAATAAATAACAAGGCCATCCTCGATCTAGATCAGTATCTGATGAAAAAAATATTTTTATATCATCATTGTCGATTAGGATCTTTTGAATTTTCTATGAGATGATCATTGATCAATGACCCAATGGCTTTTTCTAGAGAGAGTTCTTCAAATGCTTTCTCTAGATATTCCATGGTTTTGCGCCTAACAATAGATTTCTAACATAAGTATATCTTTAAATAAAATGTTGTTGCGTCAACAAAATAAATTTTTAGTAAATTATTTTATTCACTTGTACATATTTAGACATATTATTCAAAAACAACTTGTGTCGACTAATTTTATGCCACACCTAGGGTAAAAACACTATTTTGAACTCAAAGGTGCCCTCAGATATTTGATCTGGGAAATCATTTAGGAGTTATTCAACATTTTTTCGGAAAACTGCACCCATGATATTAAATATTTTAATAATTTTCAATCATTAATATCAGGAACAAGGGGAATTAGAATCACATACCGTCTTAGCACCTTTCCCTGATATAAATCTATATAATATAAAAAATAATAAACCCAAAATATGATATGCTACATAAACCATTCTTATTATTTATTTTAATGGTTTGTGAATAGAATTATAAGTTTTTTATGAAATGTGTTTCTATTCCATGGATTATTTCATGATGAAAAACACTTCTTTTAATTTGTTATTCTTGGAAAAATTGATTATAAAACTTGTCTCTCTTATCTAAGATAAAATATTATGGAATGTTCATAATACCCAATTCATTTCCTGGATAGTGATATGAATTTTAGGAAACACATATCTTGTTATAGGCCATGATACCATGAATGTTTTATTAAATTGTGGACCATGTATATATGATTCAATTATTTCATGGGTTTAACCTATATATCCTTAAAATGGATTGTATAATGATAAATAACTTATGAGATAATTAGTTACTCAGGTTATATCCCATGATTTAAAACAAGAGTGTACATGGTTGGTTTCCCAATCTCAAAAATTTGAGGGAGATCAGGTTATAGCCAATACCCGAAGACAAGAGGGTACATAGGAAGTACCAATGCCTAAAAATAATATGGTATATGGCTTGTAATCCAATCCTAAAAAATAATAGGGTATATGTGATTGAAACTAATATAGAAAAAAAATCTTAATAGATGTTCTATTCCATATGAAAAACAAGTGGATACATGGGTTTTATCCTAATCTCAATGTAGTTAAACTACTCATTATCCCAGGAATAACATGATATGATGATTTTGGAGGGTATCCTTGAGATAATATTTTATATTTTTATGTATATTAAGAAATACCATGTCTTATTCCTTTGTTATGATCACATGGATTATTCTATTTATTTATTTATGATTAAAATCTTATGATGTCAAAATATTTAGGACACCACTAATATTTATGATATTTTATTTGTAGGGAATGATATCCAAATTTAATTATCATGTTCTCACAAACTTTTATTCATGTTATTCAAACATGTATCATTTTTTCTCTGTTATTAATATTCTAATGTCGCCCAATGTTACGTTTCTTTTCCCAGGGTTATGATGATTGGTTTTATTATTGAGTAGTAATTGGGATGATCTATGTGAAGATCCATGAAGATCATTCACAAAGATAAGAAATTGTTTTCCATGTTTCCAAAGACAATAAACTATTATTTCCATTGGACAAGCACTTCTATAATGTTCTGAATATTCATCCAAAATAGTGTGATAACCATGTATATCCAGCATAGGCCTCTATAGTTTTTATCAAAATAAAGGTTTATTCACACGTTGGAAACATGAATTAGGGAGAATTATTTAGGTGTTTACTAATATTTATAAGTATATCTGTAAGGATGCCTCTAAGGATATGTGCAAGGAATAGTTACAATATAGGAATATTTTTTAGAATTATGTTAAAGGATGTTGTGAGTGGATTCATAGTAACAAGTATATATCTAGATAGTAAAATTGGATATGGATATGGCATATATGTTTATCGGTATAATGAACCTAAAAACTATATTGAGCTTCAATCATGACAAGAGATCATTACATCAAATTTAGATTGACACATCTAAGGGAAAAGCTTTAGAAATTCGCATACACATTATAATCCATAGTGAAGTATATAAATAATAGATGATCGCATATTATTTATGATAAGACTATGGGGTCATAGATTTAAAATAATATGTTTTAGTTTAGAGATCCTATAAGTAATTTTTCATTATTTTGTTTTCTATTGTAATTATTGTTCCCACTATACTTTCTAGTTTTAGATAATGGGGTGGACTAGATGGAACTGGGTAAACATTGAATTTGATGGAAAAAATTTTATTGATCCATAAAATATGAAGAACAATGGGGAAAAGGATATTATGATCATTCATAATCTATTTTCAGGGAACATGATAAACAATTTGTACCTTAATCAACACTTAGACTCATCAAAGATGATAAGGAAAGATTTAATTGATAATTCATGTAATGTAGTGAAGAATGGAATGAATATTCATCTTCCATTATGTCAATAATGAGGGTAGGAACACCTATTTGGATGAATTAGATATATACGATGATGTTTTGACAATGTAAAAGTAGGATACAAAGAATGTTACTAGAATTAGAAAATGAAACGTTTTATTAATGCAATGGATGAGAATAATCATCTCTATTAGGTATCATCAACTATTGAATTCACTTAAATGTATAATGTAATGGAATTGTACAAATTATTATATTAGTGGGAAATTTCATGAAGAAAATAATCACAATTTTAAGAGTAATGGTCTAGCTACTGATGATGACGAGACCGTGAGAGGCATATGAAAGATATCTTATATCCTAATAGTATTATTTACAATCAGGGTTAAATTTATTTTGATGAATGTTAATACATGATTCAAATTTCATAATTTGGAAAAGGGGTATTAATGAATAAATTTATTAATCCTAGTTGATTGTTTGATAAGGAAGTGGAATGATTCTATTGTATGTATTTTGGAATTCAATAATTATGTAATATTAAAAATTAGTTACATGTTTTTCATTAATGATTTTCAAATTATATATTTAATTTTTATTATCGAATTGAAACAATATTTAGGGGAAAGGTGATATTTTGATCAAGGGAATTCAAAAATTATTTTTATACTATTGTTTATAAAATTGTGTATATCTTGGATAAGGATATTATAGATATGTATAATGATAATTGGATAATATTGATGAAAATAAAAATGTTAAATGATTTGTTGAAAATGTGGTTTATGTTATCCTAATGAACATTCCATGTGTTTCGGATTTTCGGAATATATCCACAAATATTTTAAATAAAAAAGAATGCATGTTTTTAATAATGATTTTTTAATTGTGTTTTTTCCATGATTAAAGATAATAAATATTGAAGGTACTCACTTGATTGGTCTATGAAAAAAACTACTTTATGATATATTAGTGATCAAATTTATGATTTTTTGTCAATTTCATGACCTTATTTAATAAAAATATATTTTATATCTTCATTATCTATCTATATTAAGAAATATGAATATTGGATAACCTATGATATAAATTTTTCTATATAGTTAGCTAAAATGAGATGGGATAAATTATCATACTATTTATGCATCTCATGATCTATTAGTGATTTAAGAATGGGAAATTAACATTCATTCCATAGGATAAGAGATGAATTTGAAATTAATTTAGAGAAATAAAAAGGTTGAGATTCTACATATAGAATGGAATAATGTTTTCTGAATACATCTTTGTGTCAATATTATTCATCATTATGAAATGGATCTTGAAATAAAATTATTTCCTATTATCATAATTTTAAATGTTTCAAATGTTCATTTTCTAAACTTGTTTTCTATGAGGTTATGATCACTATCCTTCTATTGATCACACACTTTTGATTATCAAATTTCTCTATAACTCCCAAACAGTATTTGGGTATTAGTTTTATCTTCTATGTCTATGTGTTCACATGCCACATATGTTCTACTATGTGTAAACATAGTTATGAGTTAAATTGGGTAACTAATATGTATCTAAATCTCCATTTTCTACAAATTTTTTAGTATTTATTTCTATAGTGCGGGTTTATAAGACAATAGTTTTCAATTTTTAAATCCCTGACGACCCATGTGAAGTAAGAGGTTGAAATTATTTTTAATCGTGTAAAATACAACACCCCAAGTTTCTATGAATTATTTTTAGATATAAATTAAAATAATTTGATGGATTGTGTATCTTGATATAATGTTTTGGGATTTCGGTAAATGAAATACTGATTTTATCATGTGGTACATGGAATAATGGGTCCAATCCATAGCTTCTGGTATATGATAGACACAGTTTTATCAAAAAACAATATACTGGTAATATTATTATTAAAATATTTTTATATATATCACTGAGCCATTGAAATTGATGTTATGAAATGTATTAATGAAACAATATAAATATGTATTACACATGTATATAAGATGAATTCTTTGGATATTAATCAACTATAAATGAAAATAAAACCCTTTTTAAAATATTTGAAATCATTTATTGGATAACTATCTTTTTATGTACTCAACCGTATTGTACCACAATAAATTAATTAATCCAAATTAGGAGAATAATTTGAATGAAATATATATATATATATATATATAATATTTAATAAACTATTTTATATTCATCTTATTTATTTCTCGACAATATATAAGAATGTATCCAATTTTAGTGATAAGAAATTGTATTTTTATAAAATGTATTCTAAAAAACATTTAATGGAACAAATGTTTTTAATTAAATGATTAAACTATTATAAATTATATTTGAAAATATAAACATCATTTTTAATGTTTACTTTCAAAATTACCATAATGATTTTTTTTTGTTTCTAAGATATTTAATTTTTTAATAAAATGCGAAAATTTATAAATTTTAATTGAAAAATGATTTTCCATATTACTTACTAATATTTAAAATTTAAATTCTAATTTTTTTAAAGTATATGAAAATAAATTATACGTATTATGATAATATTTAGGTCATTTTAGTTATTTTTAAAAGGAAAATTTATTTAAATAAAATTGAAATTTAGAATATGTTCCCTTTAAACAGATTTTGTATCATCCCATTTATGGGATTAATTGTAATTTAATTTCTAATAATTATATGATTTCAATTTTTAAAAATGAATTATTTATTTTTAATAATAAAAATTTATAATTTCTAAAAAATCGAAATTATTTTATGTTAACAATTATATTTGAAAATATACAAAATTTATAACTGTGATTCAGAGGAAAATGTGTTTACCAAGGGACTAAACATTAAACATAAGGGTGAATGACCTATAAACTTGAAAAAACCCCATTTTAATTTAATTTTAAGACAATATACCGTACCCTATCAAACCGAGACCGTTATAGTATGAACAATATATATATAGGATACCATCCAATAGTGTTTACCTTTTGTTATTTACAATAATGTTACTCTTCATCCACTATAAAAGGGAACACAACCACCTTAATTATTGATACATATCAACCCAGTTTCCAAATAATAAACTGACCAAATGATCTTCTAAAAACACTTCTATCATCCTAAAAACATTACATTATGATTAAATCAAACCAGGGATGTTTTTTTGAACACAAATAGGATATACCTCAGGAAAAGTGAACATTCATTAACATGCATTTTTTTATTCCTTGTTCTACCCCTTAAATATCACCTATATCATTAGTATATAGTCTAAAAATTATAATAAATATACTAAGATGTTATTATTTTATGGGTATGAGCTTAAAAACTACCCACTTTCATCAAATTGGATACAAAGTCATTGATCTGGTCTATGGCAGACTACTGCCTTGTGAACCAATGTCATTCGTTATTCAATTACCACTAGTAATGGTGTGGAATATTGATGGAAACAATTATTTTATATGATAAATATTATTTTTAGTATTTATTTATGATTTTTGAAAAATTACATAAAACATACTTCCATTCTTTCCATTTATATGGGTATACGATAACAGCATTTTGGACGTGTGGACTACAACTTCCTCAATGTGATATAAATCATTCAAGATTTAAATTGAATATATTAAATATTGTTTTAATAAAAATATGTGATTTGTTTTAAATAATAATGGTTAAATAATTAATATATTTGTGTATATATATATATGTCATTTACTTACTTTCGTAAATTTTACAAAAAAATAGATATAACATTCATGTGTAAATATAGCCTACTGTATCCGTGAATGGTGTATTTTGTTTCTTATTAAAAAATTTGCTGTGTTAATATACATAAATATATAAAGAATATACATGATATTAATATCATATTTTACATTATTTAAATTATGTTATAATGATCAATGCAATAAGAACTCAAATATAAGGTGAAAAGTTATTCAAAAAACCTAGCAGTTATTAAATTAAATGTAACTTTAATATAAAATTGTTGGTAAATAGGAAATATGAAGTCATAATAATAAAATATATGGAATTAGATATAATAAAATTGATCATTTATTGATATATAAAAAAATTATAAATTTTTTTCATATGTTTATAATGTCTACGAAAAATTTAAGACATATTATAAGGGGATTTCAAGTCTAAATTTTATTAATGCGAGATATATTCAATATTCACCACTCATTTAATATATGTGGTGTTTTTAAATACAAATTTCATGTTATATAAATATACATTTATTTCATTATATTAATGGTTTAAATTTATTTTCCACATTCACGAGGCTCACAATTCAATATTTACTAAAGTATTAATAGATTTTGGTCTCACTTTTTTCCTTATGTAAGAAACATTATATATTCACTACCCTTATTTTCATATAGAGTATATATAAATCTCATGATTGTTTTTAATTATTTTTTTCATTTTTTTCAATTTTCTTATCATATTTATAATTTCTGTTTATTTTGGAATACATTTCAAAACTAAGTAAATTAGTTAATTTTTTAAATTTTCTTTCTTTTAGACACATGCTATTTTAGGCACATATATTCAATTACAAGGTTTATTCACTACCCTTTTGAAAAGTTATATCCTTAATACCATCACTTCAGGATATTTTATTCTTTATTTAATTTTGTTCACTCATGGGGACTTTAATACAATGTTACCAACCTCGTAAGATATTATTTGATGCAATCTCATTGTTTATAGAGAGTTATTATTTTTATGTTTCCATTACTGAAATATTATGTAAAACACCCCAAGAATCCACGTTACACATCCCTTTGAATAATACAGTAGTGTGTGTTGTACACAACTTCAAGTTCTAACACACACCAAAACCAATCAAACTAGCCATTATGAAGAGTAATACCCAATTATTAAAATTTTATAAATTTATCATTCAAAATGGAATTCATTTTTGGATTTGGAATATTGAAATTATCTTAGGGTGAATTTTTTGTATTTTCTTGAAAACATTCAATTTTTGATGAATAGTGAAAAACCACTGAGTTATAGTTTAAAAACGAATTTTTATGTAAATAATTATTTGTCTTATTTAAATACAATTAAGGTAAAAATAGTTACATAATACCTATATATTTTCAATGTAATTCATTGGAGTTATTTTAGAATAATTTTAGATATAGAAAAATTTTATTGAACTTTTCACCGTCTTTTACCCACATCATAGAAGAATTTGGAAATTTACATAAAACTTAATTTTACCGCTTCTGTGAGTGGAATTTGGAAAATTTGAGTGACACAGTTTATATCAAGGAGTAAAATGTGGTTCAATATGATAAAAATAATTTTTAGTGAATAGTAACTTTTTACGTTTATTTACCACGGTTAAATGTAAATAGGGTAATTATTGGTAATAATGATATTAATATTACCCTAACACATGTCCTAAATCTATTGTAAAATTGTATCGTGACCAAAAACAACCTTAGGAATAATATATTATCATTTTGGTCCACATGGATTAGATTATGACATTTATTATTATTTAATTCAAAGAAGAGTTAAAAGAGTTAAAATCAATGTTTAATTTCTAAATACTTTTTAATATAGCGTTATTTATAAGATAAATTCAATTATAAATATTCATTATAAATATAAAAATATTTCCAACATAATGGTATTTTATTTATAATTTTTATACGTTAAATAATTTAATATATTTATGACACAATGGTGATGCAGTAATTACCTAATTAATGAAATAATAAAATAATTGGTATTATAAATATCAAAATAAATTTAATTTTAGAATTTTTATGAATTATTATAATTTCAAAGGTTAATATGACATATTATGATTGGTTATATAAATATTTTTCGAAGAAATAATGTTGTTATGAAATTATCAAAAACAAAATACCTAATAGTGTCGAAATTGAAAAAAAGAGTTTTTGAAACAAATATTATATTATTAATTGATATTCTATTTCTAAAATTCTAATGTTTGGCCAAAGGACTTATATAATGATATTTGTATCATTAATGGACCACTTGGTGGTCAATTAGAGGTATATAGAATGTTTTCTTAATTGTATAATATAAAAATACAAAGAGACATGGTAAATGTCAAACTATTTAACTAAGAGTTAAATCAAAAACATAAAGTTAATATAGTGACCCAAACTAGTCTAAAATCTATTGGATTGAATGATTTAGTCCCATACCCACCTTAACCTTTAAATAATCCACTTTGGAGCCATTAGAATCCAAATATGAATATATTATAAAATAATATTTTGATCTTTTCTAAAGGTGGCCCTCACACTTCTTATAAAAGGGAACTCCACCTTCTCTCTAATTCAAACCTTCAAAGCCTTTTGGATCAGCCAACCCCTGATCAAATATTCTCTGAAAAACCCGCACATCATCCAAGAGACCTTATTTGGGTCAGAAATCCCACCTAAGGATCCCCTTTGATCAAATCAAAAAGAATAACCCGAATAGGAGGTTATGTTTTCACCACCCTCATTCAAGTTACTTTCTTCTTCAACATCTTATTTCTATGTAATTTCCAATATAAAATAATAAATCTGGTATCTTCTATATACTTATATATTGTTATAAATATGGTACAACCATATTCATAATTCTATACATCCTTTGAATGACATTTCACCATACGTGTGTATGTATGGCTTACCGTCTCCACGTCGCGGTGTAATTGTTATTCAAAACACTATTATTTTGATGGGTATGATAATGATGTGTAATTTAATTAAATAATAAATATAAAATTATAATTATTCTACATATATGATATACCATCCAATTATATATTATTTTAATATCAAAAGAAATATATTTTTGCTCGTGCGTACGTACGGACTACTGTCTCCACCAACGCGATGAGATTCATTCCCCATCGTATCCATTGAAGTCTAATTCTCATTTGATGATTAAAAATAATGTTTAAGGAACTGATATCATTATTTATATTAATAACATACAACCTATCCATAACAAACATGGCTTATGTAACAAAACATATAAAAGAAAACGAGTAAGTTATCACCCTAAACGCTGATAATACTAAGATATTATTAACAGAGAAATGTTAATGATCATATGTGATATCATATTAATGTATATGATTCATGTATAATTTAATAAAACTAAATTCACCATTATACAAGAGGTTAACCTACCCTCAAACAAGGAAAAGTAGAAGGTAAGGGTTTATTTAACAATCTTTTCATTATCTGAGGTTGTTGATACGTAATTATCAACTGGGACCTATTTATAATCCACATCCATGTCTCTTAAAAATGTTTTTCAAATCATTATTACTATTTTACAGACTATAGGTTGAATTCATTTATACCCTTGTTCACTTTTTATAATACGTTTATAAAAGGAATATTTCTGTCATTTTCTAAACAAGGTCATTTTTAACATTTTTGACAGAATTAATGTAATAATGTCTTTTTAACTTATACGGAGGGTGCGGCGATTTTCTGTCGTTATAAAATCGTCAAAGCTTCCATTACAAGATTATAAGAATATTTTAAAAGTAAATGTTTTATTTTATAATTATTTTACTTTTAAATGACTTCAAAAAAAGAAATATTTGTCTCAAATAGTTTTGATTTCATCTATGTGAACATCCTTTGATGGATTTTAAGCTTATTTGATGTTTATTTATTATGATACAAATATCACATATTGTATTGAAGGTTTTTTGATATGTTTGACTATGGATGTGTTATTTTTATACCATTCATGGTTTATGGAGAAAGTATTGTCATTTTGTATGATAGTTTTAATATGAATGTTTATGATATGTTTGAACCTGTTCATATGAGGAATGCATTGGACATAATAAGTGACGGGTGGATCCCTCTATAGATCCTCAATGCATCAGTAGGTCTCAGGAGACAAACTAGTGTCTTGGGCCAAGGCATTAAAAAATCTTATTTTTAGTCTTGGCACGAGGCCTTTACTGTGGGGTTATGATAGACCGGTATTATGGATTCCATCATTACGAAAGTGGTTATTGATATTTCACGTGATTATTCGACTAGTAAAATATTCATGTGAATAATTTAATGGAATTATTTCATTTTATATTTTACATATTATTTTGAAGTTCATGTTTAAAAGGTTTTTGTTTTAGTTATACATTGCCTTAAATGTTTATTCTTATTTATAAAATTTTCTGCTATAGTGATATCCTTAAAGGGAATTTGATCTCACCACTTTCTATATTTTATTTTTCCCAGGATGTGAAAAAGTATTTTATGAATGACCTACAGCTATAGTATTAGGAGATATGAGTGTGGACTATGGAGAATATGTTGTTTTAGTTTTCACTTTATGATGTAATGTAAGACTTATGAATGTATCTAGTCATTCCAAGGCTACTAAACTAATTAGGCTTTCGAGACTTGATATTTTGAGATCATGATAATGTTATGTAATAATGCACCGACTCTAGGTAACTGGGGTCGAGGTGTTAAGGTAGGTATCATAGGAATTTTAGTACAATCCTTTGAAACTAGATTTAGATAAACTCTGATTAGAGCACATATCCCTAAGATTGACTTTGAGGATTATTATAGAAGAACTTTATAGAGTTTTGTTATTGTAGAGATTTTGTGAGTTTTCCAAGAAATACAACCCTGTTTGGATATGAGCAGGTAGAGACGGCTCTAGCACTGATGTTCATAGGGGTAAAACCCAAAGACACCGCTTTGAGCAAGACTCAAACGAGAACTGGTGCACGACAACAGGCCTTGTTGCACTCTTGGTTACGACACTCCCAGGGATATGCTTTGTATAATTCCCATATAATTTTCAAACCATTATGAAGTTTTTATGAGTATATACTTCCTCAATGAAAACATTTTTATGATTATGTATTATATCCATAAACTATTCAATTTAATTTAAGTGTTTTCCCAGTTTGGATTTCTGTGTTGCGATTCATAAACTAATCTAGTGTATTTCATTGTTTAGAAATTGTGTCTAGTGGAAGAAATGGAAACCGTATCAGTGAAAACACTAAATGTAGGGATTTAACTCCTACTCAAGATAATTATAGTGGAGCTGGTGATGAAACAGGTGTTGATCAGCTGATCACCGTACTGCGACAACTCACTCAGGTTATGAATAGAAACATTACCCGTATGGAGCACCCTGATCCGCAGCGTGGAGGATCAATGATAGATAGCTTCATGATGCAACAACCACCGAAATTAAATGTGAGTACAAATCCCTTAGTATCTAAGAAATGGATAATTTCCTTTGAGAAAATATTATATGCCTTGGGGAGTAGTGAAAGGGAAAAAGTTATAATGGCAGTTTACCGCCTCACTGGAGATGCTAATCAAAGGTGGTCATTGATTCAAAACATGAAGGGAGATGATGAAGTATAAAATATGGAATAGAGGGAGTTCAAATAAATTTTCGTAGAAAAATACTATCCTCTTGACCATTGAGAAGATATAGAAAGGCAATTTCTGAGTTTGAGTCAAAATGAGGATGTGAATATCGCAAAGTATGAGGCTAACATTACAATTTTAGCGGGGTATACTGCAGATTATATACGTAACCCAAGAAGTAATATTTATCATTTTTTTATGGGTTAAAATCGTTTATCCATCTAGCATTAGTCACACAAACCTTCTCATTGTACGAAGATATTGTCTCATGCGCAATCAAGATAGAAAAATAATTCTCTAAGTCTTATGACTTTAAAGAAAAGAAATAGAAGAAGAGATCTACTGATCACTCTGGAAATGGAAATAAGGGGAAGAAGGGAAAAGTATAATATCCATCGTACAGTAAATGTTGGAAGAAACACCCTGGTACATGCTTGAAAGGAATGGGAGTCTGTTACAAGTGTGGTGAAAAAGGCCACCATGATCCTGATTGCAAGGGGAAGAAAGAAGGTACAGATGTTCAATGATACAACTGCAGGGACATGGGACATTACAAAAATGAATGTACTAAGCGTCAGGGGAAATTACCTCAGAAAATGCCAAGGGATCAAGGCCATGCTTATGCAATCACTACGGCTGAGGTTGAAGCTCTGAAAGACATGGTGGCTGGTAATTTATTAGTTTTCATAAGTTTAGCCAATACTTTATTTCATTCTTGATCATCACATTGGTTCATATCTTCCCAGTTTGAAAATAAAATTAGATATTTCCAATTTTATTTAACAAGGGAGTTTTCAGTAAAAACTCGAAAGGGATGTATCATTGCTACAATGTTCTGTTGATCTGTTCCCATTAGAGCACATAAATGTTCTTTATCTACTGATCTCATCATCATACCCATGATTGAATATGATATAATCCTCAGTATGGATTGTCTTTAGGACCATTATGTAAAGATTTATTGTAAGAAGAAAGAGGTTGTGATTTTTAAAGATGATGATAAAGAACACCTTATCATTTGAGCAGAATCATCACCATCTAATTCTTATATAGATCCACCCCCAATAGCTCAACAAAATTCAATTATTTGGGAGGAAGAGAATGAAATGACTGTGGGTGAGGAAAGAAATGTTCAAATAGAGGATGTACCTACTGTGAAAGAATATGTAGATGTGTTTCTAGAAGATTTAGATGGACATCCTCCAGAATGAGAAATTGAGTTTTCCATTGATTTAATTCCTAGTTCAAGGATTGTATCAAATACCCCTAATAGAATTTCCATTGTGGAATTAGATGAACTAAAGAAACAACTTGAGGAATTGAGTAATAAGGGATTTATTTTCCCTAGTGTTTCTCCATGTGGATCCCCTATACTTTTTGTTTAAAATAAATATAGATATATGAGGTTATGTATCGACTATAGGGAAATCAATGGTATAACAATAAATAACAATTATCCCCTACCTCGCATTGATGATTTATCTGACCAACTACATGGAGGTAAATACTTTTGAAAGATTGAACTTCGATATGGATACCATCAGTTGAGTGTGAAAAAGAAGGACATTCCGAAGATAGCATTTCGAACTAGGTACGGGCATTACGAGTTTACAGTAATGCATTTTGGATTGACTAAGGCACCCTCTATATTCATGGATCAAATGAATAGAGTTTTCAAGGAATATATCTATGATTTTGTGGTGGCATTTATTGATTATATCTTGGTATACTCCAAAACTACGAGGATCATGAAAATCCCTTGCGCATTATCTTGAAGACTTTGAGAAGACATGAATTATATGGGATGTTTAGCAAGTGTGAATTCTGGCATCAGGAGATTTCTTTTCTTGGACATATTATTTCTAAGGATGGAATCTCTGTTGATCCTCTTAAGACCAAGGAAATCCAAGAATGGCCAGCCTCGCTGAGTATAAATGAGTTATGCAGTTTTATTGGCTTAGTAGGTTATTATCTTCGCTTTGTCCAGAACATTGCCCGATTGGATAACCCATTAACAAAGCTCGCACATAAAGGTGTTAAATTTGTTTGGAAAAAATAGTGTGAAGAATTTTTTGAAGAACTTAAGAGAAGATTAGTCAATGATCCTATTTTGACTCTAACATCGGTGAATGATGGGTTCGTTATTTATAGTGATGCATCAATGAATGGAATTGGTTGTGTCCTTATGTAGAATGATAGTGTTATTGCCTATGCATCACGATAGTTGAATGTTCATGAGAAAATATATCCTACTCATGATCATGAGTTAGCTGCTGTAATTGTTTCTTTCAAGATATGGATACATTATCTCTACGGTGAAAAATGTGATATTTATACTAATCACAAGAGTTTGAAGTGCATTGTATCACAAAAATAACACAACATGAGTCAAAGTCGATAGCTCAAACTACTCAGGGATTATGATTGCACAATACACTACCACCCGGGGAAGGAAAATAATGTGGAATATTCTTTGAGCAGAAATGATCCTGGAGTTTTGAACATGATGAGAATTGAAAGCGATCCTATTTTCATGGATCTAGTAAAGTTGGATATGGGAATAACCATGGAAGGTGAAAAATCGATAATTTTTCAAAAGGTTCCCAAACCATGTTTACTAGAAAGGATAAAGAGTTCTCAGAACGATGATGAATAATTTAAAAAGAAGATTAAAGCTGTGAATGATGGGAGATTGAATGAATTTGTGTATTATGATGGAATTTTGAAATTTGGGAAGAGACTTTGTGTTCCTGATATACCTGATCTAAGAAGGGAATTTTTGGATGATTCTCATAGTTCCAATTTCCCTTTACACCCTGGGAGCACCAAAATGTATAGATATTGGAAGGAACATTTTTGGTGGGACAACATGAAGAGGTCGATTGCTGATTTTGTGTCAAGATGTATGGTTTGTCAATAAGTGAAAGCTCGAAGGCAACAGCCTGGTGGAGTAATTCAACCTCTTCCCATACCTATGTTGAAGTGGGATTATATCACGATGGACATTGTCATGGGACAACCAAAAAATCCTATAAGGAACGATGTAATATGGGTCATTGTTGATCGTCTTACCAAGTCAGCACATTTTCTTGCTATATGGGAATATTTACCACTTGAACATCTGCAAGACTATATATTAATGAAGTTTTGAGGCTTCATGGATTACCTCTATCAATTGTTTCCGATCGTGATACTCTTTTTACATCAAGATTCTAGAAAATTATTCAGAAATACCTAGATACTGAACTCTGTTTGAGCACTGCCTACCACCCCCAAACTGATGGACAATCCGAACAGACTATTCAAACAATAAAAAACATGTTGAGATCTTCCTCACATGAATTTCTGGGTATGTGGGCTCAATATTTACCTCTGGTGGAATTTTCCTATAACAATAGCTTCCATTAAAGTATTTAGATGGATCCATATGAAGCGTTATATGGAAAGAGATGTCGAACACCAACCGGTTGGGATGACGTTGGTGAGAGAAAACTTGTAGGCCCAGAAATTGTGGAGGAAACAATGGAAAATGTGAAGGTAATCCAAAACCACATCAAAGTAGCCCAAATTAGGTAGATAATCTATGCCGATAACCGATGGAAGGATTTGGAATTTCATGTAGGTGTTCATGTTTTCTTGAAGGTATCTCCATGGAAGGGAGTTATACGTTTCAGTAAGAAAGGTAAATTGAGTCCCAGGTACATCGGACTATTCGAAATTCAAGAACAAATTGGGGTTGTAGCTTACCGTTTGGCAATGCCACCAAGTCTCTCCAAAGATCACGATGTGTTTCACGTATCACTATTGAGAAAATACATGCCTACCCAACGCATGTACTTACATATGAGGAATTAGAACTTGAACCTGATCTGTCTTATTGCGAATAGCCCATCAGGATTCTTGATACAAGAGAACTTGTACTGAGAAACTAGACGACTCATCTGGTAAAAGTTCTATGGAGAAACCAAAAGATGGAAGAGGAAACTTGGGAACCCGAGGAACTTATGATGAAGAACCACTCAATTTTTTCCATGCAGTAATATTCTATAAATTTCTAGGGAGAAATTATTTAAAGGACGGGAGAATGTAACACCCCAAGCATCCACGATACTCTTACATTTGGTTAATATAGTAGCGTGTGTTGTACGCATCTTCGATTTCTAACACACACCACAACCAATAAAACTAGCCGTTATGAATAGTAATAACTACTTTTTGAAATTTTATAAATTTTATTGTTCAAAATTGAATTCATTTTTGTATTTGGAATGTCAAAATTAGCTTAGGGTGAATTTTTTGTATTTTTCAGAAAGAATTCAATTTTTGATGTATAGTGAAAAAACACTGAGTTATAGTTTAAAACCGAATTTTTAGTTAAATAATTATTTATTTTATTGAAATTGAATTAAGGTCAAAATAGATAAATAATACCTATATATGTTCTCTGTAATTCATTGGAGTTAGTTTATAATAATTTTAGATATATAAATATTTTATTGAACTTTGCACCGTCTTTTACCCACCTCCTAGAAGGATTTCCAAATTCACATAACACTTAATTTTACAGCTTTTGTGAGTGGAATATTGAAAATCCGAGAGACATTGTTAATATCAAAGAGTTAAATGTGGTTCACTAAGAGAAAAATAATTTTCAGTGGATAGTAACCTTTTTCTTTTATTTACCACGGTTAAAAGTAAATAGGGTAATTAAGAGTAAAAATTATATTAATATTACCCTAACACATTTCCTAATTCTACTGGACAAGTGTTTCTTGACCAAAAACAACCTTAGTAATAAAATATTATCATTTTGGTCCACTTGGATTAGATTAGAAAATTTATTATTATTTAATTCAAAGAAGTGATTAAAGAGTTAAAATCAAAGTTTAATTACTAAAAAGATTTTAATATAGGGTTATAAATAAGATAAATTCGATTATAAATATTCATTAGAAGGATGAATATAGTTCCTAAGTAATGGTTTTTTATTTATAATTTTTAGACATTAAATAATTAAATGTATTTATGACACAATGGTGATGCAGTAATTACCTAATTAATGAAATATTAAAATAATTGATATTGTAAATATCAAAATAAATTTTAATTTGAGACTTTTTTTGAATTCCACTAATTTCCTAGGATAAAATGACATATTAGCACTGGTTATATATATTTTTTTCGAGGTAATAAGTCTGTTATAAAATTATCAAAAAAAATACCCAATAGTGTCAAAATTGACATAAAAGAGTTTTTAAAAGAAATATTATATTATTAATTGATATTATATTCCTAAAAATCTATGGTTCGCCCAAATGACTTATATAATGATAGTTTCATCATTATTGGACCACTTTGGGGTCTCTTAGATGTATATAGTATGTTTATTAACTATATAATATAAAAATATAAAGAGACATGGTAAATGTGAAACTATTTAACTAAGAGTTAAATAAAAAATGATAAAGTTAATACAGTGACCCAAACCTGTCTAAAATATATTGGTTGAAAGGATTTCGACCGATGCCCACCTTAACCATTAAATAATTCACTTTGAAGTAATTATAAACTGAATATGAATATATTATAAAATAACAGTTCTAGATTTTCCAAGGGTGCCCCTCACCCCTCTTATAAAAGGGCACTCCCCCTTCCCTCTAATTCACACCATGATAGCCTTTTGTCTCGGCCAACCCCTGCTCAAATATTTTATCAAAATCCATAAATTCAACCTATCGACCTTATTTTGATCAGAAATCCTACCTATAGAGCCCTTTTGATCAAATAAAAGGAAGAACCTGAATAAGAGGTAATGTTTTCACCACCATCTTTCAAGATCCTTTCTTCATCAACTTCTTATTTCTATGTTATTTCCATTATAAAAATAATAACTACAGTATATTATATATAATTTTATGTTATTATAAATATGGTACAACCATATTCAGTATTCTATCCATCCTTTGAATGACATGTCACCATACGTGCGTACGTACGGCTTACCGTCTCCACGTCGTGGTTTAATTGTTATTCAAAAAATTATTTTCTTGATGGGTATGATAATGATGTGTAATTGAAGTAAATAATAAATATAACATTATATTTATTCTGTATATATTATATACCATCCAATTATATATTATTTTAATATCAAAATAATGCTATTGTCGCTCGTGCATACGTACGGACTACGGTCTCCAAGAACGCGATGAGATTCATTCCCCATCATATCCATTCAATTATAATTCTCATTTGATTATTAAAAATAATTTTAATGGACTTGGTATAATTATGTATATGAATAAGATACAAACTATCCATAAAAAACACGACTTATGTAACATAACATATAAATGATAATGTGTTATTCAACACCCGAAACGATGATACTACTAAGATATTATTAACAAATCAATGTTAAAAGATCATATATGATAAAATATTAATGTATATGATTCTTGAAAAATGTAATAACAATTATTTCACCATTATATAGGAGGTTAAACTTCCCTCAATCATGGAAAATTACAAGGTATGGGGTTATTTCACAATCTCTTCATTATCCGAGTTTGTTTATACATAATTATCTACTCGGACCTCTTTATCATCCACATCCATATTTCTTAAAAATGTATTTCATATAATTCTTAATATTTTACATACTATGGGTTAATGTAATTTATACCCTTGTTGATATTATATGAGAAGTTTATAATGGAATATTTATAACGTTTTCCAAACAATGTCCTTTTTATCCTTTTCGACAGAATTAAGGTAAGAATGTCTTTTTAACTTATACGACGGGTGCAGCTATTTCCTGTCGTTATAAAATCGTTAAAGCTTCCATTACATGATTATATGAATATTTTCAATGTAAATGTTTTCTTTTATGATTATGTGACTTTTAAATGATTTCAAAAAAAGAGATATTTCGCTCAAATTGTTTTGATTTCATCTATGTCAACATCCTTTGATTGATTTTATGCTTATTTGAAGTTTATTTATTATGATACAAATCATCCATATTTTATTGATGGTTTTGTAATATTTTTTACTGTAGATGTGTTATTTTTTTACCATTCATAGTTTTTGGATAAATTATTGACATTTGGTATGCTAGTTTTAATACGAATGTTTATGTTATGTTTAAACCTGTTCATATCAGGAATGCATTGGACTGAATAATTGATGGGTGGAGCCCACTATAGCTCCTCGATGCATCAATGGGTCTCATGAGACAAACTAGTGTCTTGGCATAAGGCCTTGACAAAATCATATTTGTAGACTTCATATGAGGAATTGATTATGTGGTTATGATAGTCTGGCATTTTTCATTCCATCATTATGAAAATGGTTATAGATATTACATTTGATTATTCGACTAGTAGAATATCCTTGTGAATAAGAAAATGGCATTATTTCATTTTATCGTTGCCATATTATTATGAAGTTCAAGTTTAAAAGGCTTTTATTTTAGTTATAAATTTCCTTAAATGTTTATGCCAATTTATGAAAGTTTCTGCTAAATTTTTATCCTTACTTGGAATTTGAGCTCACCCCTTTCTATGTTTTATTTTTTTCTGGATGTGAAGAAGTATTTTATGAATGAAGTGCTGGGATAGTATGAGGGGATATGAGTTTAGACTATGGAGATTATATTGTTTCAGTTTTCATTTTATTATGTAATGTAAGACTTGTGAATGTATCCAGTGATTCCAAGGCTACTAAACTAATTGGTCTTTCGAGACTTGGTCTTTTGAGATCATGCCAATGTTATATAATAATTCATCGACTCTGGATAACTTGGGTTGGGGCGTTACATTATGCCTCATATTCTTATAATTATAAGGATTTATATTATCCTCTATATATTTATTATATTTTCTATTAATTTTAACATTATTAAACTCTTTGGTTCCTATGTTAATTAATTAATTTTATTTAACCAAATATGTCTTTATTTATCACTTCGGTGAGAAATTTGTGTCTTCTCAAAACTATTTTTCATAAAAATGTTTTCCAAAATTTTTAATGTTTCAAAACTCACCATTAGTGTAGAAATGGTATTTTAATTAATAAATTATTACAATTATTTTTATTTATTACTTTACATTTTTTTCAACGTGGTTTTTTAAAAAAATATGTAGGAAATGTATTATATTAAAAAATGTTATTTTCAATTAAATGATTTTTACCTAAAAAAATTACTCATCTGATGTTTCAAAATATTATTCAATAAAATGACATTATATGATATAGATTATGATTTACTTGAGATATGATCCCAGTACCCCATTCTTATTCTTTCATTTAATGGTTTATGATTAATTTGATAAGTTATTGGGCAATCTCTTTTCTGTTCCACTAGATATACCATTGTGAAACCCAATTCATTTTATGGGTTATAAAATGATTAATGATTATTAAATCATCCTATATTACAATGGTAATGAGATTGTTAAATTTTTATATTATTCGTTTAAGGTTATGGGTTTTTATGTGATGTTTCTGAAACCCATTTCATTATAAAAATCAAGATACGATGAATGAGTTATTATCTAGTGGAACACATATGCCTGGTTTCATTTTTTGATGGGTGGAACAATATCTAAAACCAATTGACTAGGTTCAAATAAATGATATATGATCATAAATGGTAAAAGGGTTATATGTGAATTCAAAAAACCTAATTATAATCATGTTTCATTCCAAATATAGAAAAAGATGTGTCACATGTTTTAGCATATGCCCTAAAATAATATGGTACATGGGTTTTGGAAAATTATAAAAATGAATTGTGTTTATAGGTTATATCCCATTCCTAATGTAGGTAAATTTTTTATTATCCCAATCTTGAAATGTTATAATTTTCATGGTAGGTATCCTCAAGATAATAATTTTTATTATTTTTTGTATCCTAAAATTCATGGTTTAATTAATATTTTATGCCCTCACGTCTTACCTCTTTATTCCCATATGATTCATGTCTTTTCATCAAGTAATATTTATTTAATGACTCATGTGTATGAATATTGATATGTATAATATGATCTTCTAAAGTTATTATCATGTTCTAATTCCCTTGATTTCATGTTTTGTTTACGTATCACCATTATTTACTCATATTGTGTGTCTAAGCTCACCCATTATATTTTTCCTTCTAACAGGTTATAAAGAATTGTTTTATGTTTGAGTACACAATGGGAAGTTCATGCCATGAAACATTTAAGACCATTCCCTTGGACATAATATTTTATTCCAACATACCAAATACTCTAAAATATTATGGTCCTCAAGGATGTAATTTTTTATTGTGTGAAATATTCAACCAAAATTATTTAACATCAATTTATATCAATAATGGGTCTCTATATATCATATAAAATTACTCCTAATGTTCCATTTGAATACTAAAATATGATATCTTTTTTAATCATAGATCTTGACTAGGTAAAGGCGTTGATTTAAAAATCCTTGTAAATATATTGACCATGATCTCAGTGTATGTGCTAGATTATAATGAGTTCTTTCATACTAACTATTCGACTGAGTTTCGTAAGCAGTGTTGTAGCGCAGTTCTATATACAACACTTGATGAAGGATTATCCAAAACCTCAAGGTAATATATAAATCTCCATGAGATATTATTTATAATGGAATTATATGCAGTCTTACCACTTCCCTTATGTATATCTTTACAAATATGTCCATAGAGACATATTCTCTAATAATAATGAAATTAACTATCTCAGTAAGGAGATAATCTACCAACTAGATTTCATCATTTATATAGGGGTCCATGGGAGTTCTAAAATGAAATTAATTTTTATTATTTCTTATTTTCGTACTCATTTGGGAAATGGTGCATCATACCATTAGACTTATAACATTCTTCTTTTTCTTGTTGGAATACAATGAATGGAGAAAACAAATAATCAATATCATTACTCATGTTATCCCACCACATATTTTACATCAAATAAGTATACATGTTAGTTCCTTATGGATTAATATAGAAGAAAAATCTATGCACATAATATAGAAGTAACTCATCCAACTCATGTTTTAATGCGACTCATATTCAAGTTCCAAAACATATAACTCCTTAATTATTAAAGTTGAACTATAATATTTTCTCTACCTTCTCTATATAATCACTTTATTATATAAAAATTCATGATCATATAAAGAATAGATGGCTATGTAGTCATTTGTGGAAGTTATAATGATGACCCTAATACTATTCTCATTTTAAACATATGTATATCCAAAAAAATGGGATCCATTGAAATTATCATCATGGATAGGGTTACAGTAACCTTTCAACTCAAAAAATATTCTAATTTTCTCAACATTCATGGATTTTGATGGATTTGACATTCATAATAATTTTTTTCATTTCCATGAACCTTTATTGATTCATAGTCAACTCTATTTTTGTAAATATATACATGATGGTTTTATTTATACGTATATATTTAAGACATCTCCCCATAATGATAATGTTTCAATTTCATCAGTTTGAATATCAATACTACCAATTCCTGATAATGGGATGGGAAATTCAGATCATTGATCATTAATTGGAGGGAGGAATAATCATTAAAAAATTCATGTTACATGAGTAAACAACCTAATCCGTATTCATGTGTATCACAATAGATCCAAAATTCTTCCCCACCTATGGGTAATGTGAGCATATGTGTAGTGATTACCCTCATTTTAATCCCTTTAAATTTTTCTTAACATTCTTTATATTCACATAAATTCAATCACATTATAATTTTCTTTCTATGTATGATTGAAAATAGTGACATTTTTCTGACATATCAACAATAATACCAATCTTATCCAAAAGAACAGTGGGTATCCTTTATGGATTTTCTTTTCTTCCAGCATTATAATTCCATGGATTTGTAAGGATCCATAGATATCCCTATGATGTTGATAACATGGCCCTATAATATTACCATTTCCATCCAAAACACACATATTATATAATTCACATATATTGATCATTTCAAAAGATATTTGGCACAATATCCAAATGATTAGAATATGCCTCCTTGATTTGTGGGTTGATAAAAATATATATTATAATAATACATCCACAATTTTCTCTTTGAAATCAAAAAAAAAATATTAATTATGTCAGTGAATATTTTTGGATAATTAATGACTCCAAATTACATCACATTGAACAATTTTCTCTTATATCTATTATTGAAATTGGTGTTGGGAATATCCTCCTTCCAGTTTATTTGATAATATCTTAACAAAAGATCAACCTTAATGAAGTACATGAATCAAAAAAATATAATTAAATAAGTCATTAATATGTTTACTATGATGAAATATCATTATCATGATTTTATGGAGATGAATATAATCATTACATAGGAACATTAACCTATATTTATTTATGAAAATGAGGACCAGTGAACACTATGGTTAAAAAATTTGGTGGATAAAACCTTTACACATATTCTATTATAGATTCATTATAACACCCTAAGGTATATAAAGAAAAATTGAAATAAATAAAACATTTTTTATGAAGATATTTAAAACTAGCCTTTAGATATAATTTTTCTGCTTTTGTGTTTTAAATTTCAAAAATTTTTCTTATAAAATTGTGTACAACAAGTTATTTGGAGTCACATAGAACCAACTTGAATTTTGGTGAATAGTAAGAAAACATTATGATTAGTGATATGAATAATAATATGACCCATATAAATGTTAAAGCATATTAATGTTTTATATTCTCAGGGATATAAGATTAATTGGTCTTCATTAAATTTTAATGGTGTAAAAAAAGTATCATAGATTTAAAAATATTATTTTTTAAAAAAATTAAGATATTATTTAAATATTAAATAAATAATATTTAGAAACTTATTTTAAAAAAATGGAGGTATTTTTTTGGAATTATACACATTCATAAATGGTTTGGGTGAATTTTTATGAATTTTCTGAAATTATTTAATTTTTTATGAATAGAAAAATATGATATTATACGATAAATGCAGATTATTTGATTAACTGGATCCTAGGTGATTCAAGGATGATGTAAGACAATTTATTTATAACTCACATGATATTATTTAAATTTAAGGTCATATGAATTGGTACTATTAAAAGTCTTGAGAAAAATTAATTACAATAATGAATAAAAAATGTAAAATGCCTCCTCTCTTCCATTATAAATACCACCCTCATTCATCACATCCTCCCACACCTCTCAAGCCTTGAGACTTAACTATGTTCTTCCCAATACTCCTCCCAAGGATGTTCCCTACTTCTTAGAGATAATTTTCCCACCAAAAGTCCAAAATAAAATACATTAAAAAGAATCTCAAGGAGTGGAGATTAAGAGGAGTTTTAAACAATATTGAAGTAAGACAAACAGGAGGTAAGGTAATTCTTAACCCAAATTCCATTATTTGGGTTAACATTCATCAGAATAATTTATGTTGTATTTAAAAAAAATTTGATTGGTTTTGATTATAATATGTTTAATTAAGTGTATTTATATTATATATATATTCCATTCAGTCTATTAAGACTGACATCAATTGTATGATATATATAAGGGACATTCCTTCTAAAATTCTGTTTTGAAAAATAAAAAATAAATTTTTTGATGAATTTATTCATCTTGTATGATTATGTTATTGTTCATGGTAATTTTTTATGATGAAGTTTGGGACCTATTTCTTCCTCTAGTGCATTGGTTAAGTGTTTGTTGGAGGTCTATCATATGGTTACATCATGTGTAGGAGTGATGGTTACACAAATTGTAAGGTAGCTGTTAGGGTTACAAATTATAAGGATTCCATGAGTTTTATATGATTATTTATATAAGTACACATGATAAAATTATGGTTCTATTTATTTTCTTATATATTGTGGTAATCCTATGGAAATATCATGTCACATAGTGCAAGTATATATGGGTGACAAGTGTGTCTATTGAAAATGATTTCATACATTACAATTATTCATGGACTAATTTTTTGTTTACTTATTTTATTATTTCTTATTGAGATTTTTGTTCTCATCCTATGTTTTTAAATAATTTTAAATGTTTATTAGGATTTGTAATATAAATAAGAAAGCCAGTTTATTTTTATGAATAATTTATATATAAAATGGTTTTTTTTGAAAAGTTTCATTATTTGGAAGAAATGGACACTTTTTATATGGTATAGACTCTGAATTAATGTGAAATATTATGAATTTATTATGTCAAAAAATATCTAAAACATTAAATTTTAAATTATTCTAAATCTGAAGAGAAGTGATTTCTTGACTAAATTCACGATTATGTAATGTAATAGGGCTGAGTCTTTTAGTTGGTATTAGAGGATGTTTTTTGTTACATTTGGGGTTTGGATGATGTTAATATAAACCCATAATTTTTTTTAAATATATGGTTCATTTTATATGATACAGAATTTAAATATTACCATATTTCTTTGACTATGATATGTTTGTTCAGAATGATTGTCCGTAGAAGAAATATGTAAGCAGAAGAGGAGAGGCACCAACCGAACAACATCCTTCCAAATAAAAATTCTAAAATAGTGGGGATTGGAACTGAGCAGTTTGTGCCATTAATGGACTAGATCATTCTATCAATAAATGGTGGTGGAATCCATGAATGATAAAAACTATTGGTACCCAAAATAAACATGACAATAGTGGAACATTTTATGAGATAACACCCTCCTGCTTTCAATGGATATTTAGACCTAGTAGCGGCTGAAGGATGGATTAAAGGACTTGAAAAGATATTCAATGTTATTGTATTTTCAGATAATCAAAAGTTAAGAATATCTATATATTGTTTTTAAGGTGATGTTGATCAGTGGTGGTCATTGGAAAATAATATTAGGGATAGAGATGATATTTTTGACTTAGAGTGCTATGAATCTAAACGCCTTTTTATTGAAAAATATTTTCCAAAGGTGGTGCGAAATGGGATGGAGATGCAATTCCTTGAGTTGAAGCAAATGGAGGAAGATTCATTGGCAGTGTATGAAGTGAACTTCACTCGACTGGCGAGGCTTTCTCCAAATCTTTTTCTTAATCTAGATAAAAAAATCAATCAACTTTTACTGAAAATTGAATCCAATGTATCGAAGTGAATTGGCCTCCTTTGAAATCAAAAGTTTTGATAAAATAGTCTAATGTGATGAGAGGGTTGATATAGAGTTAGCTAATGATCACGATAATTTTGGAAACAAGGACTAAAGAGGACTTGATTCCATGCGATTGTTATGAATCAACCAATGAAATCTGACTGAAAGAAAATCCATTTTCTAGTTTGTGAAATGTGTGGCAAGAAGCACCCTGGGTAATTTCATACAAAAAATGGATGTGTTTTCGATTTGGAATGTTTGGAAATATGGGATTATATTTTAAGGAAAAAGTTATTAAGACTAAAAATGATAAGAAAAATGAAATGTGTTTTAAATTTGGTGAGATGGGACATTATATAAATTTCCTCTCAAGGAGAGATCCAATGATATAAGTAAGACATACATTAAGCTGAATAGTGTTGTGAGATCATTTGAGACTACATCAGCAGATGTAAATCCATACAATGAAGATTTATCGGGTACTATTGTTTGACTACTTAGATTTTTCTAATGATTTGTTTGATATGAGGTCTAAACATTCCTTCATTTATATGGAATTTTAAATTAAATTTCAAATATCACCACATAAATAGAGACCAGAACTTATTGTTAAAACAACCAGGGAAATATTATAGAAAATATGCGCTATAAGAATTTTACAATTGTGGACAATGGAATGATATTTCCTACAAACCTTGTTGTTTTTTCCTTATTCGTGTTTGATGTTCTTCTGGGAATTGATTGGCTTTGTATTTATCTTACGAAGATTGACTATTGAACTAAGGAATTTTTTTTTCAGAATGAATTTTAGTTTGTATATAAGAACAAACCCATACAATAGATTACATATTAAAAAGGTGGGAAACATTACAATTATGGAAATGAAAGGTATCTTATTCATATATTTTAGAACAAGGGAACTATTCAGTTTAATGATGTGTTAGTGGTAAATGAATACCATGATGATTTTTCTAATGAGATACCTTGTGTCATACCGAATCTGGAAGTTGAATACCTAATTGAATTAGTTGTTGATGCAAATCCAATTTCAAAACCCCCATATCTAATGGTAGAAATATAACTTCTTAAATTGAAAAATTATTTACAGGATTTTCTTGATAAATGCATCATTTTTCCTAGGACTTCACCATGGGGGGAAATTGTATTGTTCATTAAAAATAATGATGGTTTCATGTGACTTTTCAATGATTATAGATATTTGAATAACATAACTATTGAAAAAAGTATCCATTAACTCATATCGATGATTCTTCTTTTATGGTACTAGTTTTTTTTATATAGAATGATCATGCAATTTCCAATGATTTTAGACGACTATAACCTCATGAGTTAAATTATCCCACACATGATTTGGAATTAGAAGATTTGGTTTTTTTTTAAAATTTAGATGCATATTTTATATGAATCCATATGTCAAATATATACTGACCATTAAAGATTGAAGTATATAATCACACTGAAATAATTAAACATGATGAAGTGAAGATGGATGGAAATGATAATGGATTCTGATTGCACGATCAGTTACCATCAGGGAAATGCAAAAAAATTGGAGGAAGCATTGAGTTTAAAACATCATGAATAATTAACCAAGTTATGTTTGGAACATTATCCATTGATTAATGATTTGAGGAATTTTGGATTTGAGGTTTTTGCGGAATAGATTAACTTTTTTTTTGTTTCTGGTTTCAACATAGTCATCATTATCAAATATAATTAAGAATGCATTTAAGGATGATTGTGAGAAATATAAAAATGAATAATTGGTTAAAATGGGTAACATGAAAAAATTTATCCTTGATAAAGATTATGTTTTAAGATTTGGTAAAATGTTGTTTGTGCCTTGTGATTCACAATTGAGGAAAGAATTATTGTGTGATGCTCATAGTTCTCCATTTTCGGTTCAACATGAAAGTAATAAGATATATAAAAACCTTGAGAAGTATTAGTATTTGCATGTAATGAAAGGTGATATTGTATAATTTACTTTGAAATGTTTGACTTGTCAATAAGTCAAAGTAGACTGGCAGTTACTGAAGGGTGTGCTTCATTTTTTTCAGTGCCAGAGTGGAAATGGGAGAATAATAAAATGGAATTTGTGTTTGGACAACCTAAGACATCTCAAGGTAATAATGTGATTTCAGTTATTATTGATCAGTTGAAAAAATGTGTAAATTTACTTTCTATTCAAGATATAATGTAATTGGATGAGCTTTGTTGATTGTACCTCAAATAGATTTCCATGTTACATGGAGTTCCTCTTCTAATTGTATTTGTTTGGGATCCCAAGTTAACTTCTATCTTTTGGAATGAGATTTGGAAGTTGGTGGGAAAAGAGTTAAATTTTAGTGCACCCTTTCATCGTCAATCAGATGGGAAATCAGAAAAAAGATTTAGACATTGGAGGAAATTATTAGAGCATGTTAAATGAAATACCAGGGATGTTGGGATCTACATATTTCTTTAGTTGAGATTTCATATAATAATTTTTGTTCATTCTAGTATACAAATTGAACCTTTTGATGCATGTTATAGGAAGTGTTCTCAGGTGAAAATGCTTTGGGATGAAGTCAGCAAATGAATGATGATGGTGATAGAATTAGATGAGGAAGTGGCTGAGAATGTGAAGATGTTCTAGCAACACATGAGGACAGCTCAGAAAATGCAGGATTGTTATCCAGATAACATAAGGAATGACTTCTCTTTCTATGTAGGTGACCGTGTATTCCATAAAATATATCCATGAAAAAGTGTTATGTATTTTGGAAAGAATGAAAAGCTATATCTGTGGTTAATTGGACCTTTTGAAATTCTTGTTAAAATAGAACCAGTTTCCTATTGAGTATCTTTCCCTCCAAATTTATCCCAGTTACATTGTGTTTTTTATGTTTCTATATAGAGAATGTATGTTCCATATTTATCTCATGTTTTTAGCCCAGAAGTAGTTTAGCTAAAAGAGAAACTTTCTTATGAAGAGATACGTGTTCAGATTCTTATTCAAAGGGAACATGCATTGCAGAGTAACGTAATCCAACAGGTAACGTTTTTTGGGGGAAGCCACATGGTTTAAGAAGAAACATCGAAGTCTGAAAATGCAATGAGGGAAAGGTACCCTCACTAGTTTAATAAGTAAAATTTTGAGGATGCAATTTACAAAAGGTGGAGGTGATAAAACACCCCAAGAATTAAAAAAATTGAAATGCATGAAACATTGTTTTATGTACATTATTATATCTATCATTTAATGATGATTTTTCTGCTTCTTTGTTTTTAATTTCGAAAAATATTCATCCACAATTTTCTTCCGCATGTTATTTGGAGTCTAATAGAACCAAATTTCTTATTGGTGAATAGTAGTATACCCTTATGAATAGTTATAAAAATAGTAAAATGACCCTTATGAATAGTATATCATATTATTATTTTATATTCATAATGGTATAAGATAATGAGATATAGATTAGTTTTTCAAGGGGAAAAGTGTTATAGATTTAAATCTATTCTTTTTGAAGAAATTATGAATCTATTTAAAAATTAAATTAATAATATTTAGATTAATATATTAAATAAAAGGAGTTCATTTTTGAATTATACACATCAATAAATGGTTATGGAGTTTTTTTAGAATTTTCTGAAATTATATAATTTTTTATGAATTTTCAAATACGATAAAATAAGATAAATGAAAAATACATTATTTATTGCATCATAGGTGATGCAAGGATAATATAAGATGACTTGGTTCAACCTCAATGAAATTATAAATTTTGAGGTCAAATGAATTCTGACTACTCAAATCCTTGAGAAAAAATATTATAATAATGATTAAAATAATTTAAAATACCTCCTCTCCTCTTCTATAAATACCACCTCATTCCCCTCATCCACCCACAACACTCAAGCCTTGATCTTTACATATTTTCTACCCAATACACCTCCCAATTCTCTTCCCTATGTCCTAGAGATAATGGTTTCACCAAAAGGCCAAAATCACAGGACTTAAGAAGAATCTCACAGAGAAGTGATCAAGTGGAGGTTTAAACAAGTTTATATTATGACAAACCTAAGGTAATGGATTTCTTAACGTGATTTTCATTCATTCGATTATCCTTATACCTAATTATTTATGTGGTATTAAAAATCATTTGTTTGATGTGTTTTGTTTAAAATTTATTGAATTATGTGTATTTATAGTTTTTATACATATTACATCCACTAAATTAAGACTTACTTCAATTAATTGATATTTATAAGGGACAATCCTTTTAAATTTCTCTATTAAATTTCTGTTTTAAAAAATTAAAAAGAAATTTTTTTGTTAAATTATTCATTATTTATTAATTTTTTGGTACTTGGACATTGTTTATGATGAAGTAGGGGTCCTATATCTCCCTAAAATGTATTTGGAATGAGTATGTTGGAGGTTGGTTGTATGGTTATTCAATGTGAAACTGCGATGGTTACACAAATTGTAAGGTATCTATGAGGATAACAAATTATAAGGTAGTGAAGAGGTTTATATGATTACTTATGTAATTCTGAATGATACCCATGTGGTTTAATTTATTTTCATATGTATTGTGGGAATCTTGTGGAAATATCATGTTTCAGAAGATAAGTATACATGGATGACTAGTGTGTCTTTTGAAAATGATTACATACATTACAAGTATTAATGGAAAATTGTGTTCATTCCTTCGTTTTATATCACTAAATATGTTTTTTGTTCTTATTCTAATACATTAAATGATTTTCACAAGATATAAGGATTTGTAAGTTAATAAAGGAAGCCATGTTAATTGTTTTTAGATTTCAAAATAAAATAATGTTAATTATGGAAAAGATTTATATCTTGGAATAAAGTGACACTTTTTATTGTATACACTCTGTATTAATTTGAAATATAGTTAATGTATTAAGTCCCAAATCCCTAAACATCTAAACATAAAAATATCCTCAATGTGAAAGGAAGTTATTTCTTGACTAAATTCATGATTATGTAATTTAATAAGGTCAAGTCCTTATATACTTCTTCATATCCTCATGTTTAAAAATCCCCATTCTATATAGATTCATGGATATTATAAAATACCCTTGAAAAATTATGATCAATAACTTAAATAAAAACAATAAAATTCTAACAGAAGCAAGACATAAAATTCCCATACAATGGGTATGTCAAAATAGATCATCTTTTAATTAATCTCTTCTAATAGAGTTATATATGATAACTCAAAATGAATTTATATCCATTCCTGAGTTAATGACAGCATAATATATTTATCCTCCACATTTCATTTTCATAGAAAAATGGAGTTATTTATGATACAAATTGATATTTCCTTCTCTAAAATATATATATATTCTCTCTATATTTGGAATTATTATACATTCATATACTAGCATATTATTATGATAAAGGGATTTTCCCAATGTTTTCTAGGTGATTATTCATAAAATTTCTATAGGGGAGGAGTACAATATTTATTAATGACATAATTTCCAAATTTTTCCTTATCACTGATAGTTGTACCTCCATATATTATGGTTTTGTTTTCATTACTCTAGTTATCTTTTGTGATTTGAAGTATAGTGTAGAACAATAATCAAATAGTATGGTGATTATCTTTGAATGAATAATTGGTCTAAAAATCACTATATTTTTTTGGTATGCACCTCAGAAGAAGGTATTTCATAATATCTCCCTTTCTCTATATTCCAGGGTGGTTTTTTTGTTGGTTTTCAACAACAACCAATGGATTAGTTCATTTATTATGATAATATCATTTTTCTCTGATGTTGTTACATTTAATAATATGATAAGGTCTTATTAGTTCATTCCATTCTTCCATCACATAGTGGATTTCTCGAATCAGTAACCAATAGCAAGGTGGTCTTATTTCCAATGCCTATAGTATTTTCTTGTACCATTTATAATAATACAGGATTATTCTTCCCACACATTTTAAAAGAGTTATTTTTGACATTGCTTCCCCATGGGGCCATTCCATCTTACAAATGGAATTAAAATCCATTCGATTTTTCCTATATCTAGATTTATATGACCGTTGAGATAAAGTGATCTCAAATTAACCTTTTAGGTGACACATAATAATTTACACATTGATTTAAATGTCTCAAATTTCCAATGCTTTTTTTTGGAATAAAGTTTAACCCAACAATAATGTTGCTAGTATTTTGTTTAGTACCAATTACAAATCCATATGTGTATTTTGAATTTATCTATGATTGTTTTCATATAAATCATAATGGAAACAACATTATTCTTCATGAGTGGATAGATATATATATATATATATATAATATTATATATTAGATACTACAAATAAAATATTTATTTATTTTATTCATATACACTATCCACTCGATCGAATTAGTTTCTTCCTCAGGATTCATATTTTTTTAGGAATATACAACAATGATAAGCATCTCCAATTATAACATAAATATCAATAATAAACATATCATACATCATGTATCAAATGTTAAAAAATACAATTTCATTGGACATGATCCATTATTCAAAAATAAAGGATCTGAATATTCACGTAATGTTTAATACATTGTCACATAGTGCTCTCAATATAAACATTCCCTTTCTTAGAGAGATTTGGGTTTCCCTCTGATTCAATTTTATATTCAAAGAATTAGTTTATTGAGAAATTATTTCAATGAAGTCCCAAAATCCATCTCTCATAAGTTTAGGAATCACATTTCAGTAGTCAAAAAATTTCACATCACACTATTGTCGACTCGTTTCCTCCTATTTTATTCTACTGACTAAAATATAGAAAAACTAAGGTTCAAAATTATTAATCTATTAAACATATAAATTAGAAAAAAGGTTACGAATTGGATACCTCATAAATGAAATATATTCATTAACATATTAATTTAGTTGTTTTAATCCATGTTATCCATCATCTAGTTTCAAACAAAATTTTAAATGGGGATTTTTTTGGATTGGGATATACCAAATATACACAAGAGGGGGTTGAATTGTGACTTTTAAAAAATCTTTACGAAATCATGTTCGGCCCTTTGAAATTTATCAGATGGATTAAGGTAGTAGAAATTTAAATAGCCAGGACACACTATGTATAGTGGTTTGGGGAAGAGAAGGCCCCTAGTCCACTCCACCAACACTCTACTCCATGAGCTTGGTGATTTTCACTATCTGTTTCTCTTTTCAATAGACCATTCAACAAATGAGTACAGACATTTAACACCTTTATAATCTAAGGTCGTACAAAGCCTTCTAGTTCAATGAAAGAACCTACACAGCTTAGTATGAGAATCTAATCACTTAATAATAGAAAAGAAAGGTATTTGAAATTTGAAATTACTATCCCGTTGAAGTTCACAATTTTAAGGTAATGCAATTGACATTAGATGGATTTTCGCCTTAAAAAATGATCTCCAAAGAAGAATCATTTTGAGTCGATCCATTTGCAATACATATAAAAATATAATTCACAACTTCAACCATAGTAGATTCACATTAGATATTCTATGTAGAATGAGTGAATCTTCTATCGTGGTTCTTCTTCAATAAACAATGCTTTGTCACACATTCAATTTAGCATATCTGTATTCTTGATAGTCTCTATTTTTCTTCTTTTTATAAAATTTTCAACATTGTTGTTCTGAAAAACATGTATATATACTCTTTGTAAATATAACATCTATATAATATGGATGAGAACATCTCCGATAAAGTTAGATCAATAAAAGTCTCCTTCTGACTCTTGATAATCAAAAAATTCAAAATAATAGAGCAGTCGTAAATTCCATGAAGATTCGCCATAAAAATGTTCTTTTTTAAATTTATCCTTTTAAATCATAGATAAAACAGCTTTGAATAAGTCAAAATTTCTCTTTAAAAATCATCATTTAATCTTGCTTTAATTCAGCCTAATAATCTACTTGCAAACTATTTCATAATAATATCATCTTAAATTCTCTGATGTGAAACGTAAGTTGATTACAAACATAGGGTTGATGTCGCATCCTGCAAACGTAAGGTTGATTACAAACACAGGGTTGATGTAACATCCTTCAAACATAAGGTTGATTACAAATATACGGTTGATGGACCATACATTTCTTTTCAATAATCAAACATATTATAAATGATCCATATTTTTTAATTCTTTTAAACGTAAGGTACATGATCCATACTTTTGAAGAAATGTAAGGATTATTACAAATGTAATGTTGATGAACCATATATTTCAATATCCCAAATGGAGGGTTCCTTCCTAACGTAGGGTTCCACTTCTATACTTTTCTGATAATGTATGGTTGATTTACCATACATTTATAATAACTCAAAAATTATACACCACATTTCATCCATACACTACGTTTCTCCATATAGGGTATGAACAGTGATTCCAAAACACACTTAATCAATTTACGAACATGTAATACATGAATAGTGTTTCCAGAACATGCTAATGCAAACTAAATCTCATTGTTCAAAAACATAAATATTTCTTATAGAAATAAAAATATAATTAATAATAAATTATTTAAATATACATAATATAAAATCATTAGAAAACAATTAAGGGTATTTGTTAGCATTAAAATCATCATAGAGATGGAGTACTATTCTCAACAATTTCCTGCACTTTTTTAAAAAAAATGTAATATATCGTTGAAAAGCAACACTTTCTCAACAATCTCCCCCTTTTTGATGATCACAAAACCCATAAAATAACCAATGAAATTAACTTAAAAAATTAATTAAAACTATTTTTTAATATTAAAAATATAAATACAAATTTATATTTAACATAATTTATCCCCCTTAATGGATTAAGATAATGCTTAATATTTCAAATAGATAAAATAAAATTTTTTGTTTATCCAAATTTCTCCCACTATTTGTGATATAAAAAAAATAGAGTATGGAATTGAACACAATTTAATATAGCAAAGAACTTATGTAAATTCTATTATTAACCATTTTTCAATAATTGAATGTGGATTACTGGAAAAGTTGAACAGATGAAATAAAACATATAAAAACATAAAAATATAGAATATGGAATAAAATTTCATTAAAATATAATGTAACAGGTAAAATTATGATAAACATAGGAATCGAGGTGTGATAAGGGTATGAGATAGGCTCAATCTCCTATGAACAACGACCTTGATTTCTGTCAACTAATCCGTCAGTCTTCTCATTATTCCATCTCCCAGATTGATAATAAGATATATATTCTCCCGAGTCATATGAATATCATCTATCATATTTACTCTGAAAAAATCCTGAAGTCTCTCTTCCATATCCATAAACAGAGTTAGCATCTCTGTGAACAGAGTCAGTGCAGTTCTAATACTTGGTTCACTCGAGGTCAACTCGTCATCCAAAAATATCTAATTATCTAATAAAAATCATATTGGATCAGTATTGAATTGAGAATCATGAAATTTGTCATTCATATTGCTCATTGCTACTGTGATTGACTAAAATATTCTAATTAAATAAGGTGAAGTTCCAGATCCAATAGCTTCACCAGTTCTGAAAGATGCAAACTCTGTCTCCATAAAGCCTATAAAATCTGACAGATCTGACTTCATGAACATTTCTGATTTCAACATGAACACTTCTGCCAACATCGTTGTCTTAAAAAAATCAACTTCCTTCCTTGAAACTATACTATCATTATGTCTCTAAAATTTCAATTGTTCTTTCTCTAGGGATCTCTTTAGAGAAAAATTTTCAGATTCCAAATTAGTCAACTTTCTATACATCTCTTCTAATTAATTATACACTAAATTATTGGGAGATTCTACTTGATCTCATTTTCAGCATATACATAATGCAGCAGTACTAGTGGAAATGATTCTGCATCAGATTTTTCTTTTGCTTTGTTTTGAGCTGGCTGGTCCATATATGTTTCCTAGAGTCTTTTCTAGATTCTTCAATAGAAAAACTCTCATTTATTACCTCGGTATGATCTTCAGAAACATTATCAATATGATCATTAGTTATCATTTCTTCCACAATTTTTTCTGAAATTATATCTTCTTGATTTTCATCAGGGCTGGCCATTTGTTCATCTGGTTCTACCTCCTTTTCCATTTCAATTGTAACTACAGCTTCAACTACAATTTGATGTTCAATTTGAATTACAACCATAGCTACTTCCTGAGTCTCGATTTGATCTTCTTCTTGAATTTTATTTTTTTCTTGATGAGTCACTTTAATTTGAGAAGTATCCTTTTCTTGTGGCTTCTCAGTAGCTGATTCTTTGAAAAACATGTATGTGCATAAATCTCGTGATGAAAAAACATTTGAACCAAGTTCATAATGAGCATTAGAAGGTCTTTTCCTTTGAATCTGAAGTCCTTCCTGACTATATTCTTCTTGAGCTTCTTCAGTTTCAAATCTCAAATTTCTAATTGCAGTGCTCTCTCTTGATCTAGCCTGTCCAACCTTAGATTTAGCGGATTGAGCCTAAGCACTCTCTTCTTCTTATTCATCTCCTACTGGTAAAAGATTTCCTTTCAACGTGCTCCAAAAGTAACCAATATTTTATAGGGTTCCAGCACCAAAAGTGTTACTATGATGGCATCTATCTCTGGCTTCCGCCAGCATTTCCATATCCTTTTTGAATAAAATTTTTTATACGAATCTAAAAAATGGATAAAAATTCATGTGCACTTCTTTTTGACAAAAATAATGAATGTACCTTACAATGTACCTAGGAAATTTAAGTCTTATATCACTCATCAACAAATACATCATAAATATTTCTGGATACAATATTTTCTCCCGTTCAGACATCCATGGGGAAACCCCAGTTTTCCCAAACTTCATTAGGATTTTATAATCTGGATCCATGTCCTTTATGAACATCTTACTTATATAATAGAACCAAAATTAAAATACATAATATTTTCATACTTATGTACTGAATCTTATATATTCATCAAATCAAAATGAAATACTCCCTCATGAGGGTAGTTTAGAATCCGACCAATATTTGTAGAAGATATCAAAACATCTCGGTCTTCAATCTTAGCTACCATAGTATCCTCATATTTCCCTAAACTAAACTAAACATATTTAAATAAATAACTATTTTCTACCTCATATATAAACTCTTTAAAACCTCTATTAAACACCTGTACAAGGTTTTGAAACGCAAGAGATTTCTTCAACAACTGGTTCATCTGAAATAACCATTCCAGATATATGAATTTTCTTTTCTAAATTTCCCTTCCTTCGGAGTGTGGTCTCTTGGAAGTACTGGTCTCAGCCTTATCAATAATCTTCATCTTGGCCATTTTTGTCAGAAAAAAACTCTGATGGTTCGAAAGAGGATTAGGGTTTTGAAGGTTCTGTTTCTACTAGACAAAGAGTGTTAAAGCACCGTGGGTTTGAAAAGGTCTTTGGTAGAAATGAAATGATGTAAAATTCGAACGGTTTCAAACATCCTTGATTCTTCTGTCATCAATAATTATTACATAGATTTTAAAAAAATGAATAAAATTGATCGTACGAAGAAAAGTGTGAAACAAAACATATTCTTTTTGGGAAATAAATAACTTATTTATTTTAAACAGTATTAAAATAATGAAACATCATAATAAAATAATTTTTTTTAAAATTAAATAAACCTATCTCCCCTTAATAAAATCAATCATTGCAATGGGAAGTGGTTTGGTAAAAATATTAGCTAATTTAATTTCAATACAAACTAATTATATGAATATATATTTTTTAAGAACATGGTCTCTTAGAAAATGATATCTAATATCAATATTCTTAGTCCTTGAAAGATTAATAGGATTTTTTGAAATATTTATTGCACTAATACTATCATATAAAATAAGCATACTATGAATACATAGTCCAAAATCCATAAGATTGTTTTTCATCCACTTTACTTGTTTACAGAAACTACCAGCATATACATATTTTACCTCAGCTGTGGATAGGGCAACTGAGTGTGGTTTCATACATGACCATGTCAATAAGGATTTTCCTAAAAAGTGAAAAGTATCCATAGTGATTTTTCTATCTAATATAAAACATCCAAAGGCTAAATCCTAATATGAAATTAAATTAAAATCGGATGTTTTAGGATAAAGATGAGATTGAAAATCAGTTCCTTTTAAATATCTAAAAATTCTTCTAATGACAGTTAAATGAAATTATTGAGGATTTTATTGAAATCGTTCACAAAGAAATAATTAATAAATTATATCTTACCTACTATAAGTTAGATATAATAAACTACCAATCATAATTCTATATAACTTGTTTTCAACTAATTATCCATTTTCATCCAAATCATTTTTTATAATAGTGCACATAGGATTTGTATATGTCTAGGTATTTTCAATTCCAAATTTTTTTTATAATCAGTAATGTATTTTCTGTGATTTATAACATTTCCAAAATCTTTTTGATAAATTTGAAGACCTAAAAATAATTTTAATTCTTCTATCATACTCATTTCAAATTCTTTTTTCATTATATTTGATAACTCATGACAAAGAGAATTATTAGTTGATCCAAAAATTACATCATCAACATAAATTTGAACCAATTAAATGTAAGAATTTATAGTTTCCATAAATAGTGTTGGATCTGTCATTCCAACAGTAAAATGATTTTTCAAAAGAAAAGAGATTAATCATTCATACCAAACTATTGGTTCTTGATTAAGGCACTAACGAGTTTAGTATGTTTAAAAATAGAATCTGGATTTTTAGAATTTTCAAAACCTGGAGGTTTTTCAACATATACTTCCTCCATTAAATAAACATTTAAAAAGGCAAACTAAACATCCATAGAAACTAATTTAAAATTCATATGAGATCTATATGCTAAAATGATTCTAATGGTATCTGATATTGCTAGAGGTGTAAAGGTCTCATTATAATCTATACCTTCTTATTGATTATATCCTTTAGCTACTAGTCTTGCTTCATTTCTAGTTATTATTCATTGATCATCTTGTTTAATATTAAAAGCCCATTTTTTTCCAACAACATGATAATTCTTTGGCCTTTCAACTAATTTCCAAATTTCATTTCTCTTGAACTATTTTAATTCTTCTTTCATTGTTATCATCCAACACTCACCATCTAAAGCTTCTTCTATAGATTTGGGTTTCAAATTGACATAAAAATACAAAAAACTCAACAAGATTTCCTATGTTCCTTCTAGTTATTATTCCTATTTATAATTCTCCTATCACAGTTTCAAAAGTGTTATTCATTAAGGTCCTTTAATGTCTAGGTAGAACACTTATAGGTTCTCCAGTGTCATGTTCTTCTAGACTAGACTGAATTTCATTTATATATTTTTCAAAATCATCATTCAGGATCTCAAGTCTCATGTTATCATTAGAATCAGACTCATATATTTGATCTATCCTTTTTGCAAAGGGATCAGTTTTATCAAATTTCACATGAACAGATTCTTCAACAATACATGAATTTTTATGAAAAACTCTATAATCTTTGGAAGTAGAAGAATATCCTAATAAAATTCCTTCATCAGATTTTGGATCAAACATACCAAGATTTTTTTTGGTGTTTATGGTATAAACCTTGCATCCAAAAACTTTAAGGTAATTTTCATTAGGTTTCCTATTATTCTAGTGGTCATAGGGTTTCCTTTTTAAAATTGGTCTAATTAAAACAATATTCATTATATATCAGGTTGTGCTTACAGCTTCTGCTCAAAATAGATAGGAAGACTTTATTCATTTAGCACGGTGCTATACATTTCTGGAATAGTCCCATTTCTTCATGAAACATTTCCATTTTGTTGAGGTGTTCTTACTATAGAGAAGGTGTGTTTAATAATCATATTTTAGAAAAAGTAATTTAATTCCAGATTCTCAAATTCTCTACCATGATCAATTCTTATGGAAATCATATTAAGATATTTTTTCATTTTTAACATCTTTGCAAAAACATTCAAAAAATTAAAGCTTTATTTTTATATTTTAAAAATAAAATCCATGTAAATCTAGAATAGTCATCAACTAAAACATGTACATATTGTTTACCAGCCAAGATTGCTACTATTGAGGGTCCAAAAAATTAATATGGATGAGTTATAGAGGTTTAGATATAGCAATTTTGTTAACAGATTTGAAGTATGACTTGTGTTGTTTTCCAAGTTGACATGCATCACAAAATCTATAACTTTTAAACCTGATACTAGGTAAATCAAAAACTAGTTGATTCCTGGATAATTTATATAAATCATATATATTTCAATGTCCAATTCTTCTATTCTAGATCCAAGATTCATTTATCTTAGGAGTGAAGCGGTTTACATGTTGTTTACACAAGGAATTTAAATCTTGGGTTACACATTGTCAGTTCTAGGTGCTCTAAATTTAGGTAGTTTATTTTTGAAAATAGAACAACAATGGTTAGAAAAATCAACAGCATAGCATCATCACTTAGTTGAGAGATACATATCATATTGTGTTTCAATCCTTGTATACAAAGTATTTCATTTATTGACACAACATCTTGATCTCCAACTATTCCAATACAAATGATATTCCCTTTGGAATTGTAACCAAAAATGACAAGTCAACAATCATTTTGAGTGAGTGTAGATAAATTTGATCCACTTACACTCATATGGCTTGAAAAGACACTTTCCATATACCATATGGTCATTTTTCTTCTATGGCGTGCTTCCTGCAAAGGAATTTAAACATGTTTCTTTCGTACCCATATTCTATTGGGTCCAGTTGTCTTATCCAGCAATGATCTAGGAATCTAGACTTGCATTGATATTCAAAGATCAAAAGAATAAAATAAATTAATTGTAATAAATGATTTCATAATATCACTTATTTGAGGTGGTCTTAAGAAAAAAAATTTAGAAATATGTCCCATTATTGCACAGTAATTTCAATTTAATATTTTTGAGCTAGGAACAAAATAATTATTGTACAACATATGTTTTTCACCTTTACTGAAAATTCCAAATATTTCTTTCATAATGACAATGTTCCCAAGAATTTAATTCATCGAGTTTTGTCCTTTAGTAAAAATGAGGGATGCACTTTGGTAAGTTTCTACATCCGTTTGCAGTGTTTGTATTTTACCTTCATGGTCTTTATAGTCAATGTTAATTGAATTATACTTATCAGTTAACTCCTTAAATTTCTTTAGTATGATATCTCTTTCATATGAAATGGCCTTGTGAATCTTCTTTAATGACTTATGCTTCATAAAAATAGAATCATACTTTTCCTCAACCATGTTGCAGTAGGATGAATGTTTTTCATTTGAATAGCTTGTTTCAGAATTAGAGTACTCATTAGAATCATAAGAATAGTATTATTGTACCTCATCTATTTCATCCAAAAAGCACATGTTGGATATCAGATTTACTTCTTCCTTCTATGAATCTGATTCTGAAGGATTATTGAAGTCTTCATACACACTCCATGTTGTATTCATTACTTTCTTATCATTTTTCTCATCATCATTTCTTTTGAAGTATTTCTTTTTCTTGTCTTATTTAAACTGAGGATAATCAGGTCTAATATGACCCTTCTTCTTGAACACATAACATCTGACTTCCTTTTCATCCTTTTTGAAGGTTTTTTGGAAGCCTTTCTTATTTCTGTAGAATTTTTTAAACTTTTTGTCTAGCTGAGGTAGTTCAATATCTGAACTTTATGAATCAGAACTTTCTGATTTCACCATTACATCTTTTTTTCTTTACATTTTTTTCTTTTCCATTTAGGTGAAACTTTTAAGGTAGTGTCTTCTCTCTTGGTCATAACTTAATGCTCATTTGTTTCATCTTGTATATCAGCTTCATACATCATACGTGTTCCAATCAACTCTCTCATGGTTATGTCTTTGATAGGTGTTTACTGTCTGATTGTATCATAGATTCCATTCCATTTAGTGGGTAGTACTCTCAGTACATTAAAGCTTGATCTGCTTGTTTGATTGGGTCTCCCAAAGCTATTATTTTATTGAAAATATCTATAAATATTCCATTAATTTGAGTAATTATTTCACCTTCAAACATTCTGAAAGTGTCGAATCTAATCTTAGCAGTAGCATATCTCATTTTTCTGACATTTCGAGTTTTTTCGTAAGCAAAATAAATAGTTTTCTACATCTCATATGTTGTCCGACCTTGAGATACTCTGTTAAATTCATCAGGTCCTAGACTACATATAATTGAATTCATTACCTTCGATTTCATATCATAATCTTCTTCAGTTGCTACACTCCATGTCTCAAGTTTTTCAGGAATCTCATAAGGAGTCATAATCTTAGAATATACTCTGTATCCATGATTTTTTAGATATATTATCATTCATGATTTCCAGCATCATTAATTTTCACAATTGATGTATGGTACTCTCACCATTGATATTATTTCTCTTTTATCAATCATCTTTCTCTGTGTATAATATTTAATTACTTTTAACGTATTAATGAATTATCAGAATTCTCAACCGCTTATACCAATTTTTGGATCTGGATATACCAAATATACACAAGATGGGGTGAATTGTGACATTTAAAAAAATCATTACAAAATCGTGTTCTTCCCTTGGTCTTTAATCAGATGGATTAATGCAGTAGAAATTTAAATAGCAGGGACACACGATGAATAGTGTTTTAGGGAATAAAAGGCTACATGTCCACTGCAGCAACACTCTACTCAACGAGATTAGTGATTTTCACTATCTGGACCTCTTGTCAACATAATATTCCACAACTGAGTACAGGAAGATGAAACCATTACAATCTATGGAAGAACAATTCCTTCTGGTTCAATCACAAAACCTACACAGCTTAGTATGATAATCCTATCACTCTATAATAGAAAAGAAATGCATATGAACATTTAAAATACTTTCCTGTTGTTCTTCACAATTGAAACAGAATGCAATTGACAGTATATGGATCATCACTTTCAGAAATAATGATCACCCAAGAAGAATCGTTCTGAGTTGATCTGGTTATAGTAGATATAAAAATATAATTCACAAATTCATCCATAGTAGATTCACAGTAAATCTTGGATGTAGAATGAGTGAATCTTCTATTGTGATCCTTCTTCAATAAATAGAGCTTTGTCACACTTTCAAATCAGTAGATCTTTTTTTTTGATAGTCATTGTTTTTATTTGTTTTATTAAATTTTCTACATTGTTGTTCAGAAAATCTCATATATATTCCCTATGTTAATATCACATCTATATAATAATGATGAGCACTTCTCTTGAATAGTTAGATCCAAAAAAGTCACATTCTGACTTTGTATATTAAAAAAAATCAAAATAATAGTATACTCGTAATGGCCCTGATGATTCTTCATAAGACGATCATTTTAAATTGATCCTTTTAAATCATAGATAAAATGGATTTGACTCAGTCAAAAACAAGCTTTAAAAATCAACTTTTAATCTGTCTTGAAATCAGTCTAATAAACCGCAAGCAGACTGTTGCAAAATGAAATCAGCTTAAATTCCCTGATGCCAAATGTAAGGTTGAAATGTATAGCATACATAATTAAAACTTAAGGTTGAACACTAATGTAGGGTTGATGTCACATCCTTCAAACGTAAGGTTGATTACAAACGTACGGTTGATGTCACATCCTTTTAACGTAAGGTTGATTATAAACGTAGGGTTGAAGAACCATACATTTCTTTTCAAAATTAAATGTATAATAAATGATACATATTTTTAAAACCATCTAAAGTTATGGTACCTGATCCCTACTTTTGATGAAATGTAAGGTTGATTACAAAAGTAATGTTGATGAACCATACTTTTCAATATCCCAAACATAGGGTTCCTTCCTAACGTAGGGTTCCTCTTCCAAACATTTCCAAAAATGTATGGTTGATTAACCATACATTTTTGATAACTCAAAAAGTATACACCACATTTCATCCTAATTCTATGTGTCTCCATGTCGGGTATGAACATTGATTCCAAAACACGCTAAAGAAATTCCCGAACATGTAATGCATGAATAATGTTTCCAGAACATGCTAATGCGAATTAAATCTCTTTTTTCAAGAACTAAAATATTTCTTCAAGAAATAAAAATATATTGAATAATAAATTCCCAAAATATACTTAAAATAAAATCATTAGTAAACAATTAATCATATTTGTGAGCATCAAAATCATCATAGAGATAGAGTATTGTCCTCAAAAATTTCCTCCTCTTTTTCTAAAAAAATATACTGTATCGTTGAAAAACAACACTTTCTCAACAATGTTTTGTACCTAATAAAATGGGACATAATAAGATTGAGAATTTGAAAAACATAACCTTAGGGGATTCAAGATAGTTTTTTATAGGGAAACCTATTCACAAACTAGTGGATAATCATTTACATCTCATTGCACCTTCTTTCTTTATTACTCGTATGTAAAAATTTTCTTGAGAGACATACACTTTTTTTATTGAGATATGGATTTATTTTAATGGAAATAACATACTCAATACTTTTACAACTTTTTTATTATTTTTATATGATTTTTATTGTGTATATGGATTCCAAAATAGTGTGCTACCCTAATAAAATTAACTTATTTTAATTCAATTGGATATTAATTATTAAAACCCATATATTAAATACACATTAATTTATGATTTATTACATAATGAATATACTAATACAATATAATAATATTAATAGGACTTTTATATTTGTGAAAATATATAAGTAATATAATAAGATGAATGAGGATGAAACATAATTATTTGATACACAATAAACATGATATTAAAAATCAATTTAAATTAAAAATTGAATAGGATAATATAGGGAGGTATATTGAAAAGGTGATATATAATATCATTTGTGAGAATAATTAAATCTTGACACGATTGATGTATTACATGATAGTAAATAGAAAAATAAAAAGATATAAAATGAATGAGAATTATGAACATGAATTTAAAATCAAGATTTAAGTTGATAAGATGAAGGAAACATGAGAATTTGGAAACAACAGAAAACATGAAATATGAAAAATTCAAGGATAACAGTTACAAATCATCCCACTAGGGCCTACCAGGCTAGTGGTATGCTATGTGCTACAACCCATGATTTCCACCAATAGGTCAGGGGTTAATAAACAATTCATGGTAGCCATATAAAACCCAGGGAAGGTATTAGGATTAATACATGTACACATACATACATCTTTGAATAAAAATACAATATTGAAAGGTAATGTAAATTTAGTACCTTGATTTGTTCATAATATATATCCAAAATTAGATATTCAATAATGTAATGTAATGAAAATGGTTCAAATGCAAGCCCGTAAAAACATTAAATGAATTAAAACATACAAGAAGGAGGGTAATATAGTAAAATATAACACCTTGTACACACTAAAATCTATGTAGTTCCACTAATATCAATACTATCCCAATCCACCATAGACCCCCGTAGAATTTCCTATCATCTGCATTAGACCTAGCAAGCATGGGAAAACCTATGCAGGGTTATGTGTAACAATACCATGTAGGAACCCCAAAAACACCAACATGAAGATTAATGACAGTAATAAACCAATCAAAATAATGTTATATAAATCAGAATATGTTAAATATAAATATTAAATCCCATATATTCTCTCAATAGAACTATTTCTCTATGTATGATATAAATAATATATTCATTCTATGATTCTAAATGATATTTCAAGGTAATTTTCATCTACGAGGACTCACTACATGAGCATGGTAACACTGATGTTTATCATTAAATATATTGTTATCCTCAGTCATTCCCTTAATATGTATGCACTAGAACATATAATAGATTGATACAAAAATAGGGGATCACACTCAGAGCTCATGTGGTACACCACATTCTGTAACATGAAAAATCCTCAAAATACGGGGTTAATGAAAGTGTATGTTGGTCACACTGATTCCTAGAACCCCTCCTAGGGAAAAAGAAATTTTTTGATACCACCCTAGGTATCTAAATTTATTCCTAAATCACTATCTGATATTGACCCCATAAATTGGACAATATCATTTTCTCCGTACATTATGCCTCGATCTACCATTATAAGGGTTGGAACATGAGAACACACTATAAGATAACTGGTCCAAATTAATGAGAATAGGGGTTTAAAATGTCTATAAAAATGAAAAAAAAAATTACGAGTATTAAAAAGACTTTTTTCCTACTGCTGGTTAACTTGGGTCCTCTAGTCCATTCCCATGTACTTTAAGATATTCCCATGTACTTTTTCATGCCTGGTTACCTTGTCATGTCTAAGTACCTAGTTGTTACAAATTACTCTAGTTGTTCATGTGTTATTGGTCATGTGAATTCATATTTTCCCATAAGGAAAAAATTCATTCCTCTATCCATGGGTTACATAGTGTGAAACTTGTGTCACCTAGTGTGTAATTGTTTATCTAACACATAAACACTTATAAATTTGTTGGGAAATACATAGTGTATGTTATTTGGACTACACATATTATAGTCAAGAACATTTTAGAACACATATGTTTTGTCATTTTATCCCAATAAATTGTTTCATTTAATTCAACTACTAATATCTACATGAATATGAATATTTTTATTGAAAAATACATTCATCGTCGGTGGCCAAATATCAGGAATCAGTTCCACTCAATAACTGTTCTCATAGACCAACTCAATCATCACAACCCCTAACCATGAATTACGAATGTTGATCTGATCCTTATTCATTGTCATTTCCATTCAGAATCAATCACATAATTGAACATGAATCTGAACAAGAATTATATATACATTTTTCTAAATAAATATTCTATATTGACTAATTATCAGGTATTTTCAAAACTTCTAGAAACATAAATTCAATGATAAACACATAAAAATTAAATAATGAAATGTAAAAAAAATATAAACATGAAGAAGAACCATCTTCTGTTATTCGTACTGGCCTTAATCTAGTTCTTAGGAAGAAAAAACATCAATGGTAATTCATATTTTGAAACATACATCAAAATGTAAGAGGAGTTGACTAGAATTCGATATATGATAATCTAAAATGCGATAAAATATCAAAAACAACATACAAACTAGATATTGGATTGAACAATGAAAAATTTCCGATACCTTATATTAGTGTTTATTGATATCCATGGTCTTCATTGGATCATATATTACCAATTACTCTTCTATTGTAGATCATCTTAGAATACTCCTCAAATGATCATCTCTTGATCCCTAGGGTTAATTACATATTGGTAGTATTTTTCCATAAGATTTATTTTATATAGTTATTATTAGATCGAGAAATAAAAATTTGTAATAATTAAATTATTTATTTATTTATGTTTTTTTATAGTGATACCACTTTACCAAAATTTCTAGTGCATTTAGGGACGACACCACACCTAAGGTAAATCAATAATTCCATATTTAAGGGTAGTAATAGATTTAATATGTGAGATATAATTTTATAGTTATTCCATTATTTCATAAAATATTGGTATAATTGTTATAATACATTTATTTTTTTATTATATCCTTATCAAGAATCTACGGGACATTAAATCTCAAGATGATTCTATAAAAGACTCAATAATATTCCATAAATTTCACAAATAAATAATACGACGATTAATGTCACTAATTTCTCCCCACCATAGTGATTTTCATCACTAATATCATAATGGATATAGAAAATGATGTGTTTGAATGGATCACATTTGGTTCTCCTAATCCCAGTTTTTCTCATGAATATTATTGTGCTACCCTTATACATTACCAAGATACCCACTGGCCCATGAAATATTTTCTCATGTTGATAACTGATATTTAGTACGTTCTCCTAAAAAATAACTTCATCCTCAATGCCTACCTCACCTCGGTATATAACATGTAATTATTCTGAAATGTGCCTCCTCAATTGGGACATAAGATAAACATGTTCTACCCAATCTAACTATAAAGACAGGGCTAGGAGTTAAGAAACCTACACAACACTAAATGGAATCCCAAAACGGTCGATGAATCTAAGATAAATCATTCCACCCTTGAATAATCTAGGAAATAAAAATCATGGTTATACCTTTAAGAACATATGCTTCTCCTCCAAAACCCCATAGGGTCAATGTTCTCTATCTATATAACAATTATGATGTGATTGAAAGGGTTCACATCGACTTATGGATACTCTATAACTTCTCTGTTTTCCCCCACACAAACTATAGGCACATAATTGATGCCTCTCTTAGATTATTCTCGCATATTAAGAGACATTATGGTATTTCAATGATTTCCTTAAATAGGGTCATACTAATAGTGAAATGTTATCTATTGCTGTTTGTGAACTCCCCCAAGTGTTCGTCATCCTCCCAGAAGAAGAAAACTTCCTACATGAAATCCCACAATACACTCTTTAAAACATATAATATTGGATACATATTATTGTATTCCTAATGGAGAAATTTTTTTCTCATGTGTAACTACATCCCATCATCCATTATAAATCCTTTCTATAATTGTGATGTGTAATTATCATAATTTTCTAAAATTATCAGATAGGGAAAAGTGTTATGTATTACTCTCTACTTCATGGAATGGAATCCCATGGTCTCTAATGAATTATGATCCCTAAATGTTTTGATGTAATATGAATTGGTGAGTCGGTCTACAATCACCTAGATGGAAACACATACATTAGACCTTCATGTAATTCCTATTATTCTGAACATAGATATACCATCCATATTATACATCGACATCATAATGTGTTGATCAAAATCTGCTAGAAACTGGTTCTCTATTTTCACCTACTGATAATTTTGGAATCCATAGGAAAACACATACACACACTTAATTATTCATAGAAAATAGAAATGTTGTTGATGGTATGGGTACAACATTTCCACACATATAAGTACCACCAAGGGGTGTATTAAAAATACTATTAACCTCAAATAAAAACTTCAGTATCTCCAAATTCTATTCTATGAAATGTATGACATGAACACCACTTTTGAAATAACATTTGGGGAATATCTAGTGTATATTTGAATATACACGGTCTTTTATTTTATATATCCATGATGAACCTAACTTATATGATGTATAAGAAGTTAAGTAACAAACATTGAATAGACTTAAGCTTCACAATCCTCAACAAATAAAGAAAACTGAAATGAGGGTAACTACTCTGATGGCGCACCCAACAACTACAAAAAGATTTCCTGCTGAGAGACTCTCCCACCGTCTTCCCATTATAGGGAGTATGGAATATCTCAATCAGATAATCTTGGAGCAACAAAATCCATCACCTCTATCTCATGTTATAATTTTTCTATGAGATGATATAATTGTAACCGATGAGGATAAAATAGATGATAAACCTCACTGCCATTATGTAGGGTCACAAAATCATTGGGGTATAGAATACAACAGAAAGCAAAAGATTGTTGGTGGCATGGATTATATCATGTGGTCTAAATTTCAATGACATAGAGGTGGTCACTTCTATACAATACATTAAAAAATGAATACTTGTTCTTAATGCTTTTAATATCATTACATACACAACCATGGCCTCTAGGAGTCTCAAGATCATGGTACACATCAACCTCTTCTGCAAAATCATGTTGTTTCTACCAGTACCATTCTATCCATACAAAATGATTCACCTTATATGTCAATAAGTCAAGGGTACCATTATACTAGATAAACATGGTTAACATATCTAATTATAGCATTTTAACCAAAGGATTATCTATACAAAAGTCACAATATTGGGTTCTTCACATGATGAAACTATCTTAAAATTCATAGGGCCCACAACATCTCCCTCTCCTATAGTGAAATTTACTAGAATTTGGATTTCTCATATCCATAACTAACATATTTAGAGATTAATATATAGCAAGTTATATCATATTAGTTCTAGTATTGTCCTCATGTGTATCATAAGCTCCTCTTTAGATGTTACATACACTGAGATTTCATCATTGAAGTCAATAATGAAACTATCTAAGAACAGATAGAAGATACAATTCATGTTTCCCAAAAACATAATTGTGAAATTTTTCATGTCTAAAAGAATCACTATGTTATCATAATTATTGTAGTAAAATCTCATTGTTTTTGTTATTATAACTACATCAACTAAACGAAGATGGTGTAAACCCAATCTAATGAATATATATTCAAAAAAAATCTCACAATATTTATCTTGGTGAATAGGTCATCAATCTAGGTAAAGGATTCATATTCTTGATGGTAAATTGATTTAGGCATTGATAATCTACACACTACTAAAATATTCTATTTTTCTTCTTTGAAAACAAAATTGTGGCTTCCCAGGTTGACGGATTTTTTTTGATATCCCTTCTTTTTAAACACATCAAAAAACATCTTCTTGTCATGAAGATCTGTGGGAATGATTTGATATACTATTTTACATATTAGGGTATTCCATTGATTAAATTATATGAAAATTTGTGTCTCTCAATGAGGAGTTAAAAATTACATGTCCTCATCAAATATTTCCATGTACTCCACCACAACTACAGGATATTGAATGCTCATTTCATTTTATAATCCAAGCATAGAAATATCCTATATATGAGTAATTATATATATCCTTGAAAATAATACTCCATCCTTAATTTACTTTTATTCATATCACTAAAAAATGATATCATGTTTCATGACCCATTCAATGTGGGGACCATGTTACAGATCTCCAGGACCGCCTCTAATAGTCGTGTGGCTAGTGACTTGAACCGATTAGTCAAATCACTAACACGGGAGACATTTTATAAGTACATGTACACACACAAAATTCTCCAACACCAGAAAATAATGAAATTTAAAAAAATTATACAACCAATGCATGCAAACATTTATGTCCCAAAACTACAATACGACATGATGTGAAGAATCGTAAATAAGTCAAAATACCAGCCCAACAAAATGATTTTACAACACAATTCCAAACTAATATTAATGGTACTAGGACTACTATGTGAAATCCATAGGAACACACATCAGTCTATCTAGTCCCAATAAGCATTGTCTGGTCCTGGTCAGGCCATGACTCTATTAAACGGTCAATGGTATATAGAAGTCACATCACATATAAGAAAGAATGTGCATGGTTGAGTATAAGAATACAATATATGTAACCAAAAAAATTACAATGCATATAAAAAGAAAAGTATTGTTAGTTTTATATAGGTATATTCCTACAATACATAAAACATTAATAACTATATAAACTCAATAAGGAACACAATCTAGTGGTTCGTCCCAACCATATTATACCATCCCTTGGATTTTGGCTCGATGATTCCCTAAAGAACTCATCTAGGAGAACACACCATTGAGTATCATAGCACTGATGAAGTCCATTTGAGAGGTACTTCTTGTCAGGTCTCATCATGAGAAAGAAAAAACTTTTAGTCTAAATAGATATGATACAAATAATAGTAACAATTCCAAATCTATGGGTTCATACCAAAATCTAAATTTGTATTAAACCACTATGTAGAGGATCGACACCCGCATAGTGTTGGCGTCGTCCACACCATGAACAACACCTAGGGCATGAATTTGAATATAGTATATCACTCCGAACCTCTCATTGGGATTCTAGGGACACTATTCAGGATGTCATTTGAAAGGGACTCTTGTCCACTGAGCAAGAGATAAGATAATACAAACTATCAGGGAAAGGATAAGGGGAATGAGACCTAATTAATCATGTCCAAGATACAGTGAAAAAGAGATTAAATCAATGTTTCAAAGATAATATAATTGGTATTAGGAGAACATTCTATGTACATTGATCTGGGGTCCTTCCTATGTAAACTACCCATGTTATCAATCCATTCCCATGATGTACTACACTACATGTAGGATCCCTGTGTAGTCTACCATTTTTTCAATACATGGCTCTATCCGCTACACATATATATGTCTACCAATACACATGTTTCTGATACATATCATTCGAAAGAATCTACTTTTCATGTTCCATTTTTATTATCTAAAAGACAACATTGTACCCCGCACACCCAAATTCCAAAGGTGGGTGATATTCATCACTTATTCAAAGATTTCTTATCATTGATAGAAATTGAGTGATATTATTACCACTCCATCATCCATGTATTTATCCTTGTAATTATTCACAAATCCATGTTTCCCTTATATATTAGGACAATGAACATGAAACTAGTCTTTGATGTCATTTCTTCATGGTCGCTAGTTAGTTATGCTACTTCTATCTATACATTCCAATGGGTCTTATCAGGGAAGAAATAATTGGTCAGGAGAGTAGTCGTGTTGACCATCCATGGAATGTTTAGAGGCTAGACCATTGGGGAACCTATATTCATCCTCACAAGAGGGCTTCTCAAGGGAAACAAACTCAAGGAATCCTATGGAAATCAAAAGAAATCATACTTTTTAGGAATGTGTTGTGATATTTTTCGTAGGAATTCCATGTTTAGCACAAGGTAGGCCAAGATTTTATCATCTTTCAGAGATAGGATGATGTTTATCATGATACTGAAAGAAATAATTTTATATAGGTATGTCCATATGAAGGAGCACCTTAGAGGTTTACATCATGGGTATATCATAACACGTGCTGAGGGTGGACCTCTGGTGGTACAACTCATAACGGGAAGGATTCTCACAATGAATGGGATAAGTCCCAAAGAAGGAGGGTTGAGTGTTTACCATTATATGGGTGGATACAACTCTAATGGTGACCACAAGTGATGTGTCCCATATTAGGAATTATTTCCCACCATGATGGTTGATCGGGACAATTAGAGTGAGGATCAGGGAGGTGTACCCCGATTATGAGGACGCCAATGGTTTCCATTGTCTGGGATTTTACTCATAGAGGATTCCTAAATACCTTGTGTAGATGAGAGGGTTAAAAACCACATAGTTTTAATGGGTGGTTCAAGGATATTTCTCTGAGATGTACTATTTCAAGTGGATTTCTATTGGTTGAGTGAATAATAATTTTGTGTGTTGTACTCAGTGTGACTAACCAAGTTCAGATAGGAGTTGTTATTATGTGGATTTGGTTTACGCACTTAGATGGACCTGATAGATGGAATGTTCTCATTGATATGTGTAATCCTTGGAAAGAATAATGACGTAAATGGTGGATGTGATGGTGTGTAAAGAATGGAATAGATGGATTTTCGGGTGTGATAGGCTTGAACATTGAGGAGGATTCCTACGTACCATGTTTAAGAGATAGGGATCATATTCCAGGTAGTTCAAGATGGGGTGAAGTTAACCCTAAGGAAGTGTATCGTGAGAATGGAGTGCTTGTATTGGGGCACAAAGGATGTGTAACATCTAGGTTGGGGAATGTTCCTACCAAGACATTGAAACTCTAATGAAAGACCAGTATGGGAATGGATGATGGGTTTAACCCCTGAGGATGCTTCTTACATACCCTGTGTAGGATATAGGGATCAAAATATACATAGTTTATCATGGAATAATGGTTTAAACATGGAATGATTCTTTTCAACATGTCTAGGACGATGCAATGTAAGCATATCAGATGGATGTGAGGCATGTGTTCAGGGATTACATGCTGAGGCTTTCCAAGCAGTTAGAATAGATGGAATGTGACTTAACTGAGATATGGGTGAGGTGATGTACGAAGTGATGCTGGATGGTTCAGTACACCTCAAGGTGGTGGATCAAGGGAATTTTTTCCATAAAGGGATGATTTTACATCCTGAGGGTGTGCCCCTCGAATGTAGCACCTAGGGATGCCATTGATTTGGACTAAACCTCGAAAAGTCCCCTATGTACCATGATGAGATGAAATGGATCAAACCAAATGTATTTAAGTATTTAGGGGCATGGGGTTTACAAACTAATGTGTCCCAGGTTGATAGGTGTCATGGTTACTACATACTTCTAAGACAATTTGAGGCATGCTGGTTTTTATAAATATGAGGTTGATATAGACCTAATGATTTTTTCACAAAATTTAGGCCTATGAAAGTTAATGTGGGGATTATGTACTAAGGAATCCCAAGGAGATGGAGATTGGTGATTATTCAAGAAGGGTTTCCTTAAGAGGATCTCATTCTGATCTAGGAGGATAACATTCCTCATCGGGAGAGTAAAGAAATATATCACTCACATGGATATGAGTGGACCTAGAGATTTCTTGGAGTGAAACCTATCATATGCATTAGACGGGGTTGGACTACAGTTTAACATCGTTTGTTGTGGACTATGGGGATTATAATTTTAATATAATGTGGCTCATATGGGGAGAACCCACTCATCACACATGGACCTACATAAATTATTCGAATACAAATTAGGGAATGGGATCCATTAGTGATGCCTAAAGGGAGCAGTGTAGAGAAGTGGTCAATTGTGGGGTCCATGTTAACCAGGCTATTCCCAAAAGAATGATTCATTAGTGTAGCTATTCAAAAATTAAAGAGGATGGACATCATTGTAATGCCCCAAACCCAGAATCCCAGAGTCGGTCCATTATTAATAACATTCGAATGATCCCAAAAGATCATGTCTCAAAATATTGATTAGTTCAGTAGCCTTGGAAGCACTATATACATTCATAAGGTTTACATTACATTAAAAAATGAAAAAAATACAACAACATTGTTTCCATAGACAATCCAGAGATCCAATAGACTATCCCTATAGGTCAGTCATAATATACTTCATCTCATACTAGGAAAAATAATACATAGGAAGGGGTGAGCTCTGATGCTGAATAAGGATATAAATATAGTGGAAACTTTCATAAATAAGCATAAACATTTACAGCAATGTATATGAATAAAATAAAAACCTTTTAAACATGAAGTTCAGCTTAAAATAGAAATGATAGAAATAAAATAATTCCATTTACTTATTCACATGGATAATCTACTAGTCGAATAATCACATGAAATATCAGTATCCACTTTCATAATGATTTAATGAATAATTCCAAACATTCATAACCACATAGTCAAGGGATTTCACCAATACTAAAAATAATATTTATTCAAGGCCTTGTTCCAAGTCACTAGTTTGTTTCATGAGACCAATCGATGCATCGAGAAGCTATAGCAGGCTCCACCAGTCACTTACTAAATCCGATGCATTCTTTATTTGACAAGGTTTACACATAACATAAGTATTAATATTAAAACTAGCATAATAAATGTCAATACTTTATCCATAGACCATAAATGGTGAAAAAATAAGACATCTATAGTCACAAATATCAAAAAAACCTTAATAAAATATTGATGTTTTGTATCATAATAAATCAACTTCAGATAAGATTAAAATCCATCAAAGGATGTTGACATATATGAAATCAAAACCTTTTTTAGAGAAATATATTTTTCTATTTTGAAATATGTTAAAATTAATATAATTATAAAAGAAAACATTTATTATTGAAATATTATTTTATGCTTATAAGGGATGCTTTGATGATGTTATAATGGTGAAAAATAGCAGCACCCTCCATATAAGTAAAAAAATACATTCTTACAATAGTTTTGTCAAAAAGGATATGAAGTACATTTTTTGGAAAACGACATAAATATTACATTAAAAAACATCTTATAAAAAGTAAAACAGGGGTATAAATAACATTATCCCATAGTCTCGAAAATAGTAAAATTGTTTTGAAATAAATTTTCAACAAAACACAGATGTGGATGATAAAGAGGTCTCTATAGGTACTTTCGTTAAAATAACATCAGATACTAAAGGGATTGTGAAATTAACCCTTACCTTTTACTTTTCCTTGGTCAAGGGTTGGTTAAAATCATGTATAATGGAGATCTAATGGTTATTAAATTATAAAAGAATCAGGCACATTAATATGATATCATATATGATCTTTTAATATTTCTTTGTTAATAATATTTTAGTATTATGGTCGTTTCGTGTGTTAACTGATTTGTTTTCCTTTATATTATTTTTCACGTATGTAATGTTTGTTATGAATATGATGTATCTTATTCATATTCAGAATTATATCAAGTCTTTAGACATTATTTTTAAACATAAAATGAAAATTATTCTTGAATGGATACGATTGGAAATGAATCTCATCGTGTTCAAGGAGAGGGTAATCTGTACGTACACTAATGTGAAAATAGCATTCTTTTGATATTAAAATTATATACAATTGGATGGTATATAATATATACAGAATCATTATCATGATATATTTATTATTTACATCAATTTTACATCATTATTATACCCATCCAAATAATAATGTATTGAATAATAATTACACCATGACGTGGAGATGGTAAGTGGTACGTACGCACATATGGTAACCAATAATTACAAGGATGGATAGAATAATGAATATGGTTGTTCCATTTTATATTAACATCACAATATATAGAAGATACTGGAGTTATTATTTTGGAATGGAAACAACAAAGAAAGAGGAAGTGGAAGATGAAATCAACTTGAAAGAGGTGATGAAATATTTTCCTCTACTTCTGGTTATTCCTTATAATTTGATCAAAAGGGATCATTAGGATGGATTTTTGACTAAAGGAAGACCTCTAGGATGAAGGGAGGACAATTGAGAGGGTATTTGGGAAGATTTCAGCTGATCCAAATGTCTTTGAATATGTGAATTAGAGAGAATGGGGAGTGCCTTTTTATAATAGGGGTGAGCGGCACCTTAGGAAAAGCTAGAAATATTATTTTATAATAAAATAATATTCAGTTTATAATGGGTCCAAAATAAATTATTTAAAATAAAATGCAGGGATGGGTCAAAAATGACAAAACCAATACATTTTAGATAGGTTTGGGTTACTATATTACTTTTACATTTTATATTTTACTCTTCGTTAAATATATTGACATTTACCATGTCTCTGTGTATTTTTATATTATATGGTTAATAAGCTTACTATATACATCCAAGCGAACTGCAAATGCTTCATTAATGAAACACCTATCATTATATAATTCTTTTAGCCGAAAATTAGAACTTTTGGAATAGAATATCAATTAATAATATAACATTTGTTTTAAAAACTCTTTTATGTCAATTTTGACACTCTTTGGAATTTTATTTTTTCTATATTCATAATACAATTATTACTTCGAACAAAATTCATCTAACAAACCCTAATATGTCATAGTTACCTAAAAATTAGTAGAAATCATAAAAATTCTCAAATTACATTTAATTGGAGATCTATAATATCAATTATTTTAATATTTCATTAATACAGTAATTACTTCATCATCATTCTATCATAAATAAATAATATAATTTAATGTCTAAAAAATATAAATAAAACACCATTATGTTGGAAATCAGTATGTACGCACGAGAGACAATATCATTATTTTGATACTTAAATAACATAAAATTGGATGATATATCATATATACATAATCATTATAATGTTATATTTATAATTTATGCCAATTACACATCATTATTAAACCAACCCAAATAATAATGTGTTGAATAACAATTACATCATGACGTGGATACGGTAAACCGTGCGTACACACGTATGGTGAAATGTCATTCAAAGAATGGATAGAATAATGAATATTGTTTTTCCATATTTATAATAACATCACAGTATATAGAAGATACTAGAGTTATTATTTTATAATGGAAACAACAAAGAAAAAGGTATTGGTAGAAGAAAGGAACAAGAAAGAGTTGATTAAATATATACCTTGTTTTGGGTTATTCCTTTTGATTTGATCAAAATCGCTCCTTAGGATGGCTTTTTGACTAAAGGAAGGCATTTAGGATTAGGAATGGATGTTTTAGAGGGTATTTGGGTAGAGGGTGGCTGAGCCAAATGGATTCGAATGTGTGAATTATAGAGAATAGGGGGTGATCTTTTATAAGAGGGGTGAGGGGCACCTTAGGAAAAGGTAGAAATATTATTTTATAATAAAATAATTTTCGGTTTATAATAGATCAAAAAGGAATTATTTAAATTATATGGTGGGTATGGATAATAAAAACATGAAACCAATAGGTTTTATACTGGTTTGGGTCATATATTAACTTTCTATTTTAGATTTAACTCTTAGTTAAATAGATTGACATTTACCATGTCTCTTTGTGTTTTGATATTATATATTTAATAAGCATACTATATACTTCAACTGAACCAGAAGTGGGTCATTAATGATACACCTATCATTATATAATTCTATTGTCCTATCCTTATATTTTTAGGAATAGATTAACAATTAATTATATATTATTTGTTTTAAAAACTCTTTTATGTCAATTGCAACCTTATTTGGTATTTTTTTTCTAAATTCATAACAAAATTATTACAACAAAAAATATTCATCTAAACAACCCTAATATTTCTTATTAACCTATAAAATTAATATAATTCAAAAAAAGTCTCAAATTAACATTTATTTAGATATTTATAATATCAATTATTATAATCTTTCATTAATACGGCAATTACTGCATTATCATTGTGTCATAAATAAATAAAATTATATAATGTTTAAAAAATATAAATAAAATACCATTATGTAGGATATACTTTTAGAATTTTAAATAATATTTATAATCTAATTTATCATATGATTAACTCTATATTAAAAATGGTTTTGTTATTAAATTTTGAATTTAGCACTTTTAACTCTTCTTTGAATTAAATAATTATAAATGTCCTAATATAATCGAAGAGGAAATAACAGATAATATTTTATTATAAGGTTTCTTTTCGTCGAATTACACTTATCCAATAGAATTATGACATGTGTTAGGGTAATAATAATGCCATTTTAACCTTATTACCCGATTTACTTTTAACGGTGGTAAATAAAAGTAAAAACGTTATTATTCAACACAAATTATTTTCATCTTATTGAACCAAATTTTACTTAATGATACCAACCGTATCTCTTGGAATTTTGAAATTAAACTCACAGAAGTGGTAAAATTATGTTTTATGTAAATTTTCAAATGCTCCTAGGAGGAGGGTAGAAGACGGTAAAAAGTTCAATAAACATTTTATATATCTAAAATTATTATAAACTTACTCCAATGAATTACATTGAACATATCTATGTATTATGTATATATTTTTCTCTAAATTTAATTTAAATTAAATAAATATTTTTTAAATAAAAATTCATTTTTAAACTATAACTCAGTGTTTTTCACTATTCTTCAAAAATTGAAAGTTTTTAGAAAAATACAAAAAATTAACCCTAAGATAATTTAGATATTTGTAATACAAAAATGATTTCCATTTTGAAAGATAAAATTTATAAAATTTCAAAAAGTGGGTATTACTATTCATAATGGCTAGTTTGATTTGTTGTGGTGTGTTAGAACTCGAAATTGATTACAACACACGCTATTATTTTATTCAAAGAGAAGCATACAGTGGAACCTTGGGGTGTTACATTCTCCCCTCCTTTAAATAATTTTGTCTTCATATTTTATGAAATATTACTACATAAAAACATGTGGGTGGTTCTTCATCCTAAATTCCTTGGGTTCCCATGTTTCCTCTTCAATCTTATGGTTTCTCCATATAACATTTACGATAGGGGTTGAATGGTTTCTCAAAACTTGTTCTCTTGTACCAAGAACTTTGGCAGGCACTTCATAATAAGACAGATCAGGTTCTACTTCTAATTCCTCATATGTAAGTACATGCGTTGGGTCAAGCATGGATTTTCTCAACAGTTATATATGGAACACGTCATGATCTTTGGAGAGACTGGGTGGAATTTCCTAACAGTAATCTACAGCCCCAATTCATTCTAGAATTTCAAATGGTCTGATGTACCAGGGACTCAGTTTACCCTTCATACCGAAATGTATAACACCCTTCCATAGATATACCTTCATGAAAACATGATCTCCTACCTAGAATTCCAAATCCTTCCTTCAGTTATCTGTATAGCTCTTCTACCAACTTTGAGATACTTTGATGTGGTTTTGGATTACCTTCACCTATTACATCATTTCCTCAACAAGTTCTAGGCCTACAAGTTTTGTTCCACAAACATCATCACAATAGGTCGGTGTGTGACATCTATTTCTTTATAATGCGTCATATGGTTCCATTTGGATACTTTAATAGAAGCTATTGTTATAGGAAAATTCTACTAGAGGTATATATTAATAACACATACCTATAATGTCATGTGTGCATGATATCAACATGTATTCTATGGTTTGAATAGTCCATTATGATTGTCCATCAATTTGGGGGCGGTAGGCAATACTCAAATGAATTTCAGTATCTAGGGATTTCTTAAGATGTTTCCAAAATCTTGAGGTAAATCGTCACGATCAGGAACAATTGATAGGGGTACCCCATGAAGTCTTACAACTTCATTAATATATAGTTTTGCTAGATTTTCAAGTGGTAATTAATCACTTATAGCAAGAAAATATGCTGACTTGGTAAGACAATAAACAATTACACATATTGCACTGTTCCTTCTAGGTGTCTTTGGTAGTCCCATGACAAATTCCATCATAATATTATCCAATTGACACTAAGGTATGGGAAGATGTTTCATGACTCCTCTTGGTTGTTTCCTTACATCTTTCACTTGTTGAAAAACCATACATCATGACACAAAATTAGAAATATCCCTCTTCATGTTTTCCTACCGAAAATGTTCCTTCAAATCTATATACATTTTGGTGCTCCTAGGGTTAATTGAGAAATTGGATCTATGAGCATCATCCCACAATTCTCATTTTAGATCTGGTATATCGGGAACAAAAAGTCTCTTCCCAAATTTCAAAATTTAATCTTCATAGACAATGTCACTCAATCTCCCATCATTCATAGCTTTAAGCTTCTTTTAAAACTCTTCATCACCAGTCTGAGAACTCTTTATTCTTTCTAGTAAATATGGTTTGGAAACCATTTGAAAAATTATTGATTTTTCACCATCCATGGTTATTCGCATATCCATTATTACTAGATCCAGGAAAATAGGATCCCTTTCAACTCTCATCTTATTCAAAACACCATAATCTTTTCTACTCACAACAACTTCCACCTTATTTTCCATCCCCGGGTGATAGTGTATAGTGAAATCATAATCCTTGAGTAATTTAGGTCATCACCTATGCCTCATGATGAGTTCATTATGTGAGAAAATATACTAAAAACTCTTGTGATCATTATATATCTCACAATTTTCACAATATAGATAATGTCTCAATATCTTTAAATAAAATATTACAGATTCTAACCCAAGATCATGTGTAGGACAGTTTTTCTCATGAATTTTTAGCAGTCGTTATGAGTAGGCAGTAAACCTATCATTCTGAATATGGACACAACCATGTAATTTCTATGATGAATCACTATAAATAACGAACCCATCATTCCTAAATGGTAGTGTAAATATAGGATCATTGAATAATCTTCTCATCAGTTCATAAAAAAATTGTTCACAAGCTTTTTTCCAAACCAATTTAACCACTTTTTCTGTGAGCTTTGTTAACGGGTTAGCCAACTGGGAAACATTCTGGACAAAACGTTGATAATAACCTGCTAAACAAATAAAAATCTATACCTTAGTTATAACCGTTGGTTCTGCCCATTCTTGGATTGCCTTGGTCTTAGAATTATCAATAGATATTCCATCCTTAGAGACAATATGGCCAAGAAAAAGTTCTCCTAATGTGAGAATTCACACTTGTTAAACTTCCCATATAATTCATGTCTTCTATGAGTCTTCTAGATAATGCAAAAGGGATTCTCACAATCTTAGTATCTTTTGTAGTATACAATGATATAATCAATAAATAACACTAAAAATTAATCATTATATTCCTTGAAAAATCATTTCATTAGATCCATGAAAACAGAGGGTTAATTAGTCAATCCAAAAGGCATTACTGTAAACACGTAATTCTTGTACCTGGTACGAAATGTTGTTTTCGGAATGTATTCCTTCTTCACACACAACTGATGATATCCAGATCGAAGTTCAATATTTGAAAATTATTTAGCTCTAAGAAGTTGGTTGAATAAATCATCAATGAGAGTTAGGGGATACTTTTTCTTTATGGTTGTAGGTTTGATCTCCCTGTAGTCAATGCACAACCTCATAGATCCATCATTCTTCTTACAAAAAAGTACATGGGCTCCCCAAGGAGAAACACTAGGCATAATAAATCACTTATTACTCAATTCCTCTAGTTGTTTCTTTAGTTCCACAAATTCCACAATGGACATTCTATTAGAGGTCTTCGATATGGGCCTTTATCCAGGAATTAAATCAATGGAAAACTCAATTTATCATAATAGAGGATTTCAAGGTAAATCTTCTAGAAACACATCAAAATATTCATTCACAATAGGTACATCCTCTATATGAACATTCCTTTCCTCTCCCATAGTTATTTCATTCTACCCCCCCCCCCCAATAATGGAATTTATTTCATCAACTGGGTGTAGATCTAGATATGAATCAGGTGGTGACGATTCTGTGTTAAAGATAAAGTGTTCTTTATCATCTTCATCAAAAATAGTATCATCCTTCATCTTACAATAAATTTTCATATCATGGTCAAAAATCTAGTCCATACTGAGGATTATATCAAATTCAATCATGGGTATGACGATGAGATCAACAGATAAAGATCATTTATATGCTCTAGTGGGGACTAATTCATAAATCATTATTGCAATAATACATCACTTAGGAGTTTTGAATGACAACTCCCTTATTAAAACAAATTGGAAATATCTAATTTTCTTTGAAAACTAGGAATAAATTAAACAATGCGATGATCCAAAATCAAATAAATCATTTTCTAAACATGAGGAAACCATTAAATTACCTGCCACCACGTCTTTCGGGGCTTTATCTTCATCAGTAGCGATAACATAATTTTGGAGTGGATACATTAACCTTTTCTAAGGCACTTTCCCCTCATTATTAGTAAATTCATTAGAATAATGCTCCCTTTCCCTATAATTTTAGCATTCAACATCAATATCCTCTTTCTTCCCCTTACAATCACGAGCTTGGTGGCCGTTTTCCCCACACTTTTAACAGACTCCCATTCCCAGCAGGCAGGTACTAGGGTGTTTCTTCCCACATTTATTGAGGGATGGATATTCAAATTTTCACATCTTCCCCTTATTTAAATTTCTAGATTGTTCAACGGTTCTATTCTTCTATTTCTTTTCTTTAAAGTCCTAATACTTAGATAATTATTTTCCCGTCTTGATAGCACATGAGACAATATCATTTTACGAAGAGAAGTATTGTGAGACTAATGATCGAAAGAGAAATGGTTTTATCCCATCAATGAAATTATCAATCTTACTTCTTGGGTTATATATATAATATTATACATGCCTTTTTATCCTTGTAAAGTTATGCTCATACATTATGACATTCTCATTGTCCTTTTTCTTCAGACTCAGAAATTTCCTTTCCATATCTGCTCGATGTTCATCGGGGAAGTATTTTTCTAAGAAATGATCTTTAAACACCCTCCATTAAATATTTGATACATTATCATCTTCCTTTGTGTGTTGAATCAATTGTCACCATTGATCAGAATCTCTAGTGAGGCGGAGAGTTTCCTGGAAAATTTTTTCCCATTCACTACTCCCTAAGGCGTGGAATATTTTCTCTATGGAATTTATCTATTCCTCAACCACTAATGGATTTTTATTCCCATTGAATGTTTATGGTTTTTTTCTAATGAATTTATCTATCATTTATCATCCACGCTATGGATCAAGGTTCCCCATATGGGAAAGGTTATTATTCAAAACCAGAGTGAGTTTTCCCAGTATGGTGATAAGATGATCAGCACCAGTTATATCACCAGCTACACTACAATTATATTGAGCAGGAAGCAAATCACTAAATGGAGTGTGTGTATTGATACGATTTAGATTTCTTCCACTTGAAACCATTTCTAAACAATGGAATAAAATAAATTGTTTTATGAAATGAAATACATAAATCCATACTTGTAAAACACATAACATTAACTGAAATATTAATTCATATAATCCATAATGAAATTTTTTTGAGGAAGTATATACTCATAAAACCATTATAATGGTTTGTAAAAAATGAGAATTATCCAAATCATATCCCTCGGGAGTGTCATAACCAAGAGTGCTGCAAGGCCCCTTGTCGTGCACCAGTTCCCGTTTGAGTCTAGATCAAAGTGGTGTTTTCAAGTTTTACCTCTAGGTACATCTGTGTCAGAGCCACCTCTATCTGCTCGTATCAAGACATTGATGCATTACTTATAAAAATCCAAAAATCATTACAATACCAATATTCTAGGAAGTTCTTCTACACTAATCCTCAATGTCTATATTATGGTATTGTTCTCTAATCAATGTTTACCTAAATCTGGATTTGATGGTTTGTACGAAACGTCCTCAAAACCAACTATAATTCACAAACCCCAAAAGTCTAGTGTTGATGAATTATTACATAACATTGGAATGATAAAAAAAGTTCATGTCTCAAAATAACGATTAGTTCAGTTGCTTTGGAAGTACTAGATACATTCATAAGGTTTAAATTACATCATAAAATGGAATACAACAATAACATTGTTTCCATAGACAACACTTAGATCCCATAGACTATCCCTGTAGGTCAGTAATAATATACTTCTTCACATCCTGGGAAATATAAAACATAGAAAGGGGTGATCTCAAATTCTCAGCAAGGATAACATTATAGCAGAAACTATCTTCTATTAGCATAAACATTTTAGGAAATGTATAAGACTAAAACAAAATCCTTTTAAACTTGAACATTAACATAATATAGAAATTATAAAAATTAAATAATAGAATTTAATTATTCACATGGATATTCTACTAGTCTAATAATCACATGTAATATCAATAGCCAATTTCATAATGATGGAATTCATAATACCAGACATTCATAACCACATATTCAAGGCATTGTGCCAAGACTACAAATAAAATTTTGACAAGGCCTTGGGCCAAGACAGTAGTTTTTCTCATGAGACATACTGATGCATCGAGGAGGTATTGAGGGATACACATTTCACTTACTAAGTCCAATACATTCCTCATATAAAAAGGTTTTAACATAACACAAACATTTGTATTAAAACTAGCATATCAATTGTCAATACATTATCCATAAACCATGAATGGTGTAAAATAGCACATCAAAGTCAAACATATCACAAAACCATCAATAAAATATGGAGGTTGTTTATCATAATAAATCAATTTCAAATAAGCTTAAAATCCATCAAATGATGTTGACATAGATGAAATCGATGCTTTTTTTAGAGAAATATCTCTTTCTATTTTGAAATGTTATAAAATTCAGATAATTATAAAAGAAAACATTTACTCTGTAAATATTCTTATAATATTTTAAGTCAATCATTGATGATGTTATAATGGAGTAAAATATCCACACCCACCATATTAGATAAAAAATAAATTCTTACATTAGTTTTGTCGAGAAGGTTATAAAGTACCTTTGTTTGGAAAACGACCAAAATATTCCTTTCAAAAAAATCTTATAAAAAGTAAAAATGGGTATAAATTAATTTATCCCAATGTCTAGTAAATTATAAAAAAATTTAAATACATTTTTAAGAAAACACGGATGTTGATGGTAAAGAGGTCTCAGTGGATACTTATATTAAAACAACATCGGATAATAAAGAGATTGTGAAATTAACCTTTACCTTGTACTTTTCCTTGGTTGATGGTAGTTTAACCTCCAATATAAGGGTGAAATAATTTTTATTAAATTATACAAGAATAATATTAATTAATATGATATATTATATGATCTTTTAATATTTCTTTGTTAATAATATATTGGTATTATCATCGTTTCGGGTGTTAACTGATTCGTTTTCCTTTATTTGATTTGTCACGTATGTAATGATTTTATGGATATGATGTATCTTATTCATACTAAGAATTATATTAAGTTGTTAAAAATTATTTTTAATCATCCAATGAAAATTAGTCTTTAATGGATACAATGGTGAATTAATATCATTGCGTTCACGGTGACAGTAATCCGTACATATGCACGAGCGACAATATCATTATTTTTATATTTAAATAATATAAAATTGGATGTTATATCATATATAATGAATCATTATCATGTTTTATTTTTTATTTACATAAATTACACATCTTTATTATACCCATCCAAATAATAATGTATTGAATAACAATTACACAATGATGTGGAGATGGTAAACCGTACGTACGCATGTATGGTGACATGTCATTCAAAGGATAGATATAATAATTAATATGGTTGTTCTGTATTTATAATAACATCACATTATATATAATATACAAGTGTTATTATTTTAGAATGGAAACAACAATGAAAAATCATGTGGAAAACGAAAGGAACTTGAAAGAGGTGATAAAATATTTACCTTTTCTTTGGGTAATTCCTATTGTTTTGATTAAAATCACTCCATATGATGGATTTATGACTAATGTGTTGGATCTAATATATAGATATGTATGTCTATTAGATGGAACAATACAAGAGGGGGGTGAATTGTAGGTTTAAAAACCTTTTGAGTTTTAGCACTGAAGAGATTAGTATAAATGATCTTAAACTAAAACAAATACAAACACCCACAATCGTATTGAATATAAAAGGTATAATGTAATGTAATACTAATGAAATGTAAAACAATTGTATTAAAAATGAACACAATAATCAGAGTAATGTAAAAATTAATGATTCTACCTTAAAGCGTATAGAATCAATCAATACAATATGTAATAGAATGGATGTAATTGAAACAATAACAACTGTATGAGAGATAGAAAAGGAAACAAAAAAATTTCCTTTATAATAAAATTAGAAGCGGAAAAGTAAAAGAATTAAAATTATTTTAACCCAAAGAGAATGGTTATCCTTTCACCTAGATAAAAGTTCTGTCTCACCAACACCTTGGTGAGCCCTCAATACGATGATAGGACTGTCTGTCTGCCTATCCCTGGAAGCCCTCAATACGATGATTGGAACGTCTGTCTGCCTATCCTCGGTATCCCTCGATACAATGATTGGTCGGTCCGTCTGCCAATCCCTAGAAACCCTCAATTTTGTAGTTAATCGGAACCTTTGTCTTTCAATCACTTGAAGGCCCTCGATACGATGATCGGACGCACAAAGTAGATGAGAGAAGTCACAGTTTCTCTCTCTAGAACATGATAGAAATGGAGTATCACATTTGTTCCACAATGTCTCATTCGTTGTTCTTTTTCAGCTTCAAATGCCCTCCTATTAATAGGACTCGGGTTCCAATGGTCATGTTTCCCCCAACGATCATATTTCTCTGAAAAACTCGGAGGGACTTGGACACCTGGCATCATAACGGTCATATTGAAACAGAAAGTAGGACATCGTTTTGATTAGTTTGTAACTAACTCAACGACATCGTATTGGTTAAAACAGGATATTGGTCGATGATAAGCAATGGTACGATTCATATGAAACAAGTGTTTTTGACTAAGTACTAAAACAAGTAGTGAAAGTATGAATAGAAGAGTCAGTACGATACATTTGACAGAGTCAGCTCAATACGATTGACAGAGTCAGTATGATACGATTGAAAGATTCAGTATGATACGATTGACAGAGTCAATACGATACAATTGACAGATTCTGTACAGTACGATTGACCGAGTCAGTACGATACGATTGACAGAGTCAGTACAATACTATTAAAAAGACATTTGTGATTTCCAAAATAATATATAGAAGTCAAAAGATAACTTTTGACTCAACAATCTCCCCCTTTTTGGAAATCACAACACACCAAGTAAATATAACAATAAATACTTATCTCCCCTTGAGTTATTGGAAAATCTTCTCAATATGAATTTGAATACAACTAACTCCCCCTTAGGTGTACACCTTCTTAAGGATTGTATACATACATTTTCCTTGGTTTCGAAATATTTGATTAAACCAATCTCGTTTATAAAACATTCTCCCCTTTTATAAAACATTATCCCCCTTTGTGGTTTACAAAACAAATGGGGTTACTTTGGGTTTCCTGAAAGGGTTAGAGAGAAGAATTGTATGACAAATGAAAAAAACATAAATGTTATTACAAAACAAAGACAGGTTCCAAAGGAAAACAAATACTATAGTAATTTGTTTTCTCTTTCGTTCTCCTTCTTTATGAGCTCATGAAGAACAACTTTCTTCTTCTTGATTTCTTTCTTGTCTTCATAAATTGATTCACCCTGAGTTCTGAGAAGCTCTTGTTGGTCCACAAAAATATAATCTTGATTCTTGATAGTCTTATCCTGGACTCTGATTACTTCTTCAAGGGTATCAAGTTTGTCTTGCAGATTCTTGTTATCTTGGGATAACACAGAATTTTGTTTCTTCAACAAATCCATTTCATCCTTGAAAGATGAAACCTTCGAGAATTCAGATTGAAATGCATTCATTCTCTCTTTCAATTATTTCACTGAAGGAATATCGGCTCGTTGTGAAGACAAAAGATTCAACCTTTCAACCGTTTCTCTGTCAAGCTTATTGAAAGCAATTGCAAGCTCATTTTACAACCTTCTTATATCTTTAGTTATTATCTCATGATCATTGACTGAGCTCTATGTTTTGTACGACCACTTGATCATCTTGTTGTATGCCTTCTTATGGGAAACCAAACTTTCTGAAAGGACTTTCAAATCGACTTTGACTGACAAAACATTCTTTCTCAACTCTCTTACAGAACCAAACATCTTTTTCTGATTTTCAGTAATGAAATCAATTTTCCCTTCCAGCTTGTGAAAGTAAGGAATAGTATTCTCAATCCTTCTCAAAACATGGAAAATATAATAACTCTTATTTGGAGAGATTGTATGTTCTGAATCAGTATCCTCATCGTATGAAGGCAATTCATTCGATCGTCTTGAGTCAAAAACTGGTTGTTTTCCTTTTACATTTTCTTTCTGCTTTCTTTCTTATTCCACTTTATCACTAATGACAATAAATTTTTCAGTATGAGAAGATTCAGCACATTGCTTTACTTGAGGTGGTGTTTTATCTAGAGATTCAGAAGTTTCACAAAGTGCTTGATCGGCATGAGGGGTTTATTGAACACCTTCACTCAGCTTTTGAACTGATTCCTCCCTATTCTTCGAACATTGAAGAAATTATAAAAGAAAATCTACTTCCTCTTCTTCCACCTATTTTATATCTTCCATCATTTGTTTTCCTTTTTCTTTCTCAGGAAGGCTCTGTACGATAGGCTCTTGATGCACTTCTGTGGTAAGTTGAGCACTAACTTCCTTAACTTCTTTCAAGACTTTAGAGACGTCAAATTCCCGTGATTTTCTTTTCAAAAGAACCTTCTTCCTCTTTTCATCATGAAGGGTATCCTCAACCCTTAATCTCTCAGCAAAGGCTTCGGCTGGATCAAGTCCAAACTTTTCATCACCTTCCATTATTTGTTCCTTATCCTTTCTCCACTTGGCTATAACTTCCTTACCGTACTTAGGATTCTTCTTCGGCTTGGAGATGGTTTAAGGATCAGACTTCTGAGGAACAACAAGAGAAGGATTGTTTTTGGCTGGAATAGGTGCCGATTGATTTTGAGGCGATTCAGCTTCTACATCTCTTATAAAAAGTTTTTAATTTGGATCAAAACAAACATTCAGATTTATCATCATACTCTTACTCATCCAAGATGGATTCAGGTCTATCAGGTTTCCTTTCAAGGGAATGTTTCAAAACTTCATGCTCTCAAGAATAAACATTGTAAGGATGGCTGGATACATAATCATTTGGGACTTAATCCATCATGTCTTGACATTCTTAATGGTTTCAAAAACATACCCCATGAGATTTACTTTTCCCATATTTACAAGATAGTCAAGCATAAAAATATCAGATACTTTCGGAGATTCTCTATCCCCTTTCCTTGGGATACGAAAACATTGAATCCATAAAGTCACAAACCGATTGTCGAAAGAAAGATGAGATACTTTTATCTTTTCATCATTAATAACAAAAAAAGACTTTTCAGCACTTTCTCTATTAAATATACCAAATTCATCTAGTAGTTTCTGAGATAGACAAGAAGAATCCCCTTCTATTGGGACATTTAGAAAATGAGACGCTTGATTCATAGACATAGAAAACATTCTATCGTACACAGCAAAATTGATAGTCACGTCATTGTTGAAAGATACGGTTTTATAGAACTGACTGACTTCATCATGGAGAACCGAATCTTGAGAAACAGGTCTTTCAACACACAAATGTTCCCATCCTTGAAACAGAATGATTCTACTGATTGTGGAATCATATGAATCAAAAAAGTCCCGAGAAACTAACATTTCTCTGAAAAAGTCTTTCTCTGTAAAAGTCTTTAAAGACATTTCAGTGGGAGTGTTAGCAGAGGATTGAGACATAAAGGTGATGTCGATGAAAGATCATATGATGATTTAAAACCAGTGGAGTAGATCTTCACCTCAAAACCTAAAAACCCAATGTGGGTGTGGGGAGGGGGGCTATTTATAGGCGATAAAGGGGTGACCATTGATCTACTACGGTCAATATTAGAGGAAAACAGATCAATGGTTAGGATTAAAAATGAAAAAAATAAAAAAAATGGAAAGTACCTGCTGGAGAACGTAAGGTAGTTGTTGGTTTTATTATAGCTAAAAAGAATACACAACCGTACGATATAAAATAAAACTATCAATCGTCATACCGATGGAAAACAATGTCGTTACCATGAACTGACAAGCCGATGGAAACAAATCTTGTTACCATGAACTAAAAAGCCGATGTAAAACTATCTCGTTACCATGAATTAACAAGACGATGGAAAACAATCTTGTTACCATGAAGTGAAAAGAAATTGGAAAATAGTCTCGTTTCCATGAACTGAAAAGCCGATGGAAAACAATCTTGTTACCATGAACTGACAAGCCTATGGAAAACAATCTTGTTACCATGAACTGACAAGTCGATGGAAAACAATATCGTTACCATGAACTGCCAAGCTGATGGAAAACAATCTTGTTACCATCATCAGTCAGTACAATGAAAAAGAAAATCATTACCATCATCGGTCGATACGATGGAAAAGAAAATCATTACCATCATCAGTCGATACGATGGAAAAGAAATTCATTACCACCATCGGTCAATATGATGGAAAATAAAATCATTACCATCATCAGTCGATATGATGGAAAAAAATTCATTACCATCATCAGTCGATACGATGAAGTAAATAATACAATAAGACTATCAATACAATAAACAGAAAGGTAAATGATATGATAAAACTGTCAATACGATAAACAGAAAGGTAAATGATACGATAAAACTATCAATACGATAAATAGAAAGGTAAAAACACATACCAGGAGAGTAAACAATTAAATATCATGAGATAAAAAGAAACATAGTAAAAAAATATGCCCTCCCCCTTTCAAGGGGAGTTATTTAATGTTAGCAGAATTATAAAACATGAAGTAGATATGAATGATTATTTTAATGTAATCTTTCCTAGCTTCTGCTTTATAAACTCAAATCTATCGGATGGTAATGGCTTTGTAAAAATGTCAGAAAGTTGTTCTTGTGTTCTTATAAATTGAATAATAATGTCGCCTTTTTGTGTGTGATCCCTAAGAAAGTGATTCCTAACAACTATGTGTTTTGCACGAGAGTGGTGTGCTGGGTTTTTACTAAGAGATATGGCACTAGTATTATCACATAGAATTTGAGTTTTGGAGAAGCTCAATACATAGTCAGTGAGTGTGTGCTGCATCCACAAAACATGAGCAAAGCAACTTCCAACTGCTACATATTCAGCTTTAGCAGTGGACAGTGCTACTGAGTGTTGTTTCTTGCAAGACCAAGAAACTAAGGAATCTCCTAAGAAATGACATGTTCCAGATGTACTTTATAATCCTTTCTACAACCACCAAAGTCAGCATCTGAAAAACTTTTTAAAACAAAATCATTCCCAGAAGAGTAAAAAAGAACTAAATCCATAGTGCCTTTTAAAAACTGAAAGATTCTCTTTACGGCTTTTAAAAGAGACTCTTTTGGATTAGATTGGTATCTTGCACATAAGCATACATGAAACATTAAGTCGGGTAGACTAGCTTTCAAGTATAGAAAACATCCTATCATACCTCTAAAGATTGTTTGATCTACTGGTTTCCCAGTTTCATCAAGATCAAGTGTATTTGAGGTACCTATTGGAGTTATAATACTTTTAATTTTGACATATCTATACTTTTTGAGTAAATATTTTATATACTTAGGTTGATATATATATGTTCCTTCTGGTTTTTGAGAAATTTAAAAACCTAAAAAGAATGTTAACTCACCCATCATACTCATTTCAAACTCATATTTCATTAAATATTCAAAAGAATCAGTTAAAGATTTCTAAGTTGATCCAAATACGATGTCATCAACATAGATTTGAACAATAAAAATATTTTTGTTTTCCATTTTTATAAAAAGGGTTGGATCTGATTTAACTTTTGAATATTTTTTTTGTAAAATAAATCGTGTAAATCTATCATACCATGCTCTAGGGGCTTGTTTAAGACCATATAGATCCTTGGTAAGTTTGAAAACATGATCAGGATGTTTAAGGTCTTGAAAACCAGTAGGTTGTTCGACAAAAACTTCTTCTTGAACAAAACCATTTAGAAAAGCACATTTTACATCCATTTTAAATAGTTTTAAATTAATGTATGCTGCAAAGGAGAATAGAATACGAATTGATTCATGTTTAGCTATAGGAGAATATGTTTCTTCATAGTCTATTCCCTCTTGTTTATTATATCCTTTAGCAACAATTCCTGATTTATTTCTTACGATGATTCCATTTTCATCACACTTGTTTCTGAAAACCAATTTTACACCAATTATAGTTGTTTATTTAGGTCGACCAACTAAAGTCCAGATTTGATTCCTCTAAATTCATTTAGTTCATCTTGCATTGCTTTGATATAATTATCATCACCTAAGGCCTCACTTAGGCTTTTAGGTTCAAATTTGGAAAGAAAAGAAAGATGTTCTATTTCATTTCTTAAGGAATTTATGGTCCTTATAGGTTGATTTACATCACCAATGATGTAATCACTGGGATGATTCCTAAGAAACAACTGATTTGGGGTTTGTAAATCCTGTTATTCAACATATGGTAGAAAATCTTCCTCGGTAAATGTTTCAGAAGTATCTTCTTGAATATTTTCCTTATCAGAAGTATGTTCTATCAAAGGTCGATAATCGGTTTTTAAAACACATCTGAGGATGTTGGATTGGATTGGTTGAAAAAATAATAATCATTTTCATAGAATTTTACATTTACTATTTCCTCAATAGTAAAAGTGTTTTTATTGAAAACTCTATAAGCCTTAGAGGTTGTAGAATATCCTAGAAAGATTCATTCATCAGATTTTGGTGCAAATTTGTGTAGAATATATTTTTTATTTATAATGAATACTTTGCATCAAAAAACTTTGAATTATAAAACATTAGGTTTTCGGCCAGTCCATAACTCATAAGGGGTTTTATTAAGAAATGGTCTAGTTAAAACATGATTTATAGTATAACAGGCAGTAAAAACAGATTTTTCCCAAAAGTTCTTAGCAATTGAGTATTCACTTAACCTGGTTCAAGTCAATTCTTGAAGAATACGATTTCTTCATTAAACAACACCATTTTGCTGAGGACTTCTTGCAGCTGAGAAATTTTGAGTAATACCTTTCTTACTACTAAAAGTTTCAAAATCTGAATTTTGAAATTCTCCACCATGATCACTATAAATAGTTATCAACGGTAGGTTTTTCTAATTTTTAACTTCGGCTTTAAAAGTTTTGAAATAGGAAAAGGATTCAGATTTCTTTGTGAGAAAGTATACCCATGTAAATCTATTAAGGTCATCAACTAAAAAATATACATAGTATTTGCCTCCAATGCTTCCAGTTTGTGTAGGACCAAAAAGATCCAAATGCACTAGCTGTAATGCATTAGAAATTGAAACTTCATTAATTGATTTAAATATAGTTTTATGCTGCTTTCCAAATTGGCAAGGATCACAGACTTTTGAAGAATCATATCTAAGGTCTGGTAGCCCCTTCACAAGTCTGTTCTTTGAGACATTAATATGGTTTCTCTGATTACAGTGTCTTAGTCTTCTATTCCATATCCATGATTGGTCTTCTATTGCACCTAAGCAGGGTACGTTTTGGATCCTAAGGTCTTCTAAGTTAATAGTGTAAACATTCTCTTGGCTATGGGCAGATAGAATGAACTCATCCTTGGAATTGTGAACTAGACACTTATCATTTCTAAAATTCAGATTGTAACCTTCATCACATAATTGACTTATTCTGATGAGATTGTGCCTAAGACCATTAACAAAAAAACATTTGAGATAAGAACTTTTTCAAGAAAAATGATATTACCTATACCAGTAATCTTTCCTTTAGCATTATCACCGAAAGTAACTTTTCCACCTTTTGTTTTGATTACCTTTTCAAAGAGATATTTGTTACCGGTCGTGTGTCGAGAACAACCACTATCCATGTACCAAATATTCTTATTGGTACACTTCTAATTTTCCTAAAAAAGAAACAATTAGTTTTTCGAAATCCAAACTTGTTTGGATACAGAATGGTTAGATAAAATAATTTTAGGAATCCACATTTTTTTTTTCAAAATGAGCTTTATGAAATCCTAAAGATTGAGTTCCGTTAAGAGAACAATATCTTCTCCAGTGTCCACCACATTGACACTTAGAATAGAAAGTGGTTTTTTGTGGAACAAAATAGTTATTACTAAAAACATGTTTGGAATAAGTATAACCAAGACCAGAATGATTTCTCAAAAGTCTAATTTGAGAATACATCTTGTCAAAGTTTTCCTTTCCATGAGTAATGTTTGACAAACATTTTTTCAAGGAAAAAATTTCTAACTTTAGTTTTAAAACCAAATTCTTATTTTCCAAAACATTCGTATTTGAACTAGAGTTAGGTTCTAAAATATTTTTCTTTGAAATTACAGTTTCAAGATCCTTAGAATGTTTATCCTTATCATATTTAACTTTCTCAAGGATTTTTAGAAAACTATCATAATCAAATGTTTTCACATCAAGATCTTTAGAAAGATCTGATACTTCTTTAGTCAAGATTGAAATTCTAGAATTTTGTTTCTCAAGACTCTTCTTGAGTTTAGAATTTTATTTTCAAGTAATTTAGAAAATATAGATACTTATTCAAAAGTAGGTAATGTATCATCTTCTGATGATGAAGATTCATCATTTGAAGATTCATAATATCTATTATCAGTATAATTTGAATTCAAAGTGACATTTGTAATAGCTTCAGCATTATGTACCTTAGCCATGAGATAATGATCTTCAATTGGTAATCTGGCTAAAAGTACAATATTCCTCTTTCCTGAGGACTCATATTCTGAAGAATCATCTGAAGAATCACTACCACTTGCACTCCAGGTATCATTTTCCTTCAAATCATTCTTTGTCTTATAAAACCTTTTCTTGTTTCTTTGAAAGTGTTTCTCCTTTATGTCTTTCTTTTTCAGTAAAGGACAATCAGGCCTTATATTTCCTGCATTCTTACATTCATAACAAGTTACCTCTGAATCTTTCTTATCCTTCTTATCATTCATTTTGAATCTATATTGGAAGTCTTTCTTTCCCACAATCTTGTTTATCCTTTGAGCAAGATTGGCTAACTCATTATCCAAAAGATCACAATCACTTGAATCAGATATAACTTTCTTGGATTTGGACCTTGTAAGCCTTTCAGGTGTTTTAGCTGTAGATGCATAGTCTACACTTCCATTCCCATTCTTCTTCTTGTTGAAATCAACATCTCTCTTCATTCTTGTCTCGTGCTATAGAAGAGTTCCAAAGAGTTCATCTAGAGAAATCTGGGAAAATTTTCTATTTTCATCAATAGCTATCCTTTTTGACTCCCATTCATTTGGCATTATATCTATAATTTTATCAACTAGAGCTTCATAATCAATACCTGTTTATACCATAGATTGTAAGCTGTTGACAATTGTCATAAACCTTTGATGCACTTTACATACTGTCTCTCCATAAGGAATAAACAAATCCATGATACTCTGCTCAATGCTTTGCTCTTCTTGTTTCTATAACCTTGGATGTTCCAAATTGACTTCTATTTTCTTCCAAATACAGTTGGCTGCTTCACATGAAGATATCTGACTGTATATATTCCTAGTCATAGAGCATAATAAAGTATTGCGTACCTTGTAATTCAGCTGATATTCTTGCTTCTCTTGGTTAGTGAAAGTACTGACTTCTTTGTCAGGAATTTTGTAACCTCCAGTAAGCATAATAAAATTTTCTACACCAGTACTGATCACAAAAGTCTTCATACGATCTCTCCAGTACTCATAATCATTTCCATCAAAGATAGGTGGTCTAGAAGGATTCAGATTGTCTATTGACCCAATATTCATTCCTGCCATCTAAAAACAATATCTTTTCCACTCCACACGTTAGTGTAGTAAGAAGTTTAAAACAATGAAAGAAACAAAACAAGTAATACAAATTAGTGGAAAAACAGCTCTGATACCAATTGTTGGATCAAATATATAGATATGTATGTCTATTAGATGGAACAATACAAGAGGGGGGTGAATTGTAGTTTTAAATAAATTTTGAGTTTTAGCACTGAAGATATTAGTTTCAATGATCTTAAACTAATACAAATACAAACACCCACAATCGTATTGAATATAAAAGGTATGATGTAATGTAATACTAAAGAAATGTAAAACAATTGTATTCAAGATGAACACAATAATAAGAGTAATACAAAGATGAACGATTCTACCTTAAAGCGTATAAAATCAATCAATACAATGTGTAATAGAATGGATGTAATTGATACAATTACAAATGTATAAGAGATAGAAAAGGAAACAAAAACAATTTCCTTTCTAATACAGTTATAAGTGGAAAAGTAAAAGAATTAAAATTCTTTTAACCCAAAGAGAAGGGTTATCCTTTCACCTAGGATAAAATGTCCATCTCACCAACACCTTGGTGAGCCCTCAATATGACGATCGGACTGTCTGTCTGCCTATCCCTGGTAGTCTTCGATATGATGATGGGAATGTCTGTCTGCCTATCCTAGATATCCCTCGATATGATGATCGGTCCATCCGTCTGCCTATCCCTGGTAGCCCTCGATTTTTAAGGTAATCGACACCTCTGTCTTTCAATCACTTGAAAGCCCTCGATACGATGATCGGACGCAAAAAGCAGATGAGAGAAGTCACAGTTTCTCTCTCTATAACTTGATAGAAGTAGAGTATCATAGTTGTTCCAAAAAGTCTCATTCGTTGTTCTTTTTCAGCATCAAATGACCTCCTATTTATAGGCCTCGGGTTCCAACGGTCATGTTGCCTCCAACGGTAATATTTCTCCAAAAAACTCAGAGGGACTTGGACACCTGGCATCATAACGGTCATATTGAAACAGAAAGCACGACATCGTTTTGATTAGTTTGTAACTAACTCAACAACATCTTACTGGTTAAAACATGATATATGTTGATGATAAGCAATAATACGATTCATATGAAACAAGTGTATTTTGACTAAGTACCCAAACAAGTAATGAAAGTATAAATAGCAGAGTCAGTACGATACATTTGACAGAGTCAGTACAATACGATTGACAGAGTCAGTACGATATGATTGACAGAGTCAATATGATACGATTGACAGAGTCAGTACGATACGATTGATAGAGTCAGTATGATACGATTGACAGAGTCAATACGATACGATTGATAGAGTCAGTACGATACAATTAAAAAGACATTTGTGATTTCCAAAATAAAATATAGAAATCAAAAGATAACTTTTGACTCAACATAATGGAAGGCCTCTAGCATGTAGAGAGGATGTTTTAGAGGGTATTTGGGCAGAATTAGGATGAGCCATGTGTCTTTGAATGTGTTAATTAGAGAGAATGTGGAGTACTCTTTTATAAGAGGGGAGAGGGGCACCTTAGGAAAATCTAGAAATATTTTTTTTATAATAAAATCATTTTCAGTTCCTAATAGCTAAAAAAGGAATTATTTAAATGATAAGTTGGGGATGTATTAAAAACCACCCAACCAATATATTTATTAAGATTTTTTGTCATTGTATTAACTTTATCTTTTTGGTTAAACTCTTAGTTAAATAGATTGACATTTACCATGTCTCTTTGAATTTTTATATTATATGGTTTATAAGCATACTATATACTTCCAAGAGAACCCCAAGTGGTTCATTAAAGATAAAAATATCAATAAATAATTCTTTTTCCTAATACTTATATTTTTAGGAATATAATATCAATTAATAATATAATATTAGTTTTAAAAGATCTATTATGTCAATTTTGAAACTATTTGGTATTTTGTTTTTTCTATATTTTTAATAGCATTATTACATCTAAAAAATTCATCTAACCAGCCCTAATATGTCATATTAACCTATAAAATTAATTTAATTCATTAAAAGTCTCAAATTAAAATTTATTTTGATATTTATAATATCAATTATTTTAATATTTAATCAATACGGTAATTACTGCATCATCAAAGTGTAATAAATAAATTAAATTGTATAATGTCTAAAAAAATAAATAAAATACCATTATGTAGGAAATCATTTTATCTTTATAATTTATATTTATAATTTAATTTATCAAATGTGTAACCAAATATTAAAAATAGTTTATCTATTAAACATTGAATTTAGCACTGTTAACTCTTCTTTGAATTAAATAATAAATAATGTCCTAATATAATACATGTGGACCTATGGGGTCATATTTTATACCTATGGTTGTTTGTAGTCGAATTAAACTTACCCAATAGAATTAGGACATGTTTTAGTGTAATAATAATGTCATTTTTACCCTTAATTACTCTGTTTACTTTTAACCATGGTAAATAAAAGTAAAAAGTTACAATTCAACAAAAATTATTTTATTTAACAACATTTTACTTATAGATATAAACCATATCTCTTTGATTTTTGAAATTAAAATCACAGAAGTTGTAAAATTATGTTTTATGTAATTTTGCAAATTCTCCTAGGAGGTCGGTAAAAGACGGTTAAAAGTTCAATAAAAAAATTTTATATCTAAAATTATTATAAACTGACTCCAATGAATTACATTGAACTTATATATGTATTATGTATCTATTTTGGAAAAAAAAATTTAAATAAAATAAATTATTATTTAAATAAAATTTCATTTTTAAACTGTAACTCGGTGTTTTCACTATTCATCAAAAATTGAAAGTTTTCAGAAAAATACCAAAAATTCACCCTATAATAATTTCAATATTCTGAATCCAAAAATGAATCCCATTTTGACAGATAAAATTTAAAAAATTTCAATTATTTTGTATTACTATTCATAACGGCTAGTTTGATTGGTTGTGGTGAGTTAGAACTCAATGTTGCATACAGCACGCGCTGTTTTATTATTCAAAGAGAAGCATACGATGGAATCCAGGGTGTTAAAATAATAAAATGTGATATCAATGAGGGACCGTTAATCTACAATGAGAAATCATGGAAGGTCACACTGAAGAAGCTATTAGGAAGAATGGATCCATACAAATATGAGTTTCTTGAATCATGGTTTCATTTTAATGGAAATTGTCTTCAGAAAACAATGAGACACGTGAATCATGGGGGATTGATTTATCATAGTGTCTTGACTTAATGGAAGAGGATTGATGAAGGCAGAATGCTTCCTGAAAGCATTAGAAACCCAAAAAGGATACTTTAATCATAGTGTTTGGAGGCCATTGTTGAAGAAATCTCTACCGTATAAAGAGACTATGAGGAACAAAATAATGAATTCCATGCAATGCCAACGTACCTTGTTTGATTAATTTTTTGGTCAGATTAATTGTTCATTGGATCTTTGTGAAATTGGGGATGGAAAGTGGAATGGTCAGGTAAAATCAACATTTGAGGTGGGGGAGAGACACATATTTATATGAAACATGTCTCAGGATTCTCACAGGGTGTGAAGTGAAGCGAAGAGCATATATTGGACCCAATGATCCATCCATAAAATAAGTTCATGTGGTTGTGGGGATTTTCAAACTCACAAACGTACCATTAGCCACCATCACATGGATGATGTAGAGGTGTCTCCATGAAGGAGAATTGTGCGTGAGAATCATTTATGAATTTAGAGGCCATATTAGACAAAATTGGATTTGAACTAGCCTAGACCTTCTCCCTTTCACTAGTACCACATATTTTAGTGTCAAAAATTTTCCCCCATAGAATAGGAGATGACGGTAAATAGAGGGTAATATTCAGAGGTTCAATCGCTGAAAATGTTGGTAGGTCGTGAAGATTGAAAGCATTAATGGGGCTCTAGTCAAACATACACACATTACCCTTGATTATAGGGGTGTCATGGTCATGTTTATGCTTTATTGGTCATCACATATATAGAGGGAATGTGGTACCATTCTTCATACCAGATTATCAAGAACAACTTTGTTTAGGATATCATTTTTTGACGCCATCTGCCCCACGAACAGATCTCTTCAATCTAGGTGTCACAGAGCTTTTCCATGAAAACGATAATTTATTTAACTGAGGCATCGCAATCCTCTACTACTTTGATACTGACATAGATCCATAGGATTATTTTTTTTATCTGTAACCTCGTGAACGACCATTGTGAGTAACATTCATGTTTAGTTCCTTAAATTTTTTTATGTCTTGTATTAGAATGCTGATCAGGATGTTTTATAGGAGGTCCTTGTAGATACTAACAAATTTTGTAAAATGGTGACAATATCAAGTTTAGGGAATATTTTTAGTGCCATTAAGACCATGAATCCTTACTTTAGTTACTATCTAATTCTGATAAAGACTACCCTCTATGAAAGAGGATTCCACTATACGACATTGGCTTGAGGGACGATGTATTCATCCCAGAGTAAGTCATGGATGAACTAGAATACTAATTTAGGGTCACCCCAGTCCAATATCAGTTGTATAGGGATGCTAACAGGCACATCGTAAAAGACCATAAGTCCATCAATATTAAATACATCTATAACGATCCCAAAAAAATTGATGGGAAAACACTATAAAAAGTATAATATCTACATTAATAAAATACAATCATCAAGGTAGGATTTTGTAACCAAGTGAAGGGATTGATCGATGGTTGGGATTTGTGATAATGTATCAATTTCATAGATAAGTGGGTTTGGGCTTGTTGGGTGTGAGAGTATGGTATAGAATTTTGTATGATAATCAGGTGAGTTGGTATATATTAATTTTTATGGGCTTCCCAATTCCACATTTCTCAAACATGGGACACCATTCATGAACTATTGAGTTGATGGTCGTCAGACACCAACAAATTTCATCATCATCATGTGGATGTTGGCATAAGCCTCTAGGATCTGAATCAAATTTATTGAATCCAAATTTTTTGGGAAATTATGTTTGATTTTATACCTATTTATAATTCATTTTAGGATGAAAATAATATGCCACATCTGGAAAAGAAACTTCAAGATCATGTTCTGGACATGAAAAATGAAAAGCATATGAGCGGGGAGGTCCATATAATGTTGTCTTTTTGATATTTTCTAGACATTCCAATGAGGATACCAGAAGAAGGTGATGAGCGACTCAAGATGATTCCAAAAGGCCTCATATATATTTGAGAGGGCCCATTGGTAAAAATATTGATATTACATGAAAAATAATATTTATGCTGGCCAAATATATTTTAGAACCTATTTGTGAGTTGATATTTTTTGTGAGACTTTCACATAAGGGAGCATATAAAATCATATTTAACATGGACATGTTTATATCCACTATGTAGTGCATCATTATAGAGATATTCGTAATAGCCTGACCCTAGAACCCAGGTTCCGGTGCATTATTTTAACACATTTGAATGGGTACAAGGAATCAAATCCCAATGAACCAACCAGGTTTATAGTCTTGAAGTAACAATATACATACATGGAACCAAACAATAAAATCTAATGATATTGAAATAATATTTTAATCATAAATAATGTCTCATTGGTGCAAAATAATATAAAAAGTGTTTTTTACGAAGCTTTAGATATTAATCATTTTAGTAAAGTTTAAGGAATATATTAAAGGATTTTAAAGTGCAACGACAAGATTGCTTTCATAAATCCATAAATGAACCAAAATATATTATTTCACAAGAAAAATTGTTATTTTAAAAATTATAATGTGTATTACAATAGACTACAGAGTGAACTTCAAAATAGTTTAGAATCTGAGAAGATCATTGAATCAGGCTTGCATTTCGGATGAATATTTGAACGCTTCTTTTAAAAAATGTAACTACCCATTAAATAAAGAATGATTGTTATTGTTACACATATATATAACATTTACAAAGAATTTAAGTTGATTAAATAATAATAAATAAGTTTTTCATTTAGTTGGGTAGAGAATAAGAGAAAAATGAATGAAAATGGAGGTTTGGGTAGAAAATACTTATTACATTTGAAACAATTGTATTGAATACCCCAAAATTAATAATCACAAAATGAAACATTGAATATACATAATATAAATATATTCATGATATGAAAAATTTAATGGGAATTATTCATACACCACACACAAGTAGTTGTTGTGAATACATAATATCTCAAAAAAATGGATGTGAGATGAAGAAACCCTTAAAAACATTTAGCAGCCAAACAGTGTTACGTAAAATATCAAAAAATATTTTGATGAAATGGGTATCTCATCATTCATAAATAATATGGAATCTATGGGGGATATTGAATGACATATCCCAACATAATAAAATTTAATCTTAAAAACTATAACTTAATAAGAGTTCATGAAAAATAGAGATAATTTTAGAGGAAAAATCTACAAGATAGCGATGATGCAACATGGTTTTAGAAACCATTAAAATGATAGGGGAAAGTGTGATGCACTCCTGTCATAGCAAATAGAAATAGGAAATTTATTTTCATAATGTTGTATAGTGGCTGACTAGAGTTGTCTCACTTTAGGAGCGTTGCTGTAAGTTCAATCAATAATTTTAATTCACCTAATATAATTCTTTTTTTTTTATTTTCAATAATTATTGAAATCAATGTTTTCATGGTTTTTGGATAACTTTCAATTAAAATAATGACATGAAAAATTTATATCTAGATGAAGACATAATGAAATTAGGGAAGAAAGGTCTTTGTCATAGGCTTGGATAACACCATTTCATTCATTATTTATTTATTGTTTAAATCCAATTTGATATTTCATTTAGTGAAACCTCATTAATGAATTAATTTCCCTTGATTTATTGAGTGTGTTAATTTAGCATGCATCCAACAAACCAAACCACACATCCTCCAATAGTCAACTAGGATAACACCTCAACCGAGAATGCTATCCCAAAAAGACCTAACTCCACTGTATGGCATTTCATACGATATGGAAACACAAAATCCACTATATGAAGGTTTTAATATGAAAAGGGAGGGGAAAATAATGAATCAATGGAAAGGAATGGATTTTTGAAATAGTGTTGTGGTGGATGGCCTCCACACCCGTGCAATACACTTTCATCCCCTTCAAATAAATTTAAAACATTCTAAATTGAAGTGAAATAATGAAGAACACTATGAGTCCTACCCCATGCATGAGCCTTGAGTTAGTCAAATTGCATGGTTATTTGGATATAGATCATGATGGAATGATGGAAGATAGAAAATAAGAATGAGATTGGAAGAGCAAATTAGTGGATGAAAGGGAAACACTTTAATATAAAAAAGTTAAATTCATTATAATGGAAATGAAAACTAAAATATAAAAAATTAATTGAAAATCCTGAATGGACACTTGGCCTCCTCTCTGTGGTTCCCCAGATGTTTTTTGGGAGAAATGGAATTATTTGAGAGGTAGGAGCTCCTCTCCTTTTATAGGATGATTTCTTTCCTCCATAATTTTTCACATTGTTGATGCATTAATTGACCAAATTACATGTGGATCACTTCATTAATGTTGTTCATTAATGTGTCTTCCATTCACCCTCCACATTTTAGCTCATTTAGAAACTATTTGTAGTAGTTATGATTTTTTATTGGCAGCTTTTGTTTATGGATGAAGGATCCAGGGATCATCTTTCCAAATTATTCTATTTAATGACTGCCTAAATGGATTCAAAACATTATTTAATTTATTTTAGGAATGAATATTTTAGTACTCTTTCATCCCAAAGTAGAATAATCACATTTGAAGGTGTGTAGACCGAGATGGATGACTGTTACAGTGGTGGGGTCCACGCTATCTCCCCGGAAAATACTTTAACTTCATTGATTTTTTTACAGCATCTAGATTATTGATTCTTCTCCCTGTATGGAAGAAAAAAACGAATTAAATAAAATAATGATTCTAAAAAAACACTAAATTTTGAATTATATGTTTCAGGAAATGACAATAATACCCTTGACGTAAAAATCATTCCAAAAACATAGTATTAAACACTGATAAAAATTTATCTCATTTTTATTCAGTAATCCAAATTTTCCATTATTTTTATAAATAATTTAAATACATGGGTTTTATCATTTAAAAAAATCAAAAAAAATATTTTATTGTATTAAATATATGCACATAGATTTTCTCTGTCAAATATCCCCACACATAAACCATGCTTGACCTTAATCATAAAATCTCAGCATAGAATTTAGATAACACCCATATTACAAATATACCAATTTCAAAGTAATAAAATAAAAAAATTAATTTCATATAAAATTTTCGAAAATCCACATAAAATATCAATTTAATTTAATAATTTTTAAATAAGAAATTAATTTATATATTTTACTTTTCCCCGTTAAAAAATGATGGAATGAATTATTTCATTAATTCAATCTTCTCAATTCAGTATTATTAAAAATGCCACATCATGATTTATCTCACCTTTGAATTTAAACTCACATCTCTCATGATAAAGTTCAATTAGAGTTATGAACATAACATAATATCATTCACCTTATCCAAAAACATGTAAAATAACTACATTCTCTACTTTGTAAATGCAAAAGGCACTTAAAATCATTAGGACTTTTCAATAAATTTTCACATGACTCTTTGGCATAATTTTGGTAGGATTTGATGTTTTAATAATAAAGTCTCAAGGAAGAGGTTTATCTATTAGGTAAAATGCATGATATAAAAAAGTGTAAAGAAATTATCCTCTTCAAAGTAGAAACTCCCACATCCCCCCAAACTCAATGTAAGGTCATGATTAAAGTAAAGTATAATGAAAGATTAATGCTTCCTCTTGATTTTTTTTAATTTTGCCCTTTTTTTATTTTTTTGAATTTTAGGATTATATCAAATCACATATCCATCACCTAACCACATACGATTAGAAGATCAGTGGTCTAGATAATGGTGATTTTTGGTTCTCCAAAATCACAACCCATTTCTCACATTTTTGGTTAATTTTGTCATTTTTTAGTTAATTTTTTTTTAATTTCTAGAGGGGAAAACAATGAAGATTAATGAATGATTCTAAACCCTTTTAAAGTTCTGAAAATATCACCCCACAATTTTTCCTTACATTGTATACCATCCCTCCAACCATGATTTGCTTCACCCCCACATATAATTTTTAAAATAACATGAAAATACCAATAGTTGGGTAGGAATGGATACAAATGGATTGAAACATGGATCATCCCTATAATTTTCATTCATGGTATATATGGGATAAAAGAATAATTTTTGTAAAGTTTGTCGTTACGGATAAGAGGTTTTAAAAAATTCCTTAATCATTTTAAATGTGATTTTATGCAGTCATAGCTTTGACAAGTTAAAATGAACGTTCTAGATGGTGACATGTCCCATGATCACTCAAGAAATATGCTCAAGAATAAATAAGAAGTAAATGGTCAAGAAATCTTCTTGGGAATGAGACATATGATGTTGGAATATCACTCATGGAATTATTAATAATGAAAAATAAATTCACATGAATTTCTGAAATTTAAAGTCCGGAAAATGTTAGGGAAATTTCATTTACAGAAATATACTAATTCCATTAAATCATGAGTCAACATTTCAATATCCATGCTTCAATTTAAACATTCAATTTTTTATTTTACTCATTCAATATCATTAATATTGAAATATAAACATGGAAACAAAGTTTTCTTAAGAAACTAATGTCTCCCAGATAATTCACGTAAAGCAATAATTCAAGTGTGGACATGCAATTTATTATCATTAAAGATAAAACATGTTTTAGCCGAAAAAATGTAAGGAGTTTAAATGTTTAATCATTAAAAAATTAAAACCTTTTTGAAATAATGGTTTATTCCTCTTCCTCTATTTAAGGCTTCCTTTTCCCATATATGAACCTATATAAGAGAATTACTCACATAAAATTAAGATCATTTCAATAAAGCTCAAGAAGATAAGGGGGAGTGGGTTATATGATTGAATATTCTATGAAAATAATTTGAAATATAAAAATCATATAAATATAAATAATGGTATGATCCCCCAATGGGGCGCTGAAATTTTACTGCCTCTAGAGGGCAGTACTAGATGTTATCCAAAATAAGAGGTTGGGTGAATATTCATTAATTTTAACTTTTACATGTGTCTTTTCCCAGCATGTGCTTCAACCTTGTTCTTGAAGGTAGATCCATGGATATAGTACACCATATCCCCCCCTTCGCAAGGTGGTATAGCTTGCATGGAGGGGGTACGATGACATATAGATCCTCCTAATTCTTAGTTTCTACCTGAGAATCATCTCCCTATGCTTCCAGTGTTCCCTCAAAATAATATTCAATGTCTTTTGGGAACTCCAGGTGCTCCTCAACACGTGTATATTATTTTTCATATTCTTATAAGGCATGGTAAAGTTTGACCAAATCAGAAAAATAAGAATAATAAGGAGTGACGCTCAAATTGGATTGAATGAAATCATGAATGTTAGAGTTCCTAGAAGGATATTCTCCTTTAGCTAGTTCTGGTTCAACCACTTCTTCAGTTGAAATTACCTCATGTAGTTGATTATCACTGGATGGATGTAGGTAGTCAATTTCTTCCATCTGGACCTCAAATTCCATCAATTGGGTGGTGTCATCTTTCATAAGTGATGGCTCTTCTTCTTTCCATTGATTACGAAGATCAAGTAATTCCACACATTCATTCCAGAATTCATCCAATTCTTGTTGATCTCCCACATGTTTCTATGTAAGGATGTCATCTTATTTTTCCTCTATCTGGAGTAGAATTGGTTGAGTGAGGATGACTGATTCTTCAGGTACTGCTAAATTTACCTCCTCTACAGCTTCAAATGTGAGTGGTAAAATTTCTTCAACCATTATCTCAGGTTCTTTCTCCAGCTTAAGATCAGGTTGCTTCATCTGTGCATGAAAATAGTTAAATTCCCATTTCATTTTCCTCCCTAAATCACCCATATTGTTACTAATCCTTTCAACACATTTATTTTGATCACGATAATCAATTTATAGTTATTGATATTTCACTTACGAGTAATCTTACCGTGCCTAAAAATTTTAATTTCAATACATCATTGAAAAAAGAATTTATTTTATATTTTTCTTATAGAATAATATAAAATATTTACTGAAATGTGAATTTTGAAAACATGATCAAAATAACTAATTATCTCCCCGACATCGGTGCCAGTTTTGACGCATGACTATCTTAGGGGCTGGAAAAAAGAAAATTTATTTTCCTAATTTAGCACTGTGGATGACCAGGATCATCTCACTAAAGAAGCACTGCAGTCAGTTCAATCACTAATTCAAATTCACCCAATGTAATTATTTTTTTTAATAATAATTGAAAAGAATATTTTTGAGGGTTTTAAAAAACCTACAATTAATATAATGACATGCTGAATTCAAATCTAGATGCAAACATAATGAAATTAGGGAAGAAAGGTATTGGTCTTAAGTTTGGATAACATGGGTTAATTCATTATTTATTTATTATTTAAATTATATTTGATAATTTGTTTAAGGAATCCTCATTAATGAATTAATTTCCATTGATTTATTGAGTGTGTGATTTTAGCCTATGTCCAGCACACCAAAACACACCTCCTCCCCTAGTCAACTATGAAAACACCTCAACTGAGAATGCTATCCCAAAAAGACCTGGCTCCAATATATTTCATTTTCATCCCATATGGACTCCACAAATCCAATGTATGTACATTTTTCCTTATATAAGGGAGGGTAATAGAATGAATGATTGGAATGAAATATATTTTTAAATACTGTCAAGGAGGATAACTTCCGCAATCATACAATACTTCTAAATCCATCACAAATAAATTTAAAACATTTTAAATTCAAGTGCAATAATGAAGAACACTATGATTTATCCCCCAAATCCAAGCCTCGAGGTAGTCACTTTCCATGGAGAAGTGCATAGAGATCTAAATAGAATGTTGGAAGAGAGAAAATTAGATTGATATTGGAAGAGAAAATGGGTGGAAGAAAAAAGTGAAACACATTAATATAAAAAAGATAAATGAAATTAAACGGAAATGAAAACTAAAATATAAAATGAAATAATTAAAAGTCTCAAATGGAACATTTTACATCCTCTCCTTAGTTCCACAAATGGTTTTGAGAAGGAATGAAATGATTTTAGAGGTAGTAGATCCTCTCCTTTTATTGGTAGATTTCTGTCCTCCAATAGTTTTTACATTGTTGACCCAATAATTAGACAAATAACACATTGAAACCATCATGAAAGTTTTTCATAGATGTGTTTTCTATTCAACCTCTACATATCTACTCGTAAGGACACCTTTTATGGGCGTTATGATTTATTTATTAGTGGATTCAATTTCTAGATGGATTACCCCAAAAAATTCTTTCAAAAATATTCTTTTCAATGACCGCTTTAATGGATTAAAAAAACAATTTAATTTATTTTTAGAATGCCTATTATAGTCCTCATTCATCACCAAGGGGAATCAATTCATTTTGAGGTGTGTAGTCCTAGATTGATGTATGTTTCTATAGTGGGGTCGAAGATATCTTCCAGGAAAACTATTCAGTTTAATTGATTTTTTGTGGCCTCTAAAAGACCAATTCATCCCCTTGTCTAGTAGACAAAAATGAAGGAAATACAATAAGGATTTGAAAAAAATTAAAATCACCCAAATTGGAAATATATTTTTCAGAAAATGACCAAAATAACCGTGAAAAAAAAAATCGATCAAAAATTCATAATTAAATGCTCTTCACAATTTAGCTCATTTTTATTCAATAATATTAATTGCCCATTGTTTTTATATAACATTTGAATACATGGTTGTTTGATTTTAAAACATCAACAATTCATTATTATTTTATTAAAAATATGCACATAAATGTGTTCTGTCAAAGGGGTCACTGAATCATAGTAATCACATAAAACAATATTGAAATAGAATAAAATGTAAATAAGAACAACGTTTGAAAAAATGAAATATATAACTCATAAAAGAGATATTTAATTAAAATAAATGAAATTTAGTGTTTACCTCATGAAGTAATCTTCCTTGAGTGCCTATTTAGGAGATATGTTTTGGTATTTTGGAATCAATAATATCTCATGGACATGGAAATTGACTAAGGAAGGATATTTGGGTAGATCATAGGCACGGTACAAGGATTGAGTGGAGTGAAGAGAAGATGAAGAGATAGGGATGGTTATAGTGGCGGAGAGGAGAGGGTTTTGACTATTTTATTCATTATTTTGTTATTTCTATAAAGACAACCAGCATTGTTGTTTCATGTGACCCATAATAGTGATAAGTGAATGTGTGTTCAAACCAAGTGGCCTTACATTAATCATGGTTTCTTAAATAGTGTATTTAATTGATAATTTGATTATACTGTTTTTACTGTATTTCACTATTAATCAAAAATTTGATTCTTTCAAAAAAATCCCAAAAATTCACCATAACTAGTTTTAAATGTGCAGGATTAAATAATGAACTCCATTTTTTGAAAATAATATTCTTTATATTTTGATTTTTATTTTTGAATAAAACAATAATTTATTCCAGAAATATATTTTATAACTATAACATGTTTTATAATACTATGATAAATTAATCAAGGTCCCATAAATTTACTTTATAATCATAAGACCATAATATAATTTTTTATTACATTTAATGAAAATACATTTCTATTCTAAATTATTAAATTATTCATTAAATATTAATTTAAATATTTATGTCATACAAAATTACCAATAGTTATAATATGATTGTTTATCAACATTTAAGATATATAAATTCTATGTATACATTCATAGGTGATGTTTCTATTTTTTTAGATGTTTTCATATTATTTAGTATTAAATAACGTCTTATTAGGGTATGTCAATATTCATAGGTGTATGATAATATTCACAAAAAACATTTGTCTTATAAGACTATAAATATCTTGCTGAACACAACCATGTAGGTTAGTTTTTTGAAATTCAATTCACATAGGTGGAGAAATTATGTTTAGTTGACTTGGTTATAACAAATTTTTGTTTTTAGAGACTCAATGTTTCATGCATTCTATAATATATCTATTTGTAAATTCTTGGGTTGTTATATTATCCCCTCCTTACGAAAATTTCATCCTCAAAATTTGAAATTGAACATAGAAAGTTAATGGTTGATAATTGAAAATTCCATTTTGTGAAACTGCCTCAATTATATAGATAAAATATTTTATTAATAAGACGAAAGTTAAATTCATCTATTACTACAATACTATGAATTATAATTGTACAAAATGGTCATGGGAATATAATCATTCCATCATGTAGTGACAATAAACTGTAAAACCCCAAAAAATGATCAACATAAATGAATTTGTAAAAGGATAAAAATTCCAAAATTTAATTATTAAACAATTTATAATGATGTTCTCTAAATTTTCAACATGAACATATAATTAACCCTTTATCAACAAGAATCATCACTAATATTCACATTCCAATCATGTGAATGACTTCACCATTTACCCTCTTGAAATATGATAATAACATAAGTTACCATCAAAGCCATATTTAAATCATGAATTCATCCATATTATTTTATTATGATACATTTTATTGGATATATTCCATCAATCCAATAGTGATGTAAACTCTATCTATATAGCATAGACCACTTCTCAAAAAGATAATAATTAGTTCCAAGGTAGCCAATATATATCTGAATCAATAATTTCTTCATCATTATCCCAAAATCATATATATATTAAGGTATTAATTTCCCTCTATCATGTTTTTAAAAATAGTATCATTCTATTTAATCACATTTCCTTTATATTGTTTTTCATACCACCTCACATCCTTAATAAAATAGTACTGCAGTACAATCCTTATATAACTCATAATTCTTACAACTAGTTTATTGCTGAAAAAATATTCAAATAAAATGATTCTTGACTAGACATATTAATCATTCTACTTCATCTGTGGCAGCAACAAAACATCATCATTCTCAAAAATCATCATTTGGGGTATATTCCTTTGACACTTGGGATGTTGATTCGCATAGTGTCCCATCTCATTGCAGCTGAAGAATTGAATATATATAATTTCTTTCCTTGTATTAATATTATTAGCATGGTGGACTTTTTGTCCACACATGAAGCAATCTCCTTTTACTCTCAAGAATATAACATGGTTTTTCCTTCAACAATTATCACATTTTGGAAATACAACTTTCACTTCTACCCTATATCCATGTTTTTCCCTACAATCCTCTTATTCTTCTTATTCCCTTAAAAGATATAGGATTCAGAGAAGCCTTTACATACCTTCTCAACACATGATATTATTTCCTCATTGCATGAGGATACTTGACAGACAATATTCCTTTGAAATTATCGCTTAATACCATTAAATATATGATCCTTATTACTCATCGCATATTAGGAATTGGTGAAGTTCTCATTCATTCTATTAGGCACCATTGTTAATCAACTCCATATTATATATTAGCCCAAAATATTTTGAACCCTCTATATATATAAACATGGTATAACACATAACATTAATTTATACACCATATTTTCGAGAACCATATACATTGGTTTCTTTGGGGGAACCAATTCACCACAATTGATTATAATATGCTTATGAATTTACCAAATCATATCCCCTGGGAGTGTAACACAATGAGTGAAATAATTCCCATTGTCGTGCACTAGTTCCCATTCAAGTCTAGATCAATGTGGTGTTCTCTAGTTTTACCCCATGGTACATCTATGCAATATCCACCTAAATTTATTTGTATCTAGACAGGGATATATTTTCTTGATAAACCACATAATCTATTTGTTACCAAAATTTTAGGATTTCCTTGTATTCTTATTCGAAAATTCTATCTAGGGGTATTTGTCAGTAATCTACATTTTCTATATCTTGTTTCCTTGTTTTCAACTAAAATTCCTTTGATATCAACAATAACACCATGACCTTACAATCGTAGTGCCAGTACAATATTTTAATACATTTTCATTATTACATGGAATCAAATCTTGAAGGACCGATCTGTTTAGTAGTCTTGAAGAAACTAGATACAAACATGTATACCATAAAATAAAAGGGAAGTTAATTTAAATAATATATGAATATTGAATAATTTCTTATCTAGGTGAAATCATTTTAAAATATTTTTAAAAGAAGCTTTAGAAATTAAACATTTTATTGTGTTTTGAAGATGATATTAAAGAATTTTAAATAACAAAGACATGTTTTCTTTCCTAAAACCAAAAAAATAAAATATATTTCTCAATTTAGAATGTGTGATTTGAAAATGAGAAATATGGTTTAAAATAGATTATATAGTGAACGTAAAAATATGTATGACTTCGAGATGTTCCTTGAATCAGGATTTCATTTCGGATGATATTTAGAACTATTCTTTCATTACTTCATATTTTATTTAGAAAAAAACACAATCCATAAAAAACAAACCGAAAACACAAAAAACAACAACATATGGGGTCAGAAGTAGTGAAAACCAATGGCATCCCCTCTAATCAGATTGAACCATTCGGGCATCAAAGAAAAAAATCATGGATCGAGACGGGGTCAGAGCCTAGAACATCCAAAAAATCTAGGTGATCTGCCACATGGTTACCCTCGTACAATACATGACTGATTTTGGTACCATTAGTCGTCATACCTTTTCACTTTTTGATTATATAGGAGATGGACCAAGGAGGAGGACAATTGTCTTTGAGGTCATCATGATGGATTTTCGAATCAGTTTCATCCTTAGTAATCTCATTATCCTTCTAGAGGTAGGGGTAATACTTGTCAACATGGATTTGGCTTCCACCTAGAGGGAGGATCCATGCCCTAACCGAGAGGAAACAATCCATAATGATTGAGACCCACTTGTCCCGCACAACACCGCCTCTGCGCAGGCCCCCCGATGAACATGACCCATCGGAATTGAGTTTGAGCCCTACCGATGGCAGAGACCAGCGAACCCAAGAACCTCTAGCAACTGTCGACAGGACTCCATGGGACTGTGATAGCATCTAGATGAAGGATAGAGAATCACGCTAGGAGGGTAAGAGGAAAACCAGATCCGGAAGAATGCATTTATGCCTGCAAATGATAGATCTACCTGAGGCGTGGGTCCCTTCTAATCTCAGCTTATTTCTAGATTCCCATATTTCCCAACAACCACCAGATAATATCATTACATGATCCGTTCTCTCTGGTCCTCTATCTCCTGAACCATGAAACCATCTCTCCAAGAATGAAATTCCAGCCAGAGAAGGAGCAAAAATCCCTGTAAGATCCCTAGACCAACACCATACTGCCTGCACCCACTCCCCCGGGAAGAAAATGTGATCTGTAGTTTCCTCCTTTGAAGCAGCACAACAAGAAAACCTGGAAACCAGTGGAATTACAGAATGTTTAACGTTATCATCAGTGGGAATGGCTTGATTCCTAATATTCCATAAAGGAAAATTGAATTTCAATGGAACAACATTAGACCACAAAAGCTCATTCCACCCATCTGAAAACATCGGGGGGCTCCTAATAACATGAAAATCCTAAGTAGAAAACATCATCGAAGAAGAAGCAATGAAGACGTAGCGATCAAGAGCCTGAGAAGGAGTGATGAGATAATATAAGGCCTTCTTCTCCACATACAGCACTGTATTAATAAAGCCCGGGTGCTGGCTTGCCTCCTGAAAAGAAATGAATGGAAGTGTATATCCCGGAAATCCCAACACTTTTCCTGCCCAGTTTTGATGCCAGAAGGATATGGTACCCCTACTTATAATCTATTGCAAGTGTTCATGAAGCTCAGAGACAAGAATCACCAAATTATGTCATACCATGGAAACCCTTTCTTCCCTCAGGAGCTATCCATAGAACAAATAATGCATTGTTTTCCCCAAAGTGTAGATCGATCCACAATTTCTCATGCCAGTTTTGACTGCATACCACTGAGAGTATCATCTAGACTCTGCACATTAACACCTTCTTCCCCAGAAGGCCTAGAAACCATACTCCAAAAAGCTCTATGTTTTTTCGGTTCCTCTTGAGGATCCCAAATGAAGCCAGATAGAAGCTTTTACATGCTAGTAATGAAACCCTTTGGAGTCACAATCACCGAAACAGCATGCACTGGAGTCTCCAAAAGAACTCTATTAATGAGAGAAATACGCCCTCCGAAGGACAAGTATATATTTTTCCCATTATGAATTTAGTCTGCAATCATGGAAATAAGGAAGTCAAAATCTCAAATCCAGAGTCTAATAGTGGAAATTAAAGCCCTGAGATAGTGCAACGGAAAACAACCATGTTTCATTGCAAGATTACCATGAATATCAGAAGTTCAACTCAGAGAGCATTTAGATGATATGAAAAAATAGCTTTTCTCTTTGTTGATATGTTGATCAATCCAGTGGTAGCACTCCTCCAGATGCATATTCAAACCACTAATAGTCTTTTTCCCACCATTAAGAAACAAAGGAGTATTGTCATCAAACATTAGATGAGATATAGCCTTAGCTCTCATAGAACTCCGATATGGAAGAATCGCTCCACTATGGATACCTCTAAAAATGAGCCTACTCAAAAATTTCTTAGTGAGGATGAATATACATGGGGACAGAGGATCCCCTTGGCAGATGCCATGGGTGGCCTTAAAGAAACCATAATACTTCCCCAAAAAAGAAACCACCATCCACGGGGAACTAAAAAACCTGAAAAAAAAGATTGATATTCCAAGAAGAAAAGCCAATATTATTCAATACCTTATTAATGAAGCCCCACTCCACATGATCGTAAGCATTATTCATATCCAACTAGAGAGAAATATTAGAACCCCTTGTTTTAATGTTGAGATCCCTTATCAGTTCACGGGCAAGGGAAATTTTCCCTTAGATAGATCGACCCCTTACAAAACCATGCTGCTCCAAAGAAATCCACTGAGGAAGATAAGCAGACAATCTGGCATTGATCACACTCACAAGGATCTTATATATGAAGTTGCACATATTCACTGGTCTGTACTACAAAATGGATGTGGGACTCTGGTGCTTTGGAATCATCACCATGGTCGTAGTACCAGCAACACTCTGCAAGTTACCACCCCTGAAGAAATCCTGGATCGCTATAATAATATCTGACTTCACCACCTCCCAGGAGCCCCTATAGAATGATCCTGAGAATCCATCCAGACTAGGGGAACTGTCTAGATGAAGGTTCATCAAGGATGAGAAGATATCTTTTTCATCTGGGATAGAACTCATCCTATCATTCTCCAGAGATGAAACACGTTTGGGAATCACATTATAGAAATCATTATCTCCTCCAGGATAACCACTGGGCATATGCACATTAGGACCAGCTAGAAATTCCTTGAAATAATAGTATGCCATACTTCCAACCACATCCCAGTAATCTGTGTGAGGCCCATATTCCAACAAGATATTAGGCTTGATAGTTCTCTTTCCTTCTTTGATGCAGGCGTGAAAAAATAAGTATTTATATCCCCTTCTCTAAGCCATTTAATCCTGAAAACTTCCCTTGCCTGCCCTTCCTGAGCTAGACACAAATCCACAAGATGGTCTTTTTGGGAGAGAGCTCCTCGAAGGATTGTTCATTCCACGATTCTTCCAAACTCACATCAATACTGTCAATTTCACTAAAAACTCCATCAATTTCATTATCACTCCGAGGTAGGTCTTTGGCCCATGAAATCAGAAAGCTCTTAAGGTGACATATATTATCATGAAGGGAGGTCCAAGCATTCCCCTAACCCTGAAAACTCCACATATCCTGGACCAACTCCTGATAACTGGGCATAGACACCCATTTCTGCTGAAATAAAACCCTCTCCTGATTATCCATCCCCGAGGAAACCAAAACCAAAAGGTGGGAATGGTCAGAGATAACATGAGATAGATGGCTAACTTTGGAGGAAGATAAAGTGGAGACCTCTTCTATATTGGCTAGACATCTATCAAGATGGCTCCACGAATGGTGAGATCCCGTTCTGTTATTGCACCAGGTAAAGTCATCCCCTGAGTAACCCAAATCCGACCAATCGTTCCCTGCTATAAACTGATTAAAATCCATGCTGGAATTTCTCTAAAATGGACCCCAGCCTTTCCTCTCATCCGGGGAAGCAACAACATTGATGTCCCCACGAACAAACCATGGAGTGGTTCTTGGGTTAAAACCAATCAGATCACTCTACATCTTTACCCTATGAAGAGGGTCACAACTCCCATAAACACATGTCCAGTAGAAAATGTTACCTCCTGAGTTCACCTTAGATATGATGAATTGAACCCCAGCATGCACCAACTCCACAGTCATGGATTGATTCCAAAAGATCCAAATATGATTATTGTTTGGGTCATCATGAATAAAACCCTACATATTGATCTTCCACATATAGTGCCAGATCTTTGCATGACTTTTTTTGATTCAACGATAGCCACGGCTGCAACCCTGTGCTCTCTAATAATAGAAACAATAAAATATGTCTTCACCCGAGCCCTGATACCCCTAGAATTCCATAGAAGAATAGGAATAATTGAAAATTGAGGGCTCTAGCTTTGGCCCCAGAACTAGTAGCCCACTAGAAATGGGAGATATACATCTCCTTAATTATCCTGACCTATAAACGGGTACGAACACCCTCACTGGAAAATTTCCACACTTCAACCAATAGAACCGGGCACCCCGGACATGATTTGGTTTCATATACAGGACAAGATCCATTCAGAGGAGAAACCTCTAAAGCCGAGGGAAGATGAGAAAGTCCACCCATAGGCTGATCTTGATGGCACACCAACAGTTTCTCTAGATGAAGGACATAAGGAAAACTCACTAGACATGCACTATTTGCAGACTGAGGCACAGCCACAACTTCCACTGGAATGGCTGGCAAAACCATAGGAAAAATAGGCTCAAAGGAGGCTGAAAATGAAGCTCAACTGAAAGAGATCATTCCCCATACAGATAGACATCTAGCAATAAATTATTCAATTATGAGGTCGTACAAACAGAAGAAACAGAGAGAAAAGCTTCCTGAAGAGAGAGCCCACCAGACGAATCACACAAAACTAAGTCCCTTCCGAGAGCCTCAGCAACCTCATGAGTAGAGGAACACACCAACCCTTGCATAGGTGATGGAGAAGCCACCTTGGGAGAAAACATAGGGACTGAGGTGATAAACTTCAGGTCCTTTGAAGGAGGTTGAGCCCGCACAAAAACCCTGGATGATGAAGCCTGATAAGATCGCCTCTGAAAGGCTTGGCTGCTTCTGCGACAAATCAGAAGCGATTGGCCCTGCAGCATACAATGAGAGAAAAACCACGGAAACACTGGATAGAGGACCTCTTGATTACAAGAGATACCATCTTGATCTTGAAGAAGAATCTTGCAGGGTGGGGGAAGAGAAGAGTCAAATTCGACACAAATGTAGGCCACCGAAAAATCATCGATGTTGGATGTGCTAGTATCAAGGCATATGAAGCCTCAAAAAGCATCACCAATAGCTTTAAAAAACCCCCTATTCTGTAATGGAAGAGGAAGACCCAAGAGATGATCCCAAACTGCAGCCATTGGGCATTCCTTGCCACTATGCGCTCTCCAGGACCAGCGTTAAAGATTGAAGGCCCATCGGCCAAACCTCTGAGGGACCAAACACCATGCACAAACAAAATCCGCTTCTGAGGAAATAACCAAACAGAAGAAATTCATGTGGATAGCCAAGATCTGGTCACCGTATTAAATACCCCAAGATAGAACAAACCTTCTGAAAACCGCTAAGGGGGGCTTCGCTTCCCCAAACCGAGCCACAAGCGACCATTTAAGGCAAGCCTCCACCGCCAAAAGAGCCGACCATGTTAAATCCAGAGAAATACCACTATCTTCACACGAGACCTTTAATATCGAGATGAACACCTATGGGAAATAAGGATGAGGTGCCGCACTTGATGACCCGTAGAGAACATCCTTAAAGGAGCCACGCCAACCAGGAGCAGGAATGGGGCTAATGATGCCACCGGGCACTGAAGTAGGAGACGCCGAGACGGAGGGGACCTTTGGTGGGCAGGAGGAGGGAAACCCAACAGAATGAAAATTTGAAATGGGAGGCAGCACGTTAAATGTATTCTTCTGAGTGGAAGAGGATGCCTTTCTCTTTTAAAAAGTAGAACGATTCTTTTAAAACAAGTAACTCCTCATAAAATAAAGAAGGATTTTGATTTGTATTCATATATATAACATTTAAAAAGAATTTATGATTAGTACATAAGAAAAAATAATTATTTCATGGAGATGAGTATAGAATAATATCAAACCGAAAGAAAATGGAGGTTCAGTTAGAAAATACATAATACTTTGGAATCAATTGAATCGTAATCTGCAAAATTAATAATTATAATACGACACATTGGATATCATAAAAATAAATATATTATTGATATGAAATATTAAATGTGAATTAAACATACATTATAAAAAAGTACAAGTATTCAATACATGATATCTCACAAAAATGATATTGAGATGAAGAAACCCTTACGAAAATTCAATAGCCTAATAGAGTCACTGAAAATTCCATAACATATTTTGATGAGAGGGGTATATCATCATTCTTAAATAATCTGTACAGCAAGGGTGGTATGCTATGAAATATCCCAATATAATCCAAGTTAAATGAAAAGACAATATCATAATATGAGTTCTTGAAAAATAAAATAGATTTTCAGATGAAAATTATTTAGCATAACAACAATGCAACAAGGTTTTAGAAAACATAAACAATTGAGTTGCAAGGGGCTATCCATTCATAGTGGACTCATAAAACAATATTGAAAAAGTATAAAATTGATATAAAAACATGGTATGGAATATTGAAATGCATACCATATAAATTATAACATGATGGGAATAAAATTAAAATATTTTTCACCTCTTGAAGAAATCATCCTTGAGTGCCCCATTACGAGAGAGGGTTGGGACTTTTAGATAGAACCAGAGCTCTTGGATTTGGAGTGTTTCTAAAAAGGGTATTTGGTAAGATATTAAACAAGGAATAATTATTGAGGGGAGTGAAGATAAGAGGAATTGAGGGGGGTTTATAATGGATGAGATTAGTGAATTTGGAGGATTTTATTCATTATTTCACTATTTTCATTAAGACAACCAATAGAGTTATTTCAAGTGAATCATAATACTGATAAGCTCATGTGAGTTCTAAGTGGTTTTATATCACTCATAATTTCATAAATAGTGTGTAACACCCCAACCTTCCACGGTACGCATCTCCTCAAATAATATAATTGTGTGTATTGTACGCAACTTCGAGTTCTAACACACCACAACCAATGAAACTAGCCGTTATGAATAGTAAAACCCACTTTTTAAAATTTTCTCAATTTTATCTTTCAAAATAACTTCATTTTTGGATTCATAATAATGAAATTAGCTTAGGGTAAATTTTTTGTATTTTTCTGAAAACAATCAATTTTTGATGAATAGTGAAAAAACACTAGGTTATAATTTAAAACCAAATTTTTATTTAAATAATTATTTATTTTATTTAAATTTAATTAATGTCAAAATGGAAACATAATACCAATATATATTCAATGTAATTCATTGGAGTTAGTTTAGAATAATTTTAGATATATAAAAATTTTATTGAACTTTTCACCGTCTTTTACCCAACTCCTAGATGAATTTGGAAATTCAAAAAATAATTAATTTTATGGCTTCTGTGAGTGAAATTTTGAAAATACGACAGACACTATTAATATCAAGGAGTAAAAATTGGTTCAATAAGATAAAAATAATTTTATGTGAATAGTAACTTTTAACTTTTATTTACCACGGTTAAAAGTAAATAGGGTAATTTAGGGTAAAAATGATATTAATATTACCCTAAAAGAAGTCCTAATTCTATTGGAAAATTGTATATGAACCAAAAAACCTTAGGAAAAAAATATTATCATATTGTTACACAAGGTTTAGATTAGGAAATTTATTGTTATTTAATTCAAAGAAGAGTTAAAAGAGTTAAAATCAACGTTTAATTACTAAAACATTTTTAATATAGGGTTATACATAACATAAATTCGATTGTAAATATTAATTAGAAATCTGAAAATATTTCCTATATAATGATATTTTATTTAGAATTTTTAGACATTAAATAATTTAATATATCGATGACAAAGTGGTGATGCAGTAATTACCTAATTAATGAAATATTAAAATAATTGATATTATAAATATCAAAATAAATGTAATTTGAGACTTTTATTAATTCCACTAAATTCTTATGTTAATATGAAATATTTGGACTGGTTATATAAAATTGTTTCGAATTAATAATGCTGTTATGAAATTATCAAAAACAAAATACCAAATAGTGTCAAAATAAACATAAAAGAGTTTTTAAAACAAATATTATACTGATATTATATTCCTAAAAATCTATGGTTTGGCCAAAGGACTTATATAATGATAGGTGTATCATTCATGGACCACTTGGGGTTCACATGGAGGTATATAGTACATTTATTAACTATATAATATAAAAATACAAAGAGACATGGTAAATGTCAAACTATATAACTAAGAGTTAAATATAAATGATAAGGTTAACATAGTGACCCAAACCTATATAAAATCTATTTATTGAACTGATTTTGACCCATATCCACCTTAACCTATAAATAATATACTTTGGAACCATTAGAAAGTCAATATGAATTTATTATAAAATAATATTTCTAGCTTTTCCAAAGGTTCCCTCACCCCTCTTATAAAAGGCCACTCCCCCTTCTCTCTAATTCACACATTGAAAGCCTTTTTTCTCGGCCAACCCATGCCCAAATATTCTATGAACTTCCCTCAATTCAACATAGAGGCCTTATTTCAATATAAAAGCTAGCCTAAGGATCCCTTTTGATCAATTCAAAAAGAAGAACAAGAATAAGAGGTAATGTTTTCACCACCCTCCTTCAAGTTCCTTTCTTCTTCAACTTCTTCTTTCTATGTTATTTCCATATAAAATAATAACTCCAACATATTATATATACTTTGATGATATTATAAATATGGTACAACCATATTCACTGTTTTATACATCTTTTAAATGACTTGTCATTATACGTGCGTACGTACGGCATACCGTCTCCACGTCGGGGTGTAATTGTTATTCAAAGCATTATTATTTGGATGGATATGAAAATGATATGTAATTGAAGTAAATAAGAAATATAACATTATATTGATTCTTTATATATGATATACCTTCTAATAATATATTATTTTAATATCAAAAGATTGATATTGTCGCTCGTGCGTACATACGGACTACCGTCTCCACGAACGGGATGAAATTCATTCCCCATCATATACATTCAAGAATAATTCTCATTTTATTGTTAAATGTAATGTTTAAGGACTTGATATAATTCTAGATATGAATAATATACAACCTATCCATAACAAACACGACTTATGTAACAAACTATATAAAAAATGAGTTTGTTAACACCCGAAACGATGATAATACTATGATATTAGTAACAAAGAAACGTTAGAAGATAATATATGATATTATATTAATGTATATGATTATTTTGTAATTTAAGAACAATTATTTCACCATTATACATGAGGTTATCCTACCCTTAACCAAGGAAAAGTACCCGTTAAGGGTTTATTTCACAATCTCTTGATTGTCCGAGGTTGTTTATATGAAATTATCTACTGGGACAATTTTATCATCCACATACATGTTTCTTAAAAATGTATTTCAAATCATTCTAAAAATTTTACATACTATTGGTTAAATTCATTTATACCCTTTTTGACTTTTTATAAGAAGTTTATAAAGGAACTTTTCTGTCGTTTTTCAAACAATGTCCTTTTTAACTTTTTCAAAAGAATTGAGGTAAGAATGTCTTTTTTAACTCATACAGCTGGTGCAGATATTTTCCACCATTATAAAATCTTCTTTGATTCCCTTAAAATCTTAGAAATATATTTTCAAATTAAATGTTTTATTTTATAATTGTTTTTGTTTAAATGATTTTAAAAAATGATATATTTCTCCCAAATAGTTATGATTTCATCTATGTCAACATTCTTTGATGGATTTTAAGCATATTTGATGTTTATTTTTTATGATACAAAACATCCATATTGTATTGAAGGTTTTGTGATATGTTTGATCGTGGATGTGTTATTTTTATAACATTCATGGTTTATGGAGAAAGTATTGACATTTCGTATTCTAGTTTTAATAAGAATGTATATGTTATTTTTAAACATGTTCATATGAGGAATGAATTGGGATTAATAAGTGACGGGTGGAGCCCGCTATAGCTCTTCGATGCATCAGTAGGTGTCATGAGACAATCTAGTGTATTGGAACAAGGCCTTGAAAAAATCTTATTTTTAGACCTGGAACAAGGCCTTGACTATGTGGTTATGATAGTCTAGCATAATTCATTCCATCATTATGAATGTGGTTATTGATATTGCATGTGATTATTATACTAGTAGAATATCTATGTGAATAAGTAAAGGAAATTATTTCATTTTATCTTTTCCATATTATGCTGAAGTTCATGTTTAAAAGGATTTTGTTTTAGTTGTACATTTCCTTAAATGTCTAGGCTTATTTATGAATGTTTCCGCTATATTGTTATCTTTACAGGGTATTTGAGCTCACCCCTTTCTATGTTTTATTTTTCCCAGGATTTGAATAAGTATTTTATGAATGAACTGCAGGGATAGTATGAGGGGATTTGAGTGTGGACTATGGAGAATATGTTGTTTTATTTTTCATTTTATGAGGTAATGTAATACTTGTGAATGTGTCTAGTGATTCCAAGGATACTAAACTAGTCCGTCATTCGAGATGTGATCTTTTGAGAACATGGTAATGTTTTTTAATAATGCACTGACTCTGGGTAACTGGGGTCTGGAGGTTACAGTTTGTATTAGAGGAAGTTTAGTACAAACATTGGAAACTGGATTTGGATAATCTATGATTAGAGCACATAGACCTAAGATGGACTTTGAGGATTATTATTGAAGAACATCCTAGAATTTTGGTATTGTAGAGATTTTGTAAGTCTTCCGAGAAAAACATCCATGTCTGGATACTAGCAGGTAGAAGCGGCTCTGGCACAGAGGTACCTAGTGGTAAAAATCAACAACACCGCTTTGAGCTAGACTTGAATGGGAACTGGTGAACGATAACAGGCCTTCCTGCACTCTTGAATATGACACTCCTGGGGGATATATTTAGGACAATTCTCATTTTCTTTACAAACCATTATAAAGGAAAAAGATCAAGCCAATGTTTTTTAATAATTCACCGACTTTGGGTAACTAGGTTTGGGGCGTTACTGTTGGTATCAAAGGATGTTTAATACAAATCATGGAAACTAGATTTAGATAAACACTTATTAGATCACATAGACCTAAGATTGACTTTGAGGATTTGTATAGATGAACAACCTATAATTTTGGTATTGTATAGATTTTATGAGTTTTCTGAGCAATACATCCCTGTCTGGATTTGAGTAGGTAGAGGCGGCTATGGCACTTATATACCTATGGGTAAAACACAAAAACAATGATTTGAGCTATAATCGAATGGGACCTGGTGCACGACAATGGGCCTTACTGCACTCTTGGTTACGACACACCCGAGGGATATGCTTAGGATAATTATCATTTTCTTTACAAAGAATTATGAAGGGTTTATGAGTATATATCGTGTAAAGGAAAAAAAATTGATTATGGATTATATCCATAAAATGTTCAATTCATGTTTTGTTTTTTACAAGTTTAGATTAATGTATTTCGATTCATAAACTAATCTAGCGTATTCCATTGTTTAGAAATGTTTCTTAGTGGAAGAAATGGACACTGTATCAATGCACACACTCCATGTAGAGATTTCCCTCCAACAAAAGATAATTATAGTGGATTTGGTGATGCAACGGGTGCTGATCAGCTAATCACCATACTGGGAAATTTCAATCAGGGTATGAATAATAACCTTACCCGTATGGAGAACCTTAATCTGCAGTGTGGAGGATCAATGTTAGATATCTTCATGAGGAAACTGCCACCAAAAATAAATGGGAGTACAAATCCATTGGTTTTTTAACAATGGATAGTACCCTAGAGAAAATATTTCTGGCTTTGGGGAGTAGTGAATGGGAAAATGTTATCATGGCAGTTTATCGCCTCATTGGAGGTGCTGATCAATGGTGGTCATTAATAAAAAACAAAAATGAAGATGTTGAAGTATCAAATATGGATTTGAGAGAGTTCAAATATCTTTTCATAGAAAAATACTATCCTCGAGACCATCGAGCAGATATGGAAAGGCAATTTCTGAGTTTGAGAAAAAAGGAGAATGAGAATGTCGCAAAGTATGAGGATAACTTTGCAATGATAATGAGGTATGCTGCAGATTATATACGTAACCCACCAAGTAAGATTGATTGTTTCTTTTATGGGTTAAAACCATTTATCCATCAAGTATTCCTCTCACAAACCTTCTCATTGTGTGAAGATATTTTCTCATGCGCTGTCAAGATAGAAAAATAATTCTATAAGTCTTATGACTTTAAAGAAATTCAAGAGAAGAAGAGATCTGCGGATCACTCTAGAAATGGAAATAATGGGAAGAAGGAAAAATTTGAATATCTATCCTGTAGTAAATGTGGGAAGAAACACACCGGTACTTGCTTGAATGGAATGAGATTCTTTTAAAAGTGTGGTGAAAAAGGCCACGAAGCCCGTGATTTCATGTGTAAGACAGAAGCTACCACTATTCAATGCGACAACTGTAGGGAGATGGGACATTATTCAAATGAATTTCCTAAGCATCAGGGGAACATACCTCAGAAAAGGCCACAGGATCAAGGCCAATCTTACGGTACCACTACTACAGAGGTAGAAGCTCCGAAAGACGTGGTGGAAAGTAATTTAATGGTTTACTCAAGTTTAGAAAATTCCTTATTTAATTCTAGATCATCGCATTGTTTGATATCTTCCCATTTTGATAAGAAAATTTGATATTTCCAATTTTATTTAATAAATGATTTGTCAGTTAAAAACTCCCAAGGGAAGTATCCTTGCTACAATGTTCTATGGATATATTCCCATTAGGGAATATAAATGTTTTTTATCTTATGATCTCATCGTCTAACCCATGATTGAATTTGATATAATCCTCAATATGGATTGTCTTTCAGACCATGAAGTGAAATTTTATTTTAGAAGGATGTTACAATTTTTGATGATGATGATAATGAACACCTTATCTTTAGACCTGAATCATCACCACCTGATTCTTATCATGATCCACCCCCAGTAGCTCGACTGAATTCAATTATTAGGGAGGAAGAGAATGAAATAATTTGTGGGTGAGGAACAAAATGTTCAAATATATGATGTTCCTATTGTGAGAGAATATGTTGATGTGTTTTCAGAAGATTTACCCGGGCATCCCCCAGAATGATAAATTGTGTTTTCCATTAATTAAATTACAGGTTCAAGGTCCATATCGAAGACCCCTTATAGAATGGTCACTGTAGAATTAGTGGAACTAAATAAACAAGAAGAGGAATTGAGTAATAAGGGATTTATTTTCCAAAGTGTTTCTCTATGGGGAGACCCTGTTCTTCTTGTTAAGAAGAAAGATGGATCTATGATGCTATGTATCGACTACAGGGAAATCAATGTTATAAAAATAAAGAACAAGTATCCCCTACCTCACATTGATGATTTATTTGACCAACTAAATGGAGCTCAATACTTTTAAAAGATTTACCTTTGATCTGGATACCATCAGTTGTGTGTGAAGAATGAAGACATTCCAAAGGCAGTATTCCTAACCAGGTACGGGCATTACGAGTTTACAGTAATGCATTTTGGTATAACTAATGCACCCTTTTTTTCATGGATCTAACGAACTGAGTTTTCAAGGATTATCTTGATGATTTTGTAGTGGTATTTATTTATGATATCTAGGTATATTCCAAAAGCAACAAAGACCATGAAAATCACTTGCGCATTATCCTTAAGAATCTTAGAAGACATGAATTATATGATAAGTTTAGAAAGTGTGAATTCTGGCTTCAGGAGATCTCTTTTCTTGGCCATATTGCCTCTAAGGATGGAATCTCTATTGATCCTTCTAAGACCAAGCCAATCCTTGAATGGCCAGCCCCAAGGAGGATAGCTGAGGTATGGAGTTTTATTGGTTTAATAGTTTATTATCGACGTTTCATCTAGAATTTTTCCTGATTGGCTAACCCATTAACGAAGCTCGCACGTAAAGGGTTTAAATTTGTTCTGAAAAAAGAGTGTGAAGAATGTTTTGAAGAATAGAAGAGATGATTATTAAATGCTGCTATATTTTCTCTATCATCTAGGATTGATGGTTTTGTTATTTATAGTGATGCATTGAAGAATTGACTTGGTTTTGTCCTTCTGTAGAATGATAGAGTTATTGCCTATCCATCATAACAGCTGAAAATTAAAGAGAAAAACTATCCTACTCATGATCTTGAGTTAGAAGCTGTGATATTTTATTTGAATATTTGGAGACACTATCTCTATGGTGAGAAATATGGTATTTATACTGATCACAAGAGTTTAAAGTATATATTCTCACAGAAAGAACTCAACATGAGGCAAAGGAGATGTCTTGAACTACTCAAGGATTATGATTGCGTGATACACTACCGGCAAATGAGATTACTTGAACTACTCAAGGATTATGATTGTACAATACACTACCACCCAAGGAAGGAAAATAAGGTTGAAGATGATTTGAGTGGAAAGGGTCATGGAGTTTTGAACAAGATTAGAGTTTAAAAGGATCATATATACATGGATCTAGTAAATATGGATATGGGAATCACCATGGAAGTTGAAACATCAATGATTTTTCAAATGTTTCCCAAACTATCTTTATTAGAAAGGATAAAGAGTTCTCAGACCGATGATAAAGAGTTTCAAAAGAAGATTAATGCTATAAATGATCGGAGATTGAGTGACTTTGTGTATGAACATGATATTTTGAAATTTGGGTAGAGACTTTGGGTTCCTGATATACATGATCTTAGAAGAGAATATTTGGATGATGCTCATAGTTCCAATTTCTCTATACACCCTAGGAGCACAAAAATGTATTGATATTTTAAGGAACATTTTTGGTGGGACAACATGAGGAGGGAGATTGCTAATTTTGTGTCAAGATTCATGGTTTGTCAACAAGTGAAAGCTGGAAGGCAACAACCTGGTGGTGTATTGTAACATCTTCCCATAACAGAGTGGAAATGGGATAATATCACCATGGACATTGTCATGATACCACCAAATACTCCTATAATGAATGATGCAATATGTGTCATTGTTGATTTTCATACCAAGGCAGAGGATTTTCTTACTTTAAGGGAAGATTTACCACTTGAATTTCTAGAAAGACTATATATTAATGATGTTGTGAGACTTCATGGAGTACCCATATCGATTGTTTTTATCATGATCCACGTTTTAGATCAAGATTATAGAAAATTCTTCAGAAAGAACTGGATATTGAACTTCATTTCAGCACTGCCTACCACCCTCAAACTAATGAACAATCAGAATGGACTATTCAAGCCTCAGAAGACATCTTTGGATCTTGATCACTTGAATTTCAGGGTATGTGGGATCAATATTTAACTATGGTATAAATTTCCTATAACAATAGCTTATATTCAAGTATTCAGATGGCACCATATGATGCATTATACAAAAATAGATCTCGCACACCAACCTTTTGGGATGATGTTGGTGAGAGAAAACTCATAGGCCCATAACTGGTGGAGGAAATGATAGAAAAGGAGAAGTTAATGAAAAATCACATCAAATCAGCTCAAAGTAGGCAAAACAGCTATGCCGATAACCGAAGGAATGATTTGGAATTTCAGGTAGGAGATTATGTTTTCTTGAAGATATCTCCATGGAAGGGAGTTATACATTTCGATAAGAAAGGTAAATTGAGTCCCAAGTACATCAGAACATTCCAAATTCTAGAACGAATTGGGGCTGTAGCTTACCATTTAGCAATTCCACCAAGCCACTCCAAAGTTCACGATGTGTTCCATGTATCACTATTGTGAAAATACATGCCTGGACCAACGCATGTACTTACATACGAGAAATTAGAACTAGAACCATATCTCTCTTATTGGGAAGATCCCGTCAGGATTATTGATATAAGAGAACAAGTACTGAGAAACCGGACGACTCGTCTGGTAAAAGTTCAATGGAGAAACCATAAGATGGAAGATGCAAACTGGGAACCCGAGGAACATATGATGAAGAACCACCCGAGTCTTTTCATGCAGTAATATTCTATAAATTTCAAGGATGAAATTATTTGAATGAGGGGAGAATGTAACACCCCAAGCTTCCATGTTATGCTTCTCTTTGAATAATACAATAGTGAGTGTTGTATGCAACTTCGAGTTCTAAAACACCACAACCAATAAAACTAGCCGTTATGAATAGTAACACCCACATTATGAAATGTTATTAATTTTATCTTTCAAAATGGACTTCATTTTTTGATTCAGAATATCAAAATTAGCTTAGGGGGAATTTTTTGTATTTTTCTGAAAACATTCAATGTTTGATGAATAGTGAAAAAACATAAAGTTATAGTTTATAACCGAATTTTTATTTAAATAATTATTTATTTTATTTAAATTTAATTAAGGTCAAAATAGATACATAATACATATATATTTTCAATTTAATTCATTGGAGTTAGTTTAGAATAATTTTATATATATACAAATTTTATTGAACTTTTCACCGTCTTTTACCCACCTCCTAGAAGAATTTTGAAATTCATATAAAAAATTATTTTACTTCTTCTGTTAGTGGAATTTCAAAAATCATAGAGATGCGGTTAATATCAAGGAGTAAAATTTTGTTCAATAAGATAAAAATATTTTTTCGTGAATAGTAACTTTTTACTTTTATTTACCACGGTTAAAAGTAAATTGGGTAATTAAGGGTAAAAATGATATTAATATTACCCTAACACATGTCCTAATTCTATTTTACAAGTGTATCCTGACCAAAAACACCCTTAAGAATAAAATATTATCATTTTGGTCCATTTGGGTTAAATTAGGTCATTTATTATTATATAATTCAAAGAAGAGTTAAAGAGTTAAAATCAAAGCCTAGTTATTAAACATTTTTAATATAGGGTTATACATAAGATAAATTAAATTATAAATATTCATTATAAAGCTATAATTATTTCCTACATAATAGTATTTTATTTATAATTTTTATACATTAAATTGTTTAATATATTTACGACGGAATGGTGATGCAATAATTACCTAATTAATGAAATATTAAATTAATTAATATTATAAATATCAAAATAAATGTAATTTGAGACTTTTAGGAATTACACTAATTTTCTAGATTAATATGACATATTATGATGGGTTATATAAATTTTTTGTGACATAATAATGATGTTATGAAATTATCAAACACAAAATACCCAATAGTGTCAAAATTTACATAAAAGAGTTTTCAAAACAATTATTATATTGATATTCTATACCTAAAAATAAATTCATTAGCAAAGGGACTTATATAATGATAGATGTATCATTAATGGACCACTTGGGGGTCTCTTGGAGGTATATGGTATGTTTATTAACTATGTAATATAAAAATACAAAGAGACATGGTAAATGTAAAACTATTGAACTAAGAGTTAAATATAAATGACACGGTTAATATAGTGACCCAAACCTCTCTAAAGTATATTGGATGAAAGGATTTCGACCCATCCCCACCTTAACCTTTAAACAATTGACTTTCTAACCATTAGGAACCGAATATGAATTTATTATAAAATAATATTTCTTGCTTTTACAAAGATTCCCCTCACCCCTCTTATAAAAGGGTACTCAACCTTCTACCTAATTCACACCTTCAAATCCTTTTTTCTAGGCCAAACCCAGCCCGAATATTCTCTAAACATCCCTCACTTTATCCTAGAGGCCATATTTTAATCAAAAAGCCAACCTAAGGAGCCCTTTTGGTCAAATCAAATGGAAGAACCCGAATAAGAGGTAATGTTTTCACCACCCTCTTTCAAGTTCCTTTCTTCTTCAACTTCTTTTTCTATGTTATATCCATTATAAAATAATAAATCCAGTTTCTTCTATGTAATGTGATGTTATTATAAATATGGAACCACTATATTAAGTATTCTATCCATCCTTTGAATGACATGTCACCATACGTGCGTACGTACGGCTTACCGTCTCCACATCGTGGTGTAATTGTTATTCAAAACATTATTATCTGGATGGGTATGATAATCATGTGTAATTGAATTAAATAATAAATAATACATTATAATGATTATATATATATGATATACCATCCAATTATATATTATTTTAATATCAAAAGAATAATATTGTCGCTCTTGTGTATGTACGGACTACCATCTCCACGAACACGATGAGATTTATTCTTCATCGTATCCATTCAAGACTAATTATCATTTGATGATTAAAAGTATTTTTTAAGGACTTTATATCATTCTAGATATGAATAAGATACAACCTATCCATAAAAAACATGACTTATGTAACAAAACATATAAAAGAAAATGAGTATGTTAACACCCGAAACGGTGATAATACTAAGATATTATTAACAAAGCAGTGTTAAAAGATTATATATGATATCATATTAATGTATATGATTTTTGTATAATTTAATAACAATTATTTAACCATTATACATGACGTTAACCTACCCTCAACCAAGGAAATGTACAAGGTAAGGGTTTATTTCACAATCTCTGCATTATCCAAGGTTGTTTGTACATAATTATCTTCTGGGGCCTTTTTATCATCCACATCCATGTTTCATAAAAATGTATTTCAAATCATTCTTACTATTTTATAGACTATGGGTTAAAGTCATTTATACCCTTGTTGACTTTTTATAATTTGTTTATAAAGGAATCTTTCTATTGTTTTCCAAACAAGGTCCTTCTCAACCATTTCAACAGAATTAAGTTAAGAAAGTCTTTTTTAACTTATACGACGGGTGCGGCTATTTTACACCATTATAAAATCATTGAATTTTCCCAAACAATCTTATAATGTTATTTTAAAATTAAATGTTTTATTTTATAATTATGTTACTTTTAAATGATTTACAAAAAGAGATATTTCACTCAAATAGTTTTTATTTCATCTATGTCAACATCCTTTGATGGATTTTAAGTTTATTTGATGTTTATTTATTATGATACAAACCTTACATATTGTAATGAAGGTTTTTTGGTATGATTGACTATGGTTGTGTTAATTTTATACCATTCATGGTTTATGGAGAATGTATTGACATTTTTATGCTATTTTTAATACGAATGTTTATGTTATGTTTAAACCTGTTCATATAAGGAATGCATTGGACTTAATAAGTGACACATGGAGCCCTATATAGATCCTCGATGCATCAGTAGGTCTCATTAGACAAATTAGTGTCTTGGCATAAGGCCTTGACGAAATCTTATTTATAGACTTGGCACGAGGCCTTGACTATGTGGTTATGATAATCTGGCATTATGCATTCCATCATTATGAATGTGGTTATTGATATCGCATGTGATTATTCGACTAGTATAATATCCTTGTGAAAAAGTAAATGGAATTATTTCATTTTATATTTTCTATATTATGCTGATGATCAAGTTTAAAAGGCTTTTGTTTTAGTTATACACTTCCTTAAATGTTATGCTTATTTAAGAATGTTTCTGCTATATTGTTATCCTTACTGGGCATTTCTACTCAACCCTTTCTATGTTTTATTTTTTCCAGGATGTGAAAATGTATTTAATGAATGACCAGCATGGATAGTATGAGGGGATATGAGTGTGGTCTATGGAGACAGTGTTGTTTTAGTTTTAATTTTATGATGTAATGTAAGACTTATGAATGTATCTAGTGATTCCAAGGATACTAACATAATCACTAGTTCAAGAATTTCTCTTTTGAGATCATGGCAATGTTATATAATAAGGAACTAACTCTGGGTAACTAGGGTCAGGGCGTTACATAGTTTATTTAACTGATAATTTTTTATATGGTATTTTACTGTATTTCACTATTCGTAAAAAAATTAAGTATTTTAGAAAAATACATAAAATTAACCTTAACCAAATTTCAATGTGTAGAATTAAATAATTTAATACATTTTTGAAAATATCATCTAAATATTTTTAATTTAATTTTTAAATAAAATCATAATTTATTACAAAAAACAACTTTAAAACTATTTTTCGTTTTATAACACATTGAGAAATTAATCAAGGACCCTTAAAATTATTTTATAATTATTAGATAATAAAGTTAAAATTTGTGATTACATTTTATGAAAATAAGCCACCATTTTAAGTTATTAAATTAATCATAAAATTGAAATTTGAATATTTATGTCATACAAAAATACCAATACTTATACTATAATCGTTTTTCCACTTTTAAGATGTCAAATTTTTATTTATACATTAATGGGTGAAGTTTATATTTTTTTGTATGTTTTACTATTCATTACTATTCATAAATTTATGTTACTATTCATAATTGTATGATACTATTCACCAACATAATAATTTTCCATTTTCAGAATCTAAATATCTTACTGAATGCAGCAGTGTATGTCAGTTTTTCGAAATTAAAATCATAGAGGTTTAAAAATGATGTTTACATGACTAAGTTACAACTAAGTGGTGTTTTGTAGAGACATAGTTTTTCATGAATTCTATAATAAATCTATTTGTAAATTAATGGGGTGTTAAAATATTGGTTATACTGAAGTTGTATAAAGTATTACAATATATCAATGGTTGGAATATTTTATTGCATTTATGCATGCCATTTCACATTTTTTACATATAGATAGTGGAGTACATGAGAGTTTATAAATACCTCAATCCCATCACCCACCCCAAAAACTATTAACTAGTTATTTGGAACATCGTGAATTGTTTTCTACTAATGCTTTTTATTGTGGAATTACTAAGCTAGATATGATGAGAAAATCAGTTTCTATTTCATCAATTCCCTTGATGGGAGAAATCATGGATGACAGTTCAAGAAGTATATAGAAGTGATCATATCATATATAATTTTGAGGTAGAGTACTAGTGGCATGGGTGGAATGTGATCCGATATCTGAATAGAACACCCCTCACTATTTTTTGAGGAAATTTAGATTTCTACAGAGGCTGGCCATGAGGATTTACACAAGATTATTTCATCAAGAACACTAATGTGTGATATGATAACTCTATATCATGTTCTCACATGTAGATAAAAATATTTTGAGTGAACTGCCACAATCCATTACTGCATTTGGGTTATTCCATGAATATGCACTGAAATGGGATGTTTTCTATTCAGGAGGAATAATGATGAAGCGCATGATCAATTCCAATGAAGGATTGGACCCCTTCCCTTTGAGGATGAGGTTGAGCGGTAGTAAGGGATCATTATAGGGTAGGTGCATATTTAAATCATGGTGACGTTTTTGTGGTAGCAAGGATGCAGTCCAAAGACTAGTATGGATCAGAGATGATTGGAGAGAAGTAGTAGTACCAAATATATTGGTCCTAGTAGTGTTTAATTGGGAGAAAGGGGATCCATCATAGGTGTTTTGATGGATGTATACTCTGGATCCTTAGGAGAAACTGTGCTATTTGGTGATTCCTCACATCACATTGTATTTTGAGGCTTGGAATCCCTCAAATACCTTCAAAGAGTTAGTCAACACTGATAACCTGTGGGATCATCTAAAGAGGTATGGGATGTAGAAAGAAGGGAATGAATTTTAAGAACATAGATTTAACGCATCGCAACAATAGGTAGATTAATTCATGGAGGAATTAGAGGAAATAGTGTATTATTGAGGTTATTCTAATCCAATGATAGATCGAGTACAGTTTCTACTTGACATGACCTCTCCCTCGATATTGTTGATGGTTCAATTGTAGGAATAATTCCCCAAGTATTTGGATTTTTTTGGATCCAATGAGGAATAATTCACTATAGAAAACCATTGGGAGGGTACTTAGGTAGTATCCTGGAAGGAATCTCCTTTGGAGGAAGGTGAGGTATTTTACTCAAAGGATCCTTCATTAGAAATGTTTTCTGAATCCCTTAATGTTATTGTTAACTAACATTCTTGTACTGTAATCTCTAACAATATTTATTTGGAATCCCAAAAGAGATATTTTCTGTGTAGGAGAATATTTTACCAGTGACCCCCACACATAGGGATGATGATGAGGCCAATATGGAGAGCCATGTCACATGTTTTTTGTCCAATGTAAGAGATGGTAGTCAACTGACAAGTGTTAATGTGGGTTTCACACCTAAACCAGAGTCCCAATATCCCTCCATTATAAACAAGGGATCATACCTTGGTATCCCAACAATGATAAAATAAGATCATTAGCAACCACCACTTGTCCATTGTATGTTTTCATCCTTACATAATTATATATGTTTTGTATTAGTCCTGTGTGACTTATATGATCCATGGAAAAATTGTTCTAGTCATATGGGTCACTCTTCTTATAAGAATCATTGGATCATGTAAGGATGATTTACTTATAGGGGAACTGTTCCATACAAGGACATGAATATAATACAACTAGGCAATTGTTTTTGGTGAACAATAAATCGTGATTATGGGTAGTTTCACTAGTGTGGAAGAACCCAAACCCAACTCATAAAACCTTACGATGATAGGATCAAGTGATGATGATCAAACTATTGATATATTCCATGACCCATCATTCATGATTCTATAAGAGGATCATGTTGTTGAATGCCATGATATATTTGAAAGTACAAATGTACAAATTCGATTGAGCTAGAAAATCATGATTCTGATTCATTCTTGGAATGTCGGGCTACCTGATTCTTAACAAGGATGTTAATAAAATGATTCATCAAATAAATTAGAATCACATTGTATAATATAAATGGTATCAATTAATCTTTTTTTTTGTGATATGTAGTCCATAGGGGTGGATGTGATAGATACACATATGTTGATCAGAGACCACCTCACCAACAAAATACAAGAAATCAGTCAACATATGGATCTCATGGAATCAAGAGTCGTCTGTCATCAATCAAAAACTATAGCAGGATGAATAATATATTCATTTCATTGATGAATCTTCAAATGAGGGTTGTTCCTACAAATCTAATCAAACAAGTTTCATCTCACAACATGGGACACATATGGAAGTTACCCAAGATGATATGAGGAAAGCATTGTTATAGGTAGATGATCTTTGAATATAGTAGGATGGGGAAAAACCATGATGGAAGATCATTCTTCTGAGGAAACTGGTTGAGGAATGGTGGTTAGAAGGTAATAGTAATCCATGAAGGTCACATGGCAGAAGGTGGCAGTGATGAAGCACTTTATCGAAGGGGAAAATCTATAAGGGCCATGTTCTATCAAACATATGATACATAAATTCCTCCTATCTTGTTTTGAACATTTTTAATGGAAACATTCTGTAATGATTTAACTATCACTATTTAATATATCTATGAAACAACAAATGGATGATCCCTAAGCTCATGTGGGTCATTCCCGATGTGAGAAATAATGGATTACAACATAATATGTCATGTTATATGAGACTATCAAATAATCATCGAATACTCAGGGTCTTCTATTTTTGAATGACTAGACAAATCATCCTATTTGAGGGAGTCTATGAATGGATAACACATCACCCTGGATATCCAACTCACTTTTCCCAACATTATCTAGTGAATGGGTGGGATAACTCCATGTGCGTTGGAATCAATCCAAACAAATGGAAATGAAAAGTCTGAATTAATGTACAGAGAATGGGGAACAGAGGGAGGATGAAATCATGATATAGGATGACTACTGACAATATTAAAAATTATGAATTAGTATTGGTTATCCTTGATTTGGGACAAAAAAAAGGGTTAAGTGCTGACCATGTCTGATAAAATTGGAACATTATGGAATATTCATATGATTTATTCCAGAATGTTGGCCGAGGATGCTAGGTGGGCCAAAGCGGCATGGGACCAGGACATTTGGGGGTCTCTTTAGATGTGAAAGTGGATGAAGATAAGAATAAATGGGTCATGAAAATCATGGTATGTATTGATGGAATGTTCTAATTTATTCCAGCACTATAGAAATTACGTGATTGTCACTGGATCACATTGGTGTAAGCACATTGGGATGAACATAGATCAAACCCATATTCCTATGAGTATCTCTATGATGAAGTCTTAGGATGTAGTTTTACATTTTAAAAAATGAAAATGAGGCATGAAACATTTTAACATCTTTTTTTTTATGAATATCATAGTTTTTTTTTCATGTGATATGGATGTTGCACTTTTATTTAGGTTATATTGCATGGACCCTTCCCCAAAGATTATAATTGTGTTTAATACAATCTTTAAATGCTTATTACTAGAACGTTTGAGTGGAAATGAGGAAATAAACTCAAAATGAATCGGACTACATAGGCATGAAATTCATACAACAGTAATGAAATGGACTGGAAGGAATCACATGTGATACAGAAAGTGGTGAAATGAATGTGAAACTCTTAGTTTATAGTCACAATATTTGGACCATATTTGAGGAAGAAGGGCCCAAAAAGGTTACAAAATATAATTTTGGTCCTGATATTAAATTTTTTGACGCCTTTATGTATCACATAATGATTTGAATCAAGACTCACAAATTTATTGAAGCATAGTGTAGTAGGGGAATAAAATTTTGGGGAAAATACTATATCATGAGGAATATGAAACATCCCAAAATTATCATTGGGAATCCTAAACATTATCATTGTACGTTATTTAATTTCCTGTGTGGAGGAAATTAACTCTTATTTTAAATTCATAGATCCTATACCTAAGGGGTATGTTATCCTAGAATAATATGAATAATGTGTTGTTATAACAAATCTTACGTTAATATGGACCTAGAATCTGACACACACAACACATGCATTATTGAGGAATCTTGTGTACAATTTCAAGTCATACATCTTGGACTATAAAAAAGGAAGTATTTTCCCAAGGGTACAAAGGGGATACAAAAGAGGTAAAACCCATCATTAATGAGGGCCAAGGGATACCACATGCACCATATATTCCTTAAGTAGAACTGTGTATATTTTAGGATCATAGATCTTGGACCATGAATATTGGAAATGGGCCAATGGTTTAATGGAATTTTTGGCTAGGAAAAAATATGAGGTTTCTATGCATCACTAAATATCCCATAATACGGTGATAAAAACATTTTTACTTATGGAAATCCAAGCATTTTAATGACATGTAGTAATGATGAAGGTGAATCTCTATGAAAAGGGGAAATACTATTCCATCCGGTCCAATGATTAGGGGATTTGGAATCACTATGTATCCTATAAATATGGTATTCAAGCCACACATAGTTCATGATGGATAATTTTCTTATGTTGATCAAAACCAAACATAGAGATAGAGGTCATTATATATTTCTTTTTGGTGAATTTTTTTGATCATTTTTGGACCACCTAGATCATGTTGTATTGTCTGGGTGTCACTAAAAGAATCAATCCATATGTAGGTCATGAAAAGTTCCACAGTAGATGAACAATGACAATGGTGATTCCAGCTTATTTAATAACACCACCATGTTGTTCTGTTCTCATCATGCAGTTAGGACAATGATGCCACATTAAAAGGTCGTATGAAAGGAAATTCCCATGAATTTTAATGTAAGTCAGAAAGGATTATGGAGGAGGTGTTTCCAAAGGTATGTACAAGGAAGGGATGACAGAAAACTAATGTGAATGGGTAAAAAAGAGCTCCACACCATACCACACACTTCTAAAAAACCCCATGGATATTTTATTAGTTTAAAACTACAAATTATGGATCATAAGGCTCCAACATTAATGTAATGGATTTTTCCAAATATTCATCATAGTTTATGGTCATATAGTTTGGACCATAAGTATCCTAGTTTAATATCATAGAGTTTTGACTATAAGGATCCCATATTATGTTTATATAATTTGTACCCTAAGGTTGCGCAACATCTCTATGTGGCCGTAAACACTACCATGAGTCCTAATCCCATGTTATACATGATTGGTATGGGAAACAAGGTCATATGTCAATATTTCTTAATCACTTTGTAGAGCACAATAATGAAAATAACATGTGGGGTGGGAAAGTCTCAACCACACTTACAGTCCTGTTCAATGTGAGCAGACGCCATGATGGACAACACCAGGGGTGTTGGGTATCTTCTGGAACATTTGGAGGTGGATAGTGGGAATCATTTCACCTAATAACTAGAACGTAATGAGGGTGGTGTAATGATATAGGATAAATGGTTAACATGTTTGAAAAATAATATCAATATTGTTTTACAATGTTTTGGGATAGATAAATGAGGGTCGACCACTAACCATGTTCAAGACACGTGACCTATTTCAAAATGTTATCCAAAGTCATTCAGGTTTTGGGCCTAGAATGGTACGTGATAAATTATTTCATAACCCGCTATACAGGGGGACTTTTTTACATGAATTAATATGGGGATCAAGTTAAAAGAACACATGAAGGGTTTAGATGCTCTGGATTAATTGTTTCCATGGAATCTAACACACCAAGTCTCAGACCACCACACATTCAAACATGTTGGTGTGGAACATCTATATGTGGGACCAGATCTATCCTAAAGTAATGGGTTCTGAAGAGGTATAATGTCCATGATGGAGATCTGGATAAATGTGACAGGTATTGAAAAGATTTTACTTTTTGGTTTCATAGACCAAAATCCCTTATTCTAAGTTTATAGTTTGTTGACCATTGGTTCCTAGTGACATTGTGTGCCTGCAACATATCAATGTAATTTTACATCAGATGATAAGGAAAAATAATTCATGTAATTTATTTTTATGCGATGAAGAAATTCAACAAGGGATAGATGCACCCGAAAAGATAATTTCATGTAGAAAGAAATAACACAATTTGAATGAGTGCTAAAGGGGGGCCACAAAATATCACTGAATCTTAAATGAGAACATGGTTCATAAGTTCAAAGAGGTGAATTTATGATTTTGTGGTTGGGTATGGGGAAACACAATCTAAAGTCACTAAAAATACCATAAGGCATGGAATAGATCGATACACAGTTCTACAGATCCATACAGATTTACATTATGTGGAAAGAGAAATAATGGGAGGGTTTTTTGAAATAATCATGCAATGTGTGACAACTATATAATAATTTCAATGAGTTCCAAATATATCCACACCACACCACACATACCCATTGAGGAAACACATGCCTATGGGAAAAAATGTTTGTGATTCTATGGTTGGACCTAGGGAAAAAATGTTTGGGCATCACTACATATCTCATAAGGAGGGGAGTTAAGGAAAATGTAGTTCTCATAAGTTTCATGCTAGATGGAACGTTCCAAAAGGGATGATATCATTTAAATGATATTAACATGGTGGATATGTAGTTTATATCATTGTAACAATGACACTAAAAATCAATTTTTAGGTCATGGTGTTTGGACCACATACTGTAGAGTTGTGTAATACAATTTTATGAGGGAAAACAATGTGGATGTTGGCCAAGGATTCCTCCATGGAACACAACATACTCCAAACAATAATCATTTCAATGGGATAAAAGGGTTGTGTTAGTGATTCTATGGCTAGGACGAGGGAAAAAATTCCATGAGTCCCAACTTATCCCATAGACATAGGATTCAATCCATATGTAGTTATTGAATATGGAATGGAGGATGGCTAGTGACAAGGGGAGATTTCATCACATGTGAATACATAATAGCGTTTTGTAGTTTATCACCATATATACAAGATAGATAATTCATCTTTTAACATCATATATAAAGGATGAAGGCTATTATGCAGTTACCGTCATAAATAAAGGACTCTGGTGGTAATAGATTAAGGTCTTGTAGCACAGACCACAGGATGAGGATTATAAAGGAGGAATATGTTGTGTGACACTATGAAGTAACCCAATGTGAGTGAAGAAAAAGAGATCCATACTACACTAGAAATTCCAATGAATAACTCATACATAGTTTAATATCATGGGGGATAAAGAAAAATGTTTTGGAGAGTTTGTGTCTTGGAAAAAATTTAAACTGTTTGGGATTTTCTATGTATCCCATAAGGATGGTAGTCCATCCATTCTTAGTTTTGGAATTCAATGATGTTTAACGTCATGTTGTAATGACATGTGTCACAATTTAATGTCAGGATGAACAAAGTAATTAAGACTCCTGTAGGACAAGGGGCACTTTCCTTTTAAGGTCACTAGAAAGGAAACGTCAATTTCATTCTGTTTAATATCTTTCATCTTTGAATCATCTTTTTAATTTCACTCATAACACTACTACATATAGTGGATGGTAATATTTCCTATACCTCGCACTAGTTTAACATATCATAGGAAAATAGAGATATTATATTAGGTTCATATATATTGGAACATTGGTGATTGTGTAATATATTTTCATACAACTCGGTCGCTGATTTGATGGTAGTTTAATGACATTTAAAATGGAAAAAATTACAATTTAATGTCTTTATAGGTGATACAACTTAGTTTAATGTCATGTTTATGGGAAATAATATAATATCATGGGATGTAATATTTGAGGACAAAGGAATTGGTGGGAGAAGTAATATTCTTCCATCCATGGTGACCAAATATTATGAACTATTGGGATAGACCTTGTGAATGATGTAGGGTCCCTCCCATTTTAGTAGCAACATTGGTGGTTTCCTTCCATGTATCATTGGAAACCTTAGATCCAATATTTTTTCACCATTATTGAAGAATTGGAGATTAAATATCTTTTTAAAAGCTCCAGCTATCATCTTTCTAGTTCCTCTCTAGATTATGCTAGGCCTAGATCCTGATCTCATTAATAGATTTTAGTTCAGATATATGGAGTTCTGCTGCACTATATGAGGTCTCATGATCATATAAATCAATATGTAGTGACATGAACAAAATATCAGTGGATAGGACTACCTCTGTTCTACACACTATATATTATTGAGAAACTAGGGTGAAATTTTTAGTCACCATCTGATAAGCTTGTAGATCATTATGGAGCATGGCCTTCCAAATTTCATTATTCTAGCCTACCAGATACAATATAATATCGGATTTTATCATGATGAATGCCTCAATATATACACATTCTTGTGCATTGTATCAAGAAGTGTGGTTGGACCAGATGATTTAATTGTCACTAAAATTCTTCAACTCAACTACCCATTAGATGGTTACTTTATCAGGAATAATTCTGAGAGGGAATCCAAATATATTTATGATGTTGGAGCACCTAAATTCAATAATAGACTACCCCATTACATCCTTGATAGGAATATCTTCTTCTCATATGGAAGAGAATTCTATTTCAGTTAGAATGAACTCTCGTTCACATGTAGTTGGTTGTGGGTATTGTCCAACCACATCAAATTACCATACTAGAAAGGGAAAGAGTACATAGATGTATGTAGGGTCTATCACAGTTGTTTTCATGATGTTTTTTTGAATTTTAAAAACATATAAGCTTTTGATGACCATGATAAAATCAGGGTGCATGGTGGGATGCATGAATCCTAGCATTTGAATCTAGTCAGAGAGCTTCTTCCATGCAAGATGATCACCACACGACCCATCAAGGTCGTCATACTTGATCCATTGGAATCATTTATTATTGAATTAAATGGAGGAAAATTAAACCAATCCTACATTTCTATACAGTCTTCTCCATCCTATGATTTCTCGAGAGAGTGAATTGAACAACATGATGATATATTCACTCATGTTCAGATATGTTCAATAAGAGATTATCATGCATGAGATAATCTACTAAATTAGCCACCCAATTAGCAGTTTCCTTATCTATAGGGGGCATGGGAACATATTTGGATGCATCTGATGTATTTTAGTTTACTTGCTAATTTTTTTCATTATCAAAACTCATAGAGTAGATGAAACATCGATGTTCCAACTGAATGAATATGTCTTCTAGGGAAGGCTATAAAATATTTATGTCTAGAAACTCTAGGGAATCATCGTGACCTTTAGGTGATCATGAAACATGGTTGACCACATGATGAGAAACGAATCAGTCCATTAGATGTCAATCATGCATGAGAAAGGGAATGTACGCAGGCTTCTTGATGATATAGTCACTAGTAATCTACTTGATGACTATATAGAATCATCCAATACATGTAGGTTGGGAACATTAATCTCGAGGGACAACATGAGACTGGTGATGTAATCCCCACAATCTGCATCTTTATTGGTGCATTCCTATAATAGAATGAGTTAATGAGGAATTTCAACCTATATAGGTGAGACAAAGACAGTACCTAGGCCAACTCTATTAATCCTGGGGACACTGAACCTTCTACTAGGTGGACACTGGGAGGCATTGTTAAATTGTGTATGCAAACAGTGCATATCCTGATCCACTGAGAGGACAACCTCATCAAGAAAATCAGTATCTATAGGCTTATTTTAGGGGTCTGAATGAGTGTCAAGGAAATATTCCAATGTTTGACCCTTGATGGATTTCTGTTGAATGAATCTAATGTTGAAATACTGATTAATCACTACCAAGAATGCTTTCCAACCAGCCAACATGGGGATTTTAATAATCAAATTTATATAATAGATTTGAAAAACATGTTGTATCTCATGATTCATTTGAAGTGGTGCAACTTCTTCAATTTTAAAACCAATGTGACGTAGATCTTCTCGATAAGAGAATGTCTAGACTCTTTATCAAGAAGCATGTGACTGAGATATTAAAAACTATATTCTGTATATTTATTTCTCATATAAGAATTAAGGGAATTGATGGATCATTCAAAAGTGGGATCATAGAGGTAAAATAGTGTGCCATATACTGGTGGAATTAGAACCGTAGGATACAAGATATACTACATGATGTCCTCAAAATTTTTATCACATTCATCATCCCACTAGATGTTGGATACCTCCTTCAAGATCATGGAAAATGGATAACACTTTTTAGTTAAAATTTTGATGAATAAGAATTGGTTTTCTAATTGTCCTCGAAAGACATGGAGGTCTCTAAGGATTATTATAAGTGGATCTTATTGATTTCCTAGATCTTCTATAGGTTGATCAAGGTCCCTCTATATCTTAGAATGATACCACAAAAATTTCCATAGGTCACCTGAAAAGATCAATTGATGGGTTCTATCATCAACTACTAAGAGTTATGGAAGATAAACACCATCTCAATAACTCTAATATGGTAATGAATTTTTTGTTATTTGACCACCAAATAATCCCCGTAGAATTCCACTAGTGTATCAAGGATATATTTGATGATTTGGTTTAAGGAACACTAATAGGTGGATCATGAATTCATCTAACCAAATGTGATTACATGATAATATAAGGTACCATGAGGTACTATGAAAGTGGTAGATTCGTTGTCTATGGAGTCCATTCAGATCTTTTTTTAGTCGTAATACCCATACATGAAGGAGAAATCATGAAATCTATTGGTGGAATCGATTAGTTCCTCCATCATTAGAATTCTAAAAACATATTTCGGGTAGTGGAAGATGTGATCCCAAAAGTGGATCCATACACTAATCTTTATATTTCTCTTGTTGATAAGATTTAAATTGGACCACCCTCTTTGGTACTAAAATTCATTGATGTTTTTTCCTAGATGATATTATCAACTTCGGCCTTGAACCTGGAACTATGTTATGGGTGCATACTGCACCTATTCCGCAACAGTTGTAGCTTAAGTAATTATAATTGGTCTCAGATATATCTCAATCCCATTATTCACCAGTACTAACTCATCAACAGTGGTGGAGACACCTTCCTCAAATGAGGAAAGAAAATTTTCAAAATCATCTTCTTCATCTGAGGCATGTGGAACAATGTAAGTAGGAAATTATTTTTAGATAACTGACCATAGAGGAATGATTGTTTTGAAATGAGTGGAGGTGGAATCATCATCAGGGGACTCTTTTACTATTTAAATCATGGAAATAAGTCTATCTACCCAATTCAGTTAGGCCAACGACTGAGGGTACCATGATTGATGATGTAAATAAGCTGTTTTGGGTCGGTTTTTTTGTCAATTCAACCTAGATCAGTATAAAAAGCACATATGATGTACTAATATTTCCTTAGGGAAACTATACAAATACATTATAGGGGTATGAGGTTTTATCATCAATCGTGTATGTCCTATGTAGTTTTATGAGATAATATTCTAAATTTTTTATACCATGGAAGGTAACTTTCCCTCTTCATTGAAATGAATAATAAGGGTTCCAAGTCTATCATTATAGCCTCCAATTGGTGAATTGGGAGGATGAAATCAACATAAATGTCCATATAGGGGTTGACCACAATAGAATTATTCAAGTTTTATTTAGACTACACCCCTTGGTCTTTTCCCTTATAATAGTCGGTATCCAAATAGTGAGATTCACAAGAGGTGAAAGGATATTTGTCACCATTAAGAATTCCCACTCTACTATTGATGGATTACTTGAGGAAATGGTGATATGATGAGGGAACTATTTCATGTAGATAGATCTAGGGCCTACCCATTAGATCATTTTTTGTTGTATTATTCAAGTGGTCTATAAGTTCAGTTCTTGAAATGATGCCATAAAACTATGACATTAGGTTTATCATTCCACAAAACCATTTCTCATTCATGTTATAACCCTTTATCTATATGTCAGATCGACTCAGATCTACTTCAGTCAGTCCAAGATTATATAGTTTCATGGTTAGAATAAGATTGGTCCTAGAACATGGGTTAATTATATAAAGATGGATTTCCACACAATTGATCTAGACAGTGATATACGGTGGAAGGATTTCCCCTTGAATGGGAGAACCATCATATTCTCCCAAGAATGGGATGTTGGATGTTCATTCTCATTATTCAACTTCCATAGAATGAATGGATTCTATGAATGGAACATCTATCTCAAAACAAAGGGGAATATTCAAGGACTTTATAAGGGATTCATGTACCTCTTCTTGAAGGATGGAGAGCCTCTATAATTGATATCATTTCATTAATTCTTAAAATATGTTTTTGTATAGAATGTTTTTGTATTAAAGAGAGATTTAATCAAGGAGGAGGTTTCCCTTTAGTAGGAGGCATGATGGGTGTTGCTAGGCGAACCATCGAATTCTCTCTAGTGATCGGAATATCTCGATGCTCTCTAGATGATCCATGAACATTAATACTGCATCACATTCCTGTGGCTATGTTCTAGCTAAAGATGGATGCAGATGATCATGATTTATTCACGGTGTCCCTACTTGGTTGAGTAGTATGGACTATGGTGACAACGAATTTGAAAAGATGGGATACGAGGTCTGTTCCTACTGTGCTCTATGATGAGGTACTGTTTGGTCATGGTAGTATATAAGTATTTTCATGAATACTTTTCCAACGAATTCTGATTATTCACATATCCATGTCCTCATCAATGATGGCATCGATTAAGAACATTAGGTGCAATGTCTTGATATTCTTCATCATTGATAATCATATAGGAATCCACCAACTCGATGATATTCAAAGAGGCCTAATCCTAATTATCTCTTGAGGAATCCTCTATTATTGGGAGAATTATGAAGGTTATTCCCACATATAGACACATGTAATCACTGATAGTGTAAGATAGCTTCAAAACTAGTGAGGGGTGTTTATTTCCCTTTAACCATGGATTCCTTCCTTTATGAAACGTAGAATTATGATATGTGGATGGAGAAGAAATATTTGGTTGTGGGTTTATGAATTCAAGATCCTTGAGATGATTCAAATTCTAACAAATGATACAATTTGTGCGAGGAAACCACCTTTAAATAGAACCATTCACGGAACATCTGAGCCCCATGGCTGGATACCATCTTCCACTCACCATCCATGTCTCTATCAAGATTTGCAGTGATTCATGATACTGTGTTGGGGTAAGACCCTATATTACTACATTTCTTTCAACCTAATTTGGGATGTAGTTTGTGAACACATAGAATTTTCTAATGGTATTTCCATGGAACCTGTGATAATGGAAATAGTAAGAGATATTGGTAAGAAAAAACTACTAGGGTTTCTAACATTTTGTAAACTTCAAATTCCCTTCTTCAAAGTAACTTTTAAAATGACTAGGATCTTGAGAATCATCAAATGTGTAATTCTCATTACTCGTGTCTAGGAACGAAACCCTAGGGACATATCCCTATTGTGGGGATGGATCATGTTGAGGGGATGGAACCTGATTGTCCTACTTAGGTGGCGGTGGTTAATTATGCAATAGTATCTATTGATTCTATGTTGGACAATGATGAGACTCATTCTGTAAATTAGGCTATATCCCTTGGTCAGGTTGTCGGTTAGGCTCTACTGGTAATGATTCTAGTGGAAATAGGGCCTCTATGTATATGAAAATAATAATCTATGACTAGGATGATCTTCTTGAGGGATATGAAGGATGAAATTTGAATTCCTTCTTACCCTTATTCAAGGCATCCTCTAGGATGTGATTCCTGTAATAAATTTCCCAAAATCCTACTAGTAAATTATGAAGAAGAGTTATTCGACCAATTTTGTATTTATATTCCCCCAAAACATTTGAAGAAGATTTTCTAATGTCCGTAACATGATGAGTGAATATGTGAGGCCATTTTACCTAGAAATAATGTATAAAACATTATCATCAGACACATGCATTCACTTAAAGTGGTTGGAAATATTGGTATTGTTGGTGGTAGTGTTGAAAAGATAAATATACTACCTATGATGATCTTCCCCACAAGAGATAAACCTGATGGGTAGCTGACTTTTCTAGATGAATAAATACCCCTCTAATGTCGAAATGAAACATTAGAGCATGCTGAATCCTAATTCTTCAGCATTCCCAATATGTGTATGCACCTTTATATGATGTGGGATAGATATAGTAGTTGTTTCCACATATTGTTTATGGTGATGAGGGTAGGATTCTCTAAATATTGGGGGTGCATACATGTCATCCACCCATGCTGGATACAGATTTCCATCAGGTGGGATTTACACTTATTGTGACCCTAGGGCCTCAAGGATGGTGATGAGAGTGGACATATGATTTTCTTGGTGGAGATTCTTATCTTCGTGAGGATTTATAACCCCAATGAATATATAGACTCATAAATATGGTAGGAAAGCTTAGTGGTTCATGGTGTGGTGGGATGAACAACTGGAAGAACGACATGAAGAATGAGTTGAGGAGATACTATAGGAATGACCATATACAAGTATTGAAGAGGATTATCACACAAAATAGGTATATTTTGTAAAACATATCGCAGTTTTATTCTAGAGGATTTGATATATACCATTCTTGGGAAGCATGAGATTATCATGATTGATGGGAGGCATCTGACATGGAGGTCATATGGATACCCTTGATATCCCAGTGGAGGAAGTACATGATTTAATCAAGGATCACCATACTCTAAACAAAACTATGTAACGATCTAAAAAATTATCTCATCAATGATGCATTTTATGTTTTGAAAGATTCTATATAATGGTTTTTGTAGTAGAATCAACCACACTCTAATGTGTTACACTGGATGGGTGAGAGGGCTTAGTGGATCCAGTCTACTACATACCTTTTTAGTTATTTTTACAAAAATGAAATTAATTTTAGTGTATTTCAAGTCCATGACTCAAACCTTTTGGCTAGTGAATAATCAATGGGTGTCTACCATATGTTATGCTACACTGGGGTCAATTACTACATCAGAAACTACACAGCTGACCCCATTAGGGTGTATCATGAGGACAACCATGTTTATTGCAACAATACCCAAAGGCATATCCATAATTCCATTTGGTATGTTTGGCTACTACAAGATATGTATAAGGTTAAGAGATGAATATTATATCCTAGCAAGAATCGTAGCCAATGGGGTTTCCTCTTGGGTAATACTAAAAAATTGGGGAATCTCTTAATGCATTATTGGTAAAGGGTCTAGATATAACTGGTAAATGCACAGTGTGGAGCCACGCAAAGCATTGCAAACTCAACAAAGAGACACTACTGGCCGATGTTCTCGTAATGCTCATGGATCATTGGATAACGAAAATAATGGTCATAGAGGTTGAATTGAATTTACCAAATGGTATGGAATAAATAAATTTCTTTATCTTGGTTGGGAACCTCTGGTATGTCTATTTATGGAGTATCAATCATCCAAAACATCTCATTCAACTAATCTCCCATAAGAGTTTCCCACAAGCTTCTCTATTCATATGCAGGAGCTAGCTCTCCATTGAATCATTTTTCAATATAGGTGGGATGAGGAACCACCAAATTAAAAAAAATGGAAAATTGTGGAAATGGAATAGAGAATTGAGAAAACACCATGCAAGTTGACATGCCAGTTTCATGGGTCATCTATCATAGGTAGCATTGATTACATCATCATGTCCCTATAGAAACGTTGGTTGAATAATGCGTCATATGTGAAGGAAGTGGCTATTGGTGGTGGATATAGAGGGTTATCATAATCTACCAAGCCCTTGAACAACAATATGGGGTCCTGTGATGTGGTAGAGAATGAAACTTGTGATGATAGAGAGTATTTTAGGATAAAACCCTAGAAGGGAGACCAACCTACCTCCTTCTACATGTACCTTGGAAGGGATCTAGGGATCATCTGCATATCACCTTTTGGGATTACAGAACTCAAAATATGGACACCTTCCCTAGACACTAATTCAAATGGTAGGGGGTATGGGTTCATCAATGGGACACATTCATCTCTACAATTAGAGAAGAATATGGGATCCATGAAAATCTAGGGCACCCCCGAGTAATTCATTTGTTGGTGATGTTTCTCACTTCTGGCCAGGGATGTTTCTTCATAACATAGATCTTTTTTTCAAATGAGGAGGAACTTCATGCATCTGGTTGAATTTATGGGTAGGACCTTAGCATTCATTTTTGGGGGATATGTGTTGGTAATTTATTCTTATTGTATCTAAAATGGGGCATACCATACCTTGGACTACTATTGGTGTGGGGATGACCTTCAACCCGATGTGTTGTATTGAAAGGAGAACCTAGAAATATGTCAAATAAGATATTGGGAGGGCCTCTGTATTAGATACTGGATGTGTAAGGATAATCTTTGTGATGGTGGGTGGACGAGAGAGGACGACCTCTACTATATTTGGTGAGGACAAGGGGATGACCTCCAAGAAGGATTATTGTTGACCATGTAGGGCCTTTATTCTGATTAGATGATATTTCATGATGAAAACATTCATAATGATCATGGATAAAGCAGGGATTGAATCTGATTCAGTAGATGAAGTAGAGGAGAGGACTTACACTCGATCTGGTGATAAAATGTGGGGACCACCATGCTAGGTACTTGCGGGGTGATGAGGAACATCAAGAATATTTGTAGTGATTGCATGTGTAGTAACATCGTAATGTCTGTGGATGAAGCAGGGATGGCCTCCACCATTATATTTTATGGATGGGTGAGGACCTTCACTCTTTTTGGCTATAGTATGGGGAGTTCCTCTATATTTTCTGGTGATGATTCAATGGGGGCATTAACATTAGTCAGTGATATTGTGGGGAGGACCTTCGCCTTAGTTGTAAATGATGCGTGGATGATCATTGTGTTGGTATTCCATGACACGGGGTGGACCTTCAAGCTGGATGTTGACAATTCTTGGAAGACCTCAACTTAGACGGGTGATGAAAACATTTTATGACCTCAATACTGAGAATGAAAGTGGGGTAGACCTCCACCTTGATGGGATATGATATTTGGATGGCCTCTGTACTATACCTCGACATATTGGGTTTCCCAAAATGGGTATTGGTGGCTCTTACAACTAAATGAGTCAAACAATCCCTCTTGTGAGGTAGCTAAGACCTCAATTATCATCGGGAACTAGTGAATATGTGCCTTATAGTGTTTGGGATCTGTTAAAATTATTTGTGGGTGGAATGGATCATGGATTATATTGAAGATGATTCCCACTAATTGGAATAATCCTAAACATGGTATGCGTTTTAGAATCGGGTTATCCAGTCCAGGTCTAGTTGAGTGAGGATTCAAACCACATATTATTCTACCCAAGGGACTAGTTTTTGGTATTGATGGGGACTTGTGGGATTCTTCCTTACCATTTCCCAGTTTGTTGGTGTAGCTATGATGTCTTGGATATTGCATAACTGTTCATCCTAGGGGATTCATTCATAGGATCACTCCGGAGAGAGGGTCCTGAAGTATCTGAATAAGGGATGGGAGTGGGGTTTCTCTCTAGAATGACCATGAGGTGTCCGTGATGGAAAGAAATAGAAGCCTCTAGGACAGGGTGGGCCATCTATATCATGGGAATGAACCCCTATAACCCATATCATCATATAAAAGAATCTACCTCCCACCTATAGATTATTTTAGAGGGTGAGACGGGGCGTGGTCACCCGATAGGTATGGATGAGGATGACACCATAGTGGAGGTGGAATCATGCATGATTTTCATGTTGGTGATCCTCCTATCCCTACATCTATGGAAAGAAGGAAATTGATTTCATGTGGCTTCAGACTTATAATAATCGAAAATTCCGCCATTATTAATGATAATAGGGAAGAAATTCACAATTCTGGAGAATCATTTAGTATTCCATTTTTTGAGGGAGATATCCACACTAATGATTGAATTGATCATAAGGCTCATTGATTAATATCCCAAATTTCATGTATATTTCATGTGAGGCCCACTATTTTATTGGTGGGACATGGTGCAAGATAACTAGATCTATTGAACACTCATCTTTTGATGTCTCAAATTCCACAAATCCAATTTTGATGAGATATTTTCACCTTAGGTTCAGTAATTATTTTTCTAACACTTTATGCTGGGGAGAATCTACCCATTATTTATCCATTATTTTCACAGATAGACTTAATCGTACCCCGCATTCCCATTTTCCGAAGATGGTTGGAATACATCAAATCATCAAATATTTATAATCATTGAAAAAATGGGATGATGGGATTTCATTTCCACCTACCATGGATTCCTCCTCTAAATCGGTGACCTTGCTTAGATGACCCTTATATAATAATATGTTGTTCGTGAAAACTCATCCTTTGTGCAATCTCATAATGGATTCAAGGTAATTATGTTGATTTTATCAAGATGTTTCAATGGTTCATTTCATGGAAACAACCATTTATTAGGAGAGTTGTCAGGTTATCCATCAGTGGAATATATGGATTCTAGAACAGCGGTGCCCCAATATTTGTTCCATAATAGGGATTATTAAGGATGTGGAATAAGATGCATCATGTGGTTGTCACAAGGTATCATATAATTGAGGAATGTCCTTCGATGTATTCCATAGATATACCATGTTTATAATATGGTTTTCCTTGAGGATAAAATCTTACGGAGACAAGATAAGGTTGATTAGGACTCCTTATGAAGGCTGGTCAAAGTGGTACATCCCTAGGAGGGATAACCTATAATGTGTACTAGATGTGTGGATCAGAATACTCGATGAAGGTAGTCTTGAGTTGGTGTGTCTCAAAAAGGGAATATTTCACACCCTAATGGATTACATCCCTGGGATGGAGGAAAAAAATTTACCATTATATGGGTAGGATTTCCTCTGATGATGAACCTAGGTTGCATGTCCAATAAAGGGAATGACGTTACATATTGATGGATGATATTCAGACCACATAGGGAAGATCCGGTAGGCGGACCCCAATGAGGAGGATACCAATATTTACTTTTGGTTAGGATTGAACGTTGAGGAGGATTCCTATGTAACCTGTGTATATTAAAGGTATAAAAAACAACATAGATAAAATGGGTGGTTTAGGGATTATGCACTAAGATACCCCATTTTAAGAGTATTTCTCTTGGTTGAGTGAATACTAATTATGTGGTTCTTACACACTGAAACTAAATTATTATTTCTAGGAGCATTGATAAAGTGATTGAGGCATATGAATAGAGACTGACCTGATGCAAGGCATCATTCTAATGAGATTTGGTGGCTTGAGTAACAATCAAGATGGAAATGGATGATGAGTTGAAGTGGAATTGATCAAATTGAATGAATGTGGGGTGAAGGGATTGAACCAAAAGGATCCTTCCTCATACACTGTTTGGGAGACAAGGATCAATGACCACATAGTTCAGTATGGGGTGATGAGACACCTAAGGAATATTCTCATGAGAATGGAATGCATGGATAGAGACCTGAATTTAGTGTAACCACTAGGACTGTGAATGATCCTCCTGAGACCTTGACACATAAAGGAATAACTAGAATTTAAATGGAATATTTAGTTGAAACTTGGGGACACTTCCTATATACCATGTGTTGGAGACATGTATTAATTTCCACATAGTTTAGGTTGGAATTGGGTATTACCGATAGATAGCTACATATTGACATAATGGTGATTATGCATGGTCGGTATCAAAGATGGATATAAGTCATGTTTTTGGGGCTAACATGTTGAGGATTACCAATTGGATGGAATGAATGGAATGTGATGTCACCCAAATTAGGGTGAAGTGACGGATGAAGTGATATCATAAGGATCAGAACATCGTAGGGATGGGGATCCATGGGCAGTATCCCATAAAGGGATGATTTCATTTCCTGAGGGTACATCCCAAGAAGATAGAACATAGTATTATTGTCGATTTAGATGATACATTGTATAGGTTTCTTATGTACCGTTATTAGAGGATATAGATCAATAGTCACATTATTAAGAATTTTGTGTCATGGATAATATCCCCTAAGGTGGAACAGGTGGATATGTGTCTTGGTCACTACAATATATAATCCCGTTTGATTCACACTCAGTATGATAAACATGCAGTAGCCGTAAATATGAATATCATGTCATGAAATTTACAACCACAAGAGGTGATGTGGGTCTTATTCTCTATGGCGACCCAGCGATATGTAGATTGGAGCTTACTTTAGGTGGGATTCCTGAAGAGGATCCCATTCCTTGTGAGGGGGATATAATTTTCTACCAAGAGGGGGTTGTAAGGAAACATTCTTGTGGAGACGAGTGGTTGGGGATAATTATCATGGTGTCACACAACATGTGTATTGTACAGGGTGAAATTATAGTTTAAATTCATATATTTACGATTATTGTGCTTGTTATTTTAACATCCTAAAACATGGATTGGGAGGACTCGTTCCTCACCCCAAGACCTATATATATGATAACCACACACAAAAGAGGAATGAAAGGCATCAGAAATAACTGAAGCGAGTAGTGTAAAGGATTGGTCAATAATGGGGTCTAATTTCGTGTGTCTATTCAAAAAATAAATATACCTTATCATACATGTGGACAAAACTAAGAGGTATGACATAAAAAAGTGTAAAATTCATGAGGGATAGGTAAATCTCTAAATGCAATCATAGAGTTCCACAAAAAAAGAGGTTATCGCAATGCAATTATCCTCACTAAGGGTAGCATCACAAAGAAAATGGGCCTCACAAAGGAATGGGACTCGCAAATAATAGAACCCATGACTAAGCATAGAGTTCGCACTTAATAAAAAATTGAATTACAAAGGATGAATGATTTTTTGAGCGTCAATCAACCCTAAGGGGATCCATTCATCGTGAATGGAGGAGGCCTTCCTGAAATTCATTACAAATATAAATATAGGCTATGAGGAAAAATGGAAATCATGTATCACAATTCTCAGGTACCATGGGCGATCTAGATATGATTCAAATTAGCAGTGCTCAGTCACTTATCAAAATGGGAGAAAATATGTTTATATTTCATGGTAACAGTGCCACTAAGGTGTGGGAGAGATTCATATTTTTTATAAATGAGGGATTTTATGCTCTAAGGGTGAACCAAGAGGGAAGAAGTGACATAGTAGGTGTAGGATCCATTGGTTATTTGATGTTATCTATTAAAATCATTCATGCAGTCATAGGGATTTTCAGTCTTATGGATATACCATAAACCACCTTCCTGTAAGTTTTGGTGATGGGTCTCCTTGAGGAAGCTTCATGATGTAAACTTGGTTCATGAATTTTGATCCCATTTGAAACGAAACTGGATTCAAACTATCACAAACTTTATTTTTTCTCTAATATCACATATTTTGGTGTAAACACCATAGCATATCCTATATTCCTCGCCCACTCTATGAAATGTGGGGGTGTACATTCAGTGTAAAAAACTGTGTTCTTCGTCCCATCTCCTATAATTTTTAAAATACCTGCTGGTTTTACTTGGGAGAAACCACAGGTTGTTCGATTGGAGTCAGATATTGTGTTATGCTTAAACTTCTCCTAAAACCCAGTTCATTTCTAGGGGCTCACATGGTGTGTAGATCAATTTTATATGATGTATAATTTGGGGGTTTCTGGAATCCCATATGTGAAATATGGTCACCTCCTCCATCACTTTGTCCTCAAATCGAGACACGCCTCACCATAATAGTCAAGGGGATGGTTCTTATGAGTCCCAATATTTACAAAAATATTCATTCAGGCCATCAGATCCAATCAAGAAAATTGATCTAACTATCGTTCTTCATTTCACATTAAAAATCATGAAATATATAAGGATATTTCCTCTGCTTCATCACAAATTCAACATTCTCACCACTATCATGTTTTATCCATCCCAAATCTATGATTTTGGATAGTTGTGCCAATAAACGGTTATGAAAAGATTGATTAATCATGATATTTTCACCCATTATACAGATGGAGAATTCCCACGATGAATGATGAATGGGGTATAAAATCAAAAGATCAAATATAAAGAATGATATTTGATCAATGTTTATGTCAATATTAATTCGTTTTTATTATAATGAAAATTTCAAAATCAATAATCATAATAAAATATCCATTAAAACACCTCAAATAAACTAATCCATTAATATGAAAAATCAATGAATAAATTCATTAATATATTAGTTCATGCATAATATATAATTAAATAGTAGGGATCAAATTAAATTAAAACCCAAACTGAAACCCGATTTGGTTTTATACCAGATGAAGAACAACACATTGTCATCATCATGTGAAGGATCATTCAAATCTGAGGTGCATCAATCATTGATCTACAAATCCAACGTCGTCTGCCTGAGAGGTATCTCCATGTCTCTATATAATTATCCTCTAATGTCTATAGGGTTATTATTCTAAACTAGATAATTATACATAGTAGTATATATAAATTCCAACTAGTCAATACTTCAAACATGGGAAATAAATTAATTTATTCAAATTAATTTATTCATTTCATTTCCTATAATGATTTTCCAACAAACGACATATGCCGACCAATGTTAAGTTACTCCAAGGGAAAAACTCACATTATGAACTCAATGGGGACCCCTTAATTTTATCTGGGAACCATTTGAGAATATATTTCACTTTTTAGTAAAACATTGTTCTTATTATTTTAAATATATAATATTTCTAAACAATTTTCTGGGCACACAATGCCTCAGAATTGAATGTCATATCACGACTTGGTCTCAAAAATATTCCATATTATATCCAATAGATAATTTATGGAAAATATATGATATTAAATTCTACCCACCGTTGGTATTTACATCCCCAAAAATTCAGAAAATGGCTACTAAAAAATATTTGGGTATTGAACATGAATCTAGGCCTCACTCTCCCGTGTTATCTTCAAATGTTACTAGTGCTATCACCAGTCTTAAAATAATGAAATTAATCTTCCACGATGTATCCTCTATTGACAATCCAATATTTTTATTGGGTACTCAACAAAGGTCATTGCATCTTCAATGTCCAATTCTCCCTAGTCGATAACTTCTGATGGTTCATGCATTAACCTCCTCATCTACAACACATGGTAGACATCCTATAAAAGGTCTAATGATAGAAATATGGATAAATGGTATGTTTAGTATCAACCCTACCTACTATCTACAATGGGATAATAAAATTCAAAGATATCATTCCACCCTCAAGCAATATCTTTAATCCACATCGATGAAAAAATCTTAGGAACACGTAGTCTGTTTCCTAGAACTCCAAAAGACTAAATTTCATATCATCATAAGACATCTAACGGCCCTTTATAGTCTTAATACACCCTCATATGATTTTCAGCTTCTCTTTTCCATCTCATAAAAAATATGGTCCTTGGAGTTCTAACACTCTCTGGTCAGTCTATCATAGTGGTGACTAATATGGTCTCCCATAAGAGACCTCGAATGGCTCCATAATGATGCTGGAATGGTAGATATTTTTGTACACATACTCCACCAAGGGTAGGTGATCCTTCCAAATATAGGAAAATTCAAACTTCGAATCTCACATTATGTTTTCCAGAACCTAAATGGTTCGCTCTATCTTGTCATCATTTTGGGGGTGATACAATATGATCTAGAGTAATTGGTTCCCAAGCACCTGCTATAATCCCTTCATCAACAATGATGCAATTAGACCATCATTATCAAAGATAATTGTCAATGTAACTCTTGGGAGTCAGACTATCTCAGGAATTTAGAGGCTTCCCAAATCTATATTGAACTCTGCTCCCGTATAGCTATGAAGTGGGAAGACTTGGTTATTTAGTCTACAATCACCCAAGATGATTTATTTCCCCAGGTTGTATGGGGTATATTTGTTCGGAATTTAATGGACATCCCATACCACTTCCATTATAGCTCCTCAAGAGGTTGAGGTAAACCCACTAGGACTAGGTTCTCATCCTTCTCTTATTGACAAGTAAGGCATGATGTGACAAACTCCACAACTCCCTTCTTCATCTCTGAACACCAAAAATGACATTAGATGTCCTAGTACATCTTATCCACATCGGGATGTACCTACAATATATATGTATGAAACTCTATCCATACCACCACCGATATCATCACTGATTTCATCCTGTTTCCTTTAAAAAAAATAAAATTCTCCCCAACATTAGTAAAATAACCACAATCATGTTGAGTGGATATCCAAGTAAGTAGGGTCTTGTAGTAGACTCAATTATGATGTGCCAACCTTATTCACTATAGGTGAGGATGGATAAAAACACTTATTAGAAATAAGATTTTTCCATCTCCATCCACGAAGGAAAAGTGTAATAAGGCTAACTATTATGAATCATCGTTCTGATAAATGTGAATTGTATATCTTGATAAGAGAATCTTATACCACATCCACATTACCAAGAGTATATAAACTTTTTTCATTAGAATCTAGGTGTAAATATATCTATTAGCTCTATCACATGTTGAGATCCTCCAGACAGAATATATACATGATATTATTTTGATTTATGTAGATGATAAGTTGACCATCCATTAGGTAGTTTCCCCACATATTAAACACTATGATAATTGTGGATATCACAATATCAATGTGGGATAAAATGGAATGAAATATAGGCAACCAATACGTACCTCTACATCATAACACAACCATTATTGTTTAAATATGAATTATATTAAAATACATATTTGAAATCCTCCTCTAAAAATATCATGATGGATGTTCTCATCCAAAATTACCTCAACTACTAGAAAATATTTTGGATCATCTCTATCCACGTGAAAGGATACTACTTCCAATTAAAATATTTCATGGGAGTTGATACTATGGAGAAATAATCTATGAATTTTTTGTAATAGCCTTCAAACCCATGGAAGGTTCTAACCTCCATCTTTTCATTATATGGATCCCATTCTAACACTTACTTGAATGTGGATATGTCCACTTCCTCTCTATCAGTTGGGATAATGTGTCCGAAAATATGGACCATATGAATCCATAACTGTGTCTTAAAGAGATTTATGTAATTCATGTTCTCATAGAGTGTGTCCAAACTATCCTAAAGTGACTAATGTGATCCACCTCAGATGCCTAGTACACAAGGATATCACTGTTGATGATTACCATGAACTAGTCTACAACTAAATTAAAATTTCATGAGTCCCATCAACAGAAATGGGGTGTTCTCCAAACCAATGGGAATAATAAATTACTCATTGTGACTATAGCGACATCTGAAATTCATATTCATTATATTCTTGTCTCGTACTGACGATAGATGAAAACCAGATTTGATTTCGACCTTCTAGAACCATCATTGCCCTATCTGCTGTTCAAAGATGAAATCAATCCTCATTAGTGGATACATGTTCTTCATGGTAAACCAATTCCATCACTAGTAGTCCACACAAAACCTCATGCTCTCATCTTCCTTTTTGGATAACAAAATTGTGTTTATCAAGGGTAATACAATGGTTCTAAAAAATATCATACTCTATAATTCCTCAAACTAAACACTCAATTGGAGACGCTATATGGGATTCATTTGATATATGGGGAGAAATATCAGACTTATCAAGGGGTGTAAATCAATGCATAATTACATATCTCAGGGGGGAGGTAAACCTATAGAGTCTTTATAGATGACATACTCATACTCCACCACCATTGTATGAAACTAGAAACTCATGATGTCCACTCAATCTAGGGTTATTTTAGATAAATGACGAGTAATCATCTCTACCTTCAATTTAAATAGTCCAATCAATGACTCCCTTTTCAGTGACAAAATAATACATTGTTCTGTGACTATGGATGCAACACAACCTTTTCCTAAAATAATTAATTTGGGAAATTATTGTAGATAACAAATCCAAAAAATAATGGAATTGTATGGCCTAATCACTTATACGAAGATATCCCCAAAAAAACCACTCCTCAAAGAGTCAAGTCACACTATCATCATAACTGCGTGATCACCATGTCTTCCCTAGTATGAGCCTCTAGGAATAATGGGTTAATAAACAGTTCTATCAGAATCAATATTTCTTAAAAAGGTTATGTGGTGATAAAATAATGACTAGAAAATTTTTCTATATTACCTAAAAAATATAGAAAAGTCATAGATCTCTCATAGAATCAATATTAGATCCTATAGGTAATAATCATTAACCACCTGTAGCTATCCAATCCCATGTCATCTAGATCCCTTAGCATAGTGTGGACTGCCAGGGGGATGTGGTGGAAAAAAATAAAAGCCTAAAACACCCCCTTTTCTATTCCAATTACTCTGATACCACTCTACCATGACCCAAACTAGTAGGTACCCTTTCATGACTCCCCAATCCCACATCCAATTGGATAAGAGATAGTAACTAGAACTGGGTAGGAATATCAGTAACTAGGGAGGCATTTATTTAGTACTTGTTCACATTCATACATCACCAACACCAAAAAATTATTAAATTTAAAAATAAATAAACAACCAATGAATGCATAAATCTATATCCCACAACCTAAGTATAGCATGAAGTAAATGAAAGTAAACAGGGACCAATAAAATCCAACCACAATGTGACTATAACATAATTCCAACCTAAAGGTATGGTTTCTAGGATTCTTGTCTGAAAGCTAGAGGAACACACCTCAGTCTCTGTGGTTTCACAATAAACCCTCTTTCCTTGGCCCGCCTAGTACATCATCAAAATATTCATCATCTGCACAAGACATGAAACGTGCTGGAAAATCATGTGTAGGGGTGAGAATAAAAATAATCATTTTGAGACCCTAAAACTGTAAATAATTCACAAATGGAATGTAGAATTATCTATAGACATGTATATTTGTACAATACATATAAAAATAATATCTAGATATACTCAACAAGGCACACATTCTAGAGGTGTTCCACAACCATAGTATATCATCCCTATGATTCAATATCAAATAGTCTAGGAATAACACATATAGGAGAACAGACTCTTGATCTGATAGCATTGATGACTTCCATCTAAGAGGTACTACTCATTAAGTCTCATCATTAACAAAAATGTTGATAGTCCATAAAGATATGATCAATATATGAGGATCCATATCAATTCCACAGGGAAATACCAAATCCTCAATCAATATTAACATAATAAGTAGATAATTTTTTCTCGTGAATTGATTTTTCATGTAGATACCATGAAATCCTTCTTGGGATCAATGATGAATAATGGATATCACATTGTGCCTCTGAGAGGGATTCTAATGACTCTCTCAAGGAAGTCCTACTGAAATGACTTTTTTCCTAGGAGTAAGATACGATACTACACAAACCTTTAGGGATAAGGTAATGTAAAAAACACTTATGAATATTATCCAATATATATAAGCCAAAATATTCATGCCTCATTATAAAATAGACACATCATGTAGTAGAGGAAAAAGACATGTCCCAGGACCCTTGGTGGTACCTATGTAAACAACCCGTATAATAAAACTATGTTTCTTTAGCACAACAATTATTATAGATACTAATGTTTTCTACCCATGTGTCAATAAACATCTCCATCCCATGTACATCTTCCCATGTACTAGTTCATCTCTTAAACCATGTACCTAGTCCAGGCCATGTCGTGTGGGTTAGTACAATCCATGTAGAAAAACCATGTACTCCACCTCGTGTCTATGTAATTTTCGTTTTACACATAGAGTTCACCCCAAAGGGACTAAAGACTATGTAACTGGGGTCACAAGTCATGTTATAATTATCCTTATCTTGAAAACCTAGCTGGAACTAGTTTCCCACACATTGTGTAGATCTAGATTAAATGTTGTGTGACGCTGTATTTTCTAGCATCCTAGATTTAAATTCTGGTCATCTACACCATCACTTTGGCCACTTATCTAGTTGTGAATAATTGTTAAACAAATGGAGATTCTTCATCTAATTCCCATTGTTGAAAAAAAATTCTTTTATGTTATCACTTTTACTGAGAAAGAAGATCTATGTTTCATTCTTTATTTCATTCCAAAGAACGCAAAAAATGTGAAACTTGAAATCATCAATCGTCTAATTCATCCCAGATTCCACTTTCTCACAATAATTGTTTCGTGAAAAGCTCATATTTATGATTTTGGATTTTTGATACAATAAATGGGTGCACATTGATCAATTGAACTGGAAATGTCGATCTATAGGCCAAATGATGATCGCCAATGATGAACGATGAACACAGGGTAGAAAATAACAAGTCCAAATTGGAGGAATGAACCTAGATCGATGTTCATGTTGATCTTGATTCATTACCATCACAATGAAAAATGAATAAATATGTAATCCTAATTGAACTCCAGTCAAAACCCCACAAATAAACTCATCCATTAATATGAAGTATCCGTGAATCAATCCATTCATCAGTTGATTCACATTCCTCATATAAACAAATAAAATCAAGGAAATATAAATAAAACACACCCTACCTCTATTTGGTTCAATCGATTATGAAGAAGTACATTTCATCATTATTGTTGGAATGATAAATCAAACCTAATGTGCTTAGATCATTGATCTTCAATTTGGTCACCATCATCCTAAAATGATTCTCCACTATCTTCACAAATGAACCTCCAAAGGATCTAGGGTTATGTGTATTACCTTGGGATTTCATTGTATTAATATATTTAAATGCTATCTAGTTTACATGTCAAGCATTTGAAATGAAATAAATCATTCAAATTATTTTATTCAATTATACAATTTTGAATATTTTCCCACAAAAAAACAAGGAAAATAGTTTTATGTTACTCCTAGGATAAACCACACATTTGAACTCAAAGGTACAATCATATTTTTTCTCTGAGAACCCATTTTGAATCTATTCCAATTTGTTAGGAAATTCGTATTTGTGAGATTTAATATATTTAAAATAACAAAAATATTTGTTCTGGGCACACAAGGACTCAGAATTATATTCCATCTTAGTGCCTATTATCAAATATAATCCATACAATATCCAAAAATAATACATTGAAAATATTAGACATTACCACCTAATCCAATCAACGTAGACACACCACATCATCTTCCTAAAACATTCAATATATTTGTGTGATGTGTATAGACCGGTCATACCAAAATTGACTTATTAGTGCCACATTGCTACTAAATATTAATATAAATGTATGATCTATTAAAAAAATACTCAACCCTATTTGAATATGTCTTTGATTGATAAATTCCATCAAGTATTATTCTTAGAATATAAGGATTACACCATTTGGTAGAATTGGAATTTTGAGTTGTTGAATTACAGATGTCACCACCATAGATTGACTGAAAGAAATATTTATTAGTACTACATCTTATTTAGAAATAATACATATCATATAACTAGTCATACATGGATCCCCTAGGGTATATTCCTCTACTACCTGATACACCTTCACCCTAATGACCATCTACCTAAGGCTTGAGGGTACCACTAGAGTATGGTAGTGTTAACATGTCAAACTATCTTCCATATCTATATACTGTCAAATATACTATAAAAAATATTCTTGACACCATACCACATTTTAATATCTAAATACTCAATCAGGGACATTCATTATTCGTCTCTCTATCAGCCGCATGGCAGGTTGGATAATACCATGTGAGAAATCCATGACCATTGCAATAGAAGAACTGCCTCTCTCGTGGAGGACTAGATGTGTCCTGAGATTCCAAAAACATAGAACCTATATCATATAAGTGCCTATAAGGTGTTAATAAAATGTGATTCTGTGTACCACCCATCATCTATCAGCTTATGAGTCCTCATATCTTACATTTCCACTACTTTATCGAACAATCAACATTTTCTCCATAACGAATCATTACCCAACTAATGATCAATCAAGTGTTACAATATATGTAATAATTAAATAGTTACCACACATTCCTATATATTTCATATATATTACCCTCTTTATTCCTTGTTCCTTTTAAAATAGATTTTAAAAAATATCCTTCATTTATTGTGAGACACTAGTGAACCTCGATGAATACTCAACCATAGTCTCGATGACTGGAAAATGAGGTACAATATCCTTTATGCGAACATCCAATAATGTAACTGGGGATAATTCTTATCTACAATATCAATCCAACAGTATATGGGAAATTATCACCCAATTATATAATATATTCAAGATTCCCCACCAATACTATTTGGGGCCATGAAGAAGCATTGTCGCTAGGATAACCATCTATTTTTTAATTGTCAAAAAGGGGGTAAATCTAATAACTACATTGATATAGTCCTCATCTACCTATGTTTATATCACACCCTAAAATAAGATACTTCAATGTCACTGAATCACATAAAGTTTGATCATCCAGTGCACCTCAACCACTGGTACAACCATTACAGTATGCTAATCAATGGTTGGAGGTACGAATGGTAGTGCAACTAATGGTTACAACTCCTTTACATGTCCTTGTTTCAAAGCCTCATGACTCGGTTGATTATCCTCACAATCTTGTGGAGGAATAATGTATTGAAATAATTGTAAAGAATTAATAAACTGATAAGATATACCATATCCAAGTGTATATTTATGGAGCATAGTCAAATAGGACATATAAGTCACAACCAATTCATATATGATTTATGTACTAATTTTTTCCCTTGAACCAAAGAACACATTCGCATTGTAAAAAATCAGTTTGTCATATTCATAGTGAATCGATATGTCATCAATAACAGCAAAACTAGATTATTTGGGCTGAAAGTCTTAATAATATCACTAAACCATTGTTTCCAATAATCCAAAACCAAACCTCATAGATATAAATTTTCAAATATCTAGTCCTTGGATGATACATATTTTATATAAATATATCATAACCCATCCAATTTTGTATTCTTAACTTTTAGTAATCTTAACAGAACACCCCAACCCACCTCCAAAAATCTAGGGGCTACAAATTAGATCTAAAAAGGAAAATCTCTCACATTGGAGGCCTTATCCTAAGTAAATTCACACACACACACAAACACACACACATCTCCAAAAACCCATACAATTAAAAAGGTATATTAAATTTGATAACATAATTCATGTATGATATATATAACACATGAGATTATGAAAAATGATTGGAAAGTCTAAATTGTCAAATAAAAGAACACAAAAATTTCAAATGAAGTCTAATAAATTTGGTTGGGACTACATTCAAACAAAAAACCTGTTTGAAACAAGTCTAGGCTAGATCAAATATGCTATAGATACTCCAATTCTACCAATAATTGTAATGAATTTAATGTAATCTATATAATACATTACTTGTGTTGAAAAAACTGAGGCATATGTGATTATAACAATAAAAAATATGATACTATGGAATCACCAATTATAAATAATCATTAGATAAGTTGACTCATCATCGTTAATATATATCAATTAGTATATGATTCATGGGAATAATAACACCTATATATACCCTTGATAGAAATCTAGATACATTTTAATTTCACAAATGCTCATCCATCCAATGATTACAATCATGATTTCATGGTAAATCTCACCCAGGTGAACTCACTACATAGTCCTGATAAGGCTGATGGAACATATACGAGAGATCAGGATCATTGTTCTCTATATGATGATGTATGAAATACAACTCAAAATAAATTGGTACATTGAAGGATGATCACACTTGGGGCTCATATGGGACACCAAAAACCCTAAAATGATCAACCCGCTAAACAAGGAATTAAAAACCATGTATATCAGCCATAATGATTCATAATAACCCACCTATAGATGAATATGTGATAGAGGATACCACCTTTGGAATCAGGGGAGTTTCTTAAAACATAATCTGAGATAGATCATATAGTTTGGATCATATCCTCTTTTATGGATATGATTCCTCACTCTGCCATCTTGGGGGATAGATCATGGGAATGAACCATAAATAAACTTTTCCACACTAATGATTATTATTACACCTATTTATTGTTGGAAAAGTAGATTGAATTTACTGGGAGTACACATCATTTCATTCCTACATCACATCATCCTATGTGTTTTTCCTCATGAACATGTACTTTGAGTCATTCCCATGTAAATCAGGAGTTTCTTGTTATTTTTTGTGCCTATGTACTAGGTTATACCCATGTATTCTTTTCATGCCTATGTTCCTAACTTTATTTGGTCACAAGTTCTCCAAGGTTACACACTAAGACACCTTCCATGGGTACTAAATAATTTGAAACAAGTCATATGTACAGAATATATTACATCATCTGTAAACCAGAGATCCACTTGAGGGGACCACACAATGTTTTTTCACTGAATACACTCAGTGTAGTGATAAATATTAAATAAAATATAGGTTATTTAAGCATCAAATCAGGCTATATCGGCCTTTATGTATTCAAATAATCACATACATAAAAAATGGTTGTGGTTGATTGAGCCTCAGTATCTCATGGTGATATATTCATCTATACAAACCTCTCACTAATAAACACTATAGCACAATGTTGTAACCAAAACAACTATCCAAGAATAAAAAATGTTGATCTAATATATATCTGTCATTTTCTTCATCACACCATGATGGTATCATTGAACTAAGAACCAAAAATGTGCTATCAATCCGTTATGACACTAAACTATTTCATAATGATGGTTTATTGGTCATTTCTAAAATCACCTACTATGAAGATTATTGTTGATAAACACACAATGAATAAATAATGAAATAAAAAAACCTTATGTGTGAACCTTGGCCACTTCTCAGATTAGACTCAACACATTACTATTGTAGTGAATAATAAATAATAATTTGTCAAATGATATAACATTCTTTTTTCAATGAAGAAAAATAATAAACGAAAAATCATCTGTGGTCCAAGAAATCAAAATTTTCAAATAATTGATTTTTATTCAATGTGGAATAATAAAAACGGGATAAGTTACAAAAAATAACATCCTACATAAATTTTTGATTGAACAATTGTATATTATGATTTTAAATAATTATTGTTTCTGATATCCACAAGAATCATTGGAGGATTGATTTCCAATGAATGATTTTTTGTCAAGAGTACATCAATCCTCCCATAACATCCCTCTCCCAATCTATATGGTCGCAATTCTAACCCTTTGTATTCTCCATAATTTGATATTTAAATGGGTATTTGGTTAATAATTTAAAAAAATTATCAATTATTTTTTATGATATTATTTTCACATGAGATAATACTTTAATAAACATTTTATGTGGACAACAATTATGTTTCCCCAAGGGTCAAACCTGTATTCTTCATTGAATTGAATTATCAAATTTTTTATTTAAAACTACACTCTAATATTATTAAATTTTTTTATAAAATCCTTACATGTGAGGTTAATACTTGTATGTTTTTCATAATATCATTACTTAGTCTCCTTGGTCATAGGAATCTCATGCTGACATAACCTCAAGACTCAGAAACATTCCTTAAATATAAAAAATCATTACAATAGAAAAAAACACATAATAAAAACTACTACTACAATCTAAAATAAAAGGAAAACTATTTTTAGGGATTATTTTCACTATATATTCCCATTTATAATGCCTCATGAGAAATTAATACTTCCCTATTCATTAGAGGGTCAGATAATTTGAGGACCGCCTATAGCATTCATATCATTTAAATGAAAAAATGTGAAACATAGATCAATAAACATAAAGATATACTTTATCAGTTTTAATCTCATGTTTAAGGATTGTGGGTTACATACCGAGAGGTCACCATTAAAACATTTTGAGTACATCTATGTTAATATCATTGAGTGATAATTAGAATGGGGATTCACTATATAAAAGTTTTCATAGAAAATCACATTATAATTTTAGAATTATAATTGGGTTACCTAATGATTCAAGGAGACATAAAGAATAGTTATGGGGTTCTTTAATTACATGTAAATAATAAAGTTTATAATAGTACTTTCAAAAACCTTTCCAATTAATAATAGTGGAAAAACAAAAGGATGAATGTAATATAGGATCTTGAATAAAAAATTAAAGGATATGATCGATTACATTGAGGTGATGCTTCTAAAATCATGGAAGGATCTTATTAAGATGTTGGGGAAAATTCTAATGACTCTAGAAAATGATGGAATGAGTAACATTATTCTAAATTGGTTTTTAGTTAACATGTATTTATGGATGTGTGTTTTTTTATAGAGAAAGAGAGAATAATTCATTATAAATTTCTAAACATAGGTTTGGAACTGTATATAATAAATTAACCCAAATTACATACCATTCCATGTTTTATACAAAGGTATCTAACAATGAGGAGTGAGTTTAATTATTTTATATTTATAATTATTTAAATAATTTAAATATTAACCATAATTGTTTGGAAGTGAGTAATAATTATAATGAATTTATTTCAAAACCTTCAAATATAATTTAGGTTTTTTAGGATTCATAATGTTTTATAAAATTCATGAAATAACCAATAATAGAAATTCTTTTTAATGGTAAAAAAATTCATTGAGGAAATTCATAGTATTAATTATATCACTTTTGGTCTTTTTTATTGTCATAATAGATACCATATAATTATAATGCATTTAATTTTCATCAAAAAATTCAAATGTCTAAAAAACTTATATAAAATTCAATATTAGATAATATTAACAGACTATGTTGAATTTTTTTATTTTATAAAAATAGTTCATTATATATGAGGACATATAATTTTAAATAAAAAATACACATTTAATTAATGTTATTGGATTTTGAAAAAAAAAATTTAACCCTAATATAAATTAAATTTTAATGCATAAAACTACATGATAAGTTATATTTAGTAAATATAAGTTCATAATATTATATAATTATAATATAATTTATTTAATAAATTCTTGAATTTTTCAAAAATAGAGTCATGGATAAAATTATATATTCGACAGAAATACAATTTATTCTTCATTGTATGAAAATATAATTTTTATCAAAATTAATATTTAATAATTATGAGTAATAATAGCTGAAAATTATAATCCATAGTTTACAAAAAATAATAAATATTCAAACTATTAGGATCTATAAACATATCCATTTGTTATACCAGAGAGATATCTATGAGTAAGGTGTGCGATTGTGATATTTATTTTGTGGTTTCTCTGCAAACTGGGTTTGGGCCAGGATCATAATGATCATGAAAATATCCCATAATGGGTTTTTTTAATGATTTGGTTTTTAGTTCTCAACATGTAGCTGGTCATGGAAATATACCTGTTATGTTATCTCTATATAAATATTCGACAAATTGGAATCATATGGTTTAATACTATTTGTCGAGGTCATCGCTTTATTTTTCTGAGTCAAATAGATTTATCATAACCATATACATATACATAATAATTATTTAGTCACTATATAAATGATATAATATCAATTACTATGATTATAAATATTTTATTAAATATGAAAGGGTAAAAATTATAACAATACAAAATTAATAAATTAGTTAATCAGTTCTCCATAATATCTCATTCACTCATTTTAAAAAATAATTTATAAATGATCCCATATTTATACAAAGATTAAGATGAAAATATTTATTTTACTAATGCATATTAATTTAATTTTATTCATTTAAAAAATTCCTATGATATTAAATTAAATTTATTAAAATAAATTCAAATCTTATCTCTCAATATTTTATATGATGACGATAAATTTTATCTCGATCATATTATTGGTTCTCAAAATATGTGTTATTTGGAATTAATTTATTAACACAAAAAGGAATATTATTTTCCAAAACATTCTCATTTATTCAAGAAATATGACTTATTTAAATAAATATTTTAACAAAAATTGTAACAGAATGACTCATTCAAATTTTTGTTAAAAACAATACATGTAGAGACAATAATTATAAAAATATATATTCATGAAATAATTTTCAACACCACCAAAAATAATAGTTAAGTTTTCATTAAAACTCATAATAATATAATTTTATATGAATAAAATATTTTAATGATTAATCATTTATTATTTAAAAATTTCAAAGAAACCTAAATTAATAGTACTAAATAAATATAAGTAAATCGTAAATTTTTATAAATGATTTAGTGTGGAAAATTTTCCCAGAATATGTATTGTGGAAAACCCCTTTTTAAATTGATCTTGATGAATCTGATAACCTAAAATATTAAAAAATATATAGTGGGTTAAAAAAATATTATATTATTTATTTTCTAATTTATAGTCACTTCATGGAAATTTGAATGGATCACACATAAAAAAATTTTATTTGATATCCCATTTTCAAATGAGGAATTTGTATTTTTAATTATAATTATTATTTTTCAAATCTTTAAAGGATTAACAGAAATGTGTTAGTGTATAAAGGATCACTAACTACATCTTTATATAAGATTTTTTATGATATTTAGAATAGTTGTGTATGAGATTATAATGTTATTTTAGTGATGCTGTAATGTAGGGAATTAACCTCTTTAACATAAGATGATATTAACCTTTGCATTCAATGTTATATAGTGGTCTATTGTATTAATGTTAATCAAGAATAGAAAGTCCCCAAATATGAAAATTTTCCCACATATTTTGTAATTCAAATAGGTTAATCTTGTAAGACAATTTTATTTTATGATAATACTATGTTTTATGCCATACATGATATGAAAAACTGATGTTTACAGCCTTTAAATAATATTTTAAAAATATAAAAAAATATTACCATTCCATTGAATTGGTGGGTATTAATTCAAGTAACTGAATTATGATATATATATATATATACATGTTTGTGTGTGTGTGTCTTTGTTTCAATATGTATATAACTTTCAAACTCAACGAAATGTTATCGATAAATAAATTGAAAATAAAATATCAATATTTGGTAATTGTATCACGTGCTACAAAAATAAAATGTCTTATAAAATGAGGGTTTATTCATTTTTTGGGATACAATTACAATTAATTTCTTCCATTTTTAGAATGTGTATTCAATATAAATTATATCAACTTTGAAATTAAAATATACAAGTTATTTTGGGATGTTATTTTTTTAATTTTTATATTTTTTGGTGAATAGTGAAAATATAGGTCTATAAAATATTAACTCTCTTAATAAACTATGATATAATTAATAAATTTTAAACCATTTATTTTAAAAATTTATATGTTAAAATATTTAAATAATGTAATTTTAAACAATATTTATATTTTTGAAACCAATGCATGAATGTTTAAAACATAAATTATATATTATTGAAATTAAATATTATGTTTTGGTATTTGAAATAAATGGTTTGGTTGGAATGCTAAATTATATATTTTTTTCATGATCTAAAGTATAAATACATTAATTATATAAATTTATTTTATGTGAAATCAACTTCGTACATGAAATAAAGGTGAATTCATTTTTATACTTAAATCTAGTATTTTTCAAAAAACAATTTTTCGAGTATTTGTATACATGTATTAAATTTAATATATTTATAGTATATATTTATAATTTTATAACCATTATTACAAAATTTGAATCATTATTTGTACATTTTTTAAAAAATAAACATTATTTTTTTACAATGAGTAAATATCATTGAAAATGTATGTCTCCTCATTAAGGTAAAATCAAGAAATTAAGGATAAAAATGTTATAAGCCTTTTAAAATATGTGTATAACATTAATTAATTATATTTTAAGTGGTATAATCTACCACATAATTCATATAATTTAATATATATCATTTTTGGTCCATTTTCCCTTGAAAAAGAGCATTATATTATTTTATGTTAAAGAAAATTTTAAAATTTTCGTCGCTTTCTTTTAATGATTAATATATGTTAAAATGGGTTTCATAATATTCTATAAAGGAATTTATATTAATATTTTTAACATAATTTTATTATTCTAATTATTTATTTTATTTCAAATTTTGGGTGATGGTATTATTAACAAAAATTCTTACTCAACACAAACATTATAATTGTGAAAGTAGTATAAAAATCAAAGAAAATAGTTTTAGAAACATCAAAATCAATATATTTTCCTTGAATGATGAAAAAAATTGAATTATATAGTTTTTAATAATGTAAATTTGTTTTTTTATATTATAATTCCCTATATGTCTGGATCTATTTATTGTCACAATATTTGAATAGTTCTTAAAATAAATGTTATGGTATTGTAAATTATAAAATATATTATTAAATCATTTTAGAAACATAAAAATAATGAATGAAGAAATATGGGGGTATGTTTAAAATAATAATCTACATATATTTTATTGTGAATTTTATCTATATAAGTAAATCTATAACACATTATCATACAAAAATTATTATCATAGATAATGTAAAAATGGGATAATAAATTGTTTAAACCTAACAATAACATTAATATTCCACATAATGATATCCAAATTATATTGTTTCAAATTATTTCTGCCTTAGCCTATATTATAATAATAATTTTGGAAAATAGTTTCTAAAACCATTTTAAAGACAAATTATTATATTTGTTTCTTTTAATTAATTGAAACTGTGTCCTTTCCAATACTATAAAATAACACCACCTGTCCTCTATTCTTCAAACCATAATGAGCAACTTCACTTGACCAAACCATGGAGAAATAACAAAATTTTTTCATATATATATTCTAGATGTTTTTTCTGATTAAAATTCATTCATTATGGTCTTTCTGGAGAGTTCCATAAGAGATTCTTCAATTATGTTGCAATCATTCTAACTGTCTATTTTCAATTTACATCTTCTTTCTTTTTCAATTACCCCAAGACCATTGAAATATAATATCATCTTTATGTCCCATATATTAATCTGTTAAAATTTTAATTAAATGAACTTATTTATCCCAATTTCAATAATATTTTTTTTATAGAGACACAAGCCTTTAACAAATATTATTTACTATTTTCAAACAAAAGCATCCATTAATTATAACCCATAGATTATATGGCCTAGTGCCTTCAGAAGACTAGGTTCACATTGTAACACCCTGAGTTTTTATGACCATATTTTTAAATAAATTTAATTTCATTGGTTTAATTTGTAACATACTTTACCATGATAATATTTCATTATATGTTCTACCAGGATAAGGTTGTGCTACACACAACACCGTCTTTGCATGCATTAAATGAAAAAATGAGCTTTTATGAAAAAACATTTAATTACTAATATTTATTAATAAATATATTTATAACATAATTATTAAAATTTTTAAAATTAAAAGTAATAATTAATTATTAAATATTATTTATTAGAGTTTAATTTGAATAAATCTCCTTGAAAATAAAATATGTAATTTTTTTAAATTTTTTAATATGTCTTAAAAAAATTATGAAAGAAAATTATGTTTATGACATTTTTTGGACAATAATAAAAATAATTTTGAACCTATTAGAAATATAATTTTTAAAAATAAAATTAATTAATTAATCATTAATGTAAAAATAATCTTATGGTTAATTTTTAGGGTCTTTTGTAAATATTTCATATTCGAATGATTAGTGGAATATACATAATTTTAATTGAGAATAGTATTTTAATGTAACTTATTTTTAAAGTTAAATCATATATTTTTATGGTTTAAAATTAAAATTACTAAAATTTCACAAAAAATAATATAATTTAGGTTAATGTTCCAAATTTAACAATGAAATTGTATTTAAAAACATTTCAAAGTTTTGAAAATTTCCATTTTAAATACACATCATCTCATCCCATTAGTAGTAATAATTGGAAATTAATTTTAGTGAATTATTAAATTTAATTTTGATAAAATGATTAAAAATTTATAGTAATCACTATTTTTAATTTCTAATGATTTTACATAATTTTTTACAAATGTAATTATTTTAATATACTTAAATTAATTACATCGATAAATGTAAAACATGATTACACAGTAGTTTTACATAATACATAAGGTGTAATGATGGTACTAAACATTCCCAAAACAAATTTAATAGAGATATTTCAATCATTTCTCATACATTATTACAAAATTTTCATTATTGGTTGCACATGATGTAAGGGAGACCACCCAATAGTGTTACCATTTTTGTATTTATATGTTTTTACTCACCTCCTTTATAAAAGGCCACCACCTCTCCCTCTCTCTTCACACATATAATTCCATTTATCTCATCCAAAACATGAAAAAATAACCTAAAAACATATTTCATTTCATCTTAAAGGAAAACATTTTATCTTAAATCTACCCAATATTGTATTTTGGTGCAAACCCAAAAGAGATACCTAAAGAAGATGTAACATTCGTCGATGAACATTTTTGTAATAATTATTACGTAAACACCTAAAATTAATTTTATAACATTTATATATAATATCAACATTTTCAAAAATATTACTATTTTTTATAATTCTATATTTATTATATACATCTTCACAAACATCCATAAAATATGCTATGAAATCATAGTTCATGTATGTGGAGGAATCACACCATACAAATCAATGTCACTATTTATATTACCGCCCTTCTAGGTTTGTAATAATGATGTATTAATAGTTTATATAAGATATATATGATATTTATGAGGATATTATAATTATTTTATTTTTCTATCATACATGACATAATGGTTTCCATTTTTTCAGAATATGAAAATGTTGTTCATGTATACGGTAGACTATTACCTCCGATACATTATGATTCATTAGAGAATTACATTGAATGTATTAAATATATTTTTAGAAACATATGTGAAATATATGACATAAAATATATATTAAAATGATAATTTATCATATATATATTTGTATTTTAATCAGATATGAAATTGAAAACAACATTCATGCATATGTATAACCTACTATCTCTATAAATGATGTATTTATTTTTATACTTGTATATTTTAGATATTATTATAAATAAAAATATACTAAATATATTTTATATTTATATCATATTTTTAATTCTTCAGATGAATAAATAATTATCTATTTATTATTCATAATAAAAATAAAAAGTTAAAACATGTAAAAATAATGTGGTTACCACCTGCAATACAGATTTAAAATGGAATTATTAATTAACAGGTTATATAAAGTCATAATAAAATCATATATATTATTAAATATTTTAATATTGATCTATTATAAATGTATAAAAAAATTATATTCATTAAAAATGATTAATGAATGATACTTATATGATTCAATAATTATGTTAAGGGATTTATGTCTAAATTTTTTCTTTTGTGAGATGCAGGGTATATTCACCACCTCATTCTTCAATGTTGTGTATATACCTACCATTAATGAACATTATTATTATTATACATATATATTTTCATTTACACGTCGATTTTAGGATCTCAAATTTATCGGTTTTATGGTTTATATTTTACCGAAGTGGTATCAAAATTCTTAATCATTTGTACTTCTTTAAGACACATATAATTATATGAACATATATTATTTTAAAAGGTCTCTATAATTCCCACGTTATATGTTATATGATTAATATTGTTATTTTGATGAAATTTTAATATTCAAGTTATTTGTTTCTCTCATTGTGAATATGATTCATTATTACCAAAGCGATAAGTGGTTATTTATACAATCCTGTCATTTGTTGGTATAGATTTAATTTATAATTCCATTTAATAATAATATTATGATCTGACCTTCAGGAAGACTGAGGAATTTTATTCATCTCTATTTATTCATTATACATTCATGTAATTGTTTTTTCATTCAATTTTTATTAAATAGTTATGAAAAAATTAGGAAAATCATGCATTATTTCTCTCTTCGATCGGAAATATTATTTCACCCAAAACAATATTTTCTAAAAAATTTCACTAAAATATTATAATATAATCATTTTAATTTTAAAATAAATTTTTACACATGTTTTAATTAATTTAAAAAAATTAAACTAAATTAGGTTGTTGTTTTCTGATCAAGTCTCTTTTGACCTTTATCTACAATATGAATGAAAGAATTATTTTGGATTGTAAAACATGGATGGAATTATACTCTACCATGAATGATCATTTATTTCATCCTTCTATTATATTTTTTTAAAATTATTTACTAAAATAAAAGCAATATCAAAATTTATCATGTTTTAAAAATCATTGTTCAATGAAGAATGTATATTTTTCATGATTTTTTAATAGAACTTTTATATTTATTATTTCATCCAAGATGACATCTATTTATTTTAATTATTCATTATTGGGGATATGATCCGATAATTACAATAATAATTCTTATTTTTATGGTATTATTTAATTATTCTTATGACAATCATTTCACTTACATTGGTTATACCATCATAAAATACTCATGAAACCTGCTTCTTTTCAAGGGTTATTATATGAAAAAATAATTATAAAACATGTAATTTTTCAATAGGTTATGATATGATAACATATTTATGATATCCATTTCATTTAATTGGTTATAATCTAATTTTTAGGATTTTTTTCAAACATATGTATGATTTCATTATGTGAATATTGGGACCTATATCTCCATCCAATGAATTTGAAATAGATTTATAATGCATGGGATAGACAAGGATAAAATGGATAATGAACAAAATTCATTAAATTAAATCATACACTATGATGGTTGACATACACCTATCTTAGGGTATGGAAAAATCAATTCATTTTTTCTACAGTAGCATAGATGTTGAGTAGTGTTGTATCACTTGATGAGCATTCTATATTCGTTCACCTACTGAATATAATTCACCTAAGATGTAATTTTTTAAGTCTTATGAAATAAATTTAATTTAATATATAAATGAAGTAAAAAAATAATTAAAAACTAACATTAAATTATTAATTATGCTGAATTTCTAAATAGAATAAAATTATAGAAAAAATGATGTTCTATGGAGACAATTTTCAGGGAGCACCTTTACTGACTATCATCAAATATTCTTTGTGAAAACACTACTTATTATCTGTACACACCTTATTATACCTCGGTTATGAATGAAAATTCCATATATATATCAAAAAGAACAACATATATAAACCTCCTCAATTAAGGTAAGATGGTTGTAGATTATGAAGTTAAACTTTTGACGACCATTGTAAGGATTAAGCCAACAGTAAATTATCCTTTGAATTAACATAAATATTATTAAAAACATGTAAAAGGTTTCAATAACCTAATTACTCCATTGAAATATTCCTCAGATTATTTCCTCATGGTCATGAGTATTATAGTTCATGATGGTTAGAAGAGAAGAAGAAAAGATAGTTGATGGGTGGACATAGAAATAAAAACAATGAATTAATTCATTATAAATATAAATTATTATTGAAAACAATAACAAAAAAATGAAAATAAATAAATTAAAAATAAATGGTTAATATTTTCTATCATCCCCCCATAATTCTGATCTCATCCTTAGTTCCTGAAAGGAATGGGATGGAAAATGGGATGATTTGAGTGGTAAGAGCTGCACTCCTTTTATAGTAATATTTATGTCCTCTTATTGTTGACACGTTTTTACCATTTAAATTGAAGATTCATGAATTTACCCTTAATAAAATTTGTTTCCAATTTTATTACACATCACCTCTCAAAATTTCATCTCATTTGGCCACCATATAAAGGAGTTAAAAAAATTTCATTGGTGGTTTCATTTTCTGGACACAGGTTCCAGGAAGATTCCTTGAAACATAGGTCATCCAATGGACACCTTAATGGATTAAAAACACCCTAACATAATATTGTATGTGATTATATTTTTCCTAGTTCAATTTAATATGAAATCACTTAAATTTAATGTGTATAGGTCTAGATAGACTTTGGTTACACTGGTGGGGTCAATGTTATCCACCTGGAAAAGTCATCAACATTATTGATTTTTAAGGCCTCTAGATGTTTGAATAATCCCATGGTTCAGAAGAAAAAATTTAAGGAAATAAAAAATGAAGTATGATTAAAAAATGAATCAATCAATTGGGAATTTTATATTCTATGAAATGACTAAAATACCATTGTTGTAAAAATCTGTCAAAAATATAGAATTATGTGCTCACAATTTGGCTAAAAACACATCTTAAATCCATAATTTATTCATATAAGCTCAAATTTATTATTTGAGATGATTAAAACAATATAAATGAATACAAAATTGTGGAAAATATTATCTATATCAATTACTGAACTCTTAAGTCATGCTTTTTCTCAAGCATAAAATCTCAACCTGGAATTCAGAGGACACCAATGCTAATAATATTCAAATTCAAATGAAATAAAATTTTACAATTTTAAATTTAAAATAAAATACTAAATAACCCACATAAAATTTAAATTTAATTTCTCATTTTTCAAACATATAATTAATTTATATATATTATGTTCCCTCATTGTAACCAGATAGATCTTCCTCATTCATTCACTCAATCTTCTCAATTAGTTATTATTAACCACGCAACATCATTATTTACATATCCTATGAATTTTTCTTCTCATATATGATGATAAAATTCATATAGAGTTGTCATCATATCCTGAGAACATAAACCTTACCCATAATATTATAAAAGAACTACATTGTCCTCTTTGTAAAGACACAAGGCACATAAAATCATGAGGAATTTTCAATAAATATTTAAATGACTCTGAGGCATATGGTTGGTAGGATTTCATGTAATAAAAATTATGTCTCAAGGAGGATCTTTATCTCTTAATTATAATTCATGTTATCAAAAAGTGTAATTAAATTTTATCCTTCAATGTACAAAAACCCACATCCCCCAAAACTGAATGTAAGGTTATGATCAAAGTAAATAATAATGAATTATTAATAAAACCACTTGATATTTTTTAATTTTTTTAATTTTTTTGAATTTAATTATTAGATAAAACCTCATATCCATCACCTAAAAATATATTATTAGAAGATAGTTGGTCTGTAAAATGGAGATTTTTTGTTCTCACAAATCACAAACAATTTTTTTTCTTTTTATCATCATTTATTTTATATAATATTAGAATAACAATAGATTAAAATTAATGATTAAAAAACCTTTTACAAAACCTAAAATATAATTCTAACACATTTTTCTTAAAATTTAAATCTTATGTTCCATAATGATTCCCTTTTCACCCACAATTCAACATTGAAATATCATGAAAATACTAAGAGGAGGGTTTGAATATGAAAAAAATGGATCCCTAATACAGTCATCCATGGTCTCTATGAGATACAATAAGGATTTATTTAATGGTTTTATTTTTAGGATAAGTGTAATTTGAAAGTATTCATCAATCATTTTATATATTTTTTTCATATTCATAGCTTTGACAAGTTTCAATACATGTTCTGGTCGATTACATGTCTCAAGATTACACAAGAAAATTTTATTGATAAATAATAAGTACTTGGCCATTAAATACTATCATAAATGAGAAATATTATATTTTGTAGAATCACTCAAGGGATGATCAATAATAACAAATCATTTCACACAAACTTCAGAAATTCAAATCCTAAAAAATGGAGGGGAAATTTCATTTTTTTAAAATCAAATAGTTCCCTTATATAATGAGTCGTCATTTCAATATATATGTTTCCTTTTAATTAAATTTTTCTCCATTTTAATTATTCTATCTCATTAACATTTATATTTAAATCAAGGAATCATTTGATTCATAAGAAACTCATGTATCCTAGACAATCAATTAATTCATTAATTCAAGTGTGGGCATGAAATTATTATCATTAAAGCTCAAAAGATGTTTTTGACCAATAAAATGAAAGTATTGTAAAATATAATCATAAAAAGTTAAATACCTTTTGTAATAATGCTTTGGTCATATTCCTCCAATTCTTGTGGATTATTTCTTCCATCGTGATCAAATAAAAGAATAATAACTAAATTAAAAAAATGATCATTTCATTTAATCTCAAAATGAAATAAGGAAGGGGATATATTATAAAATAATTCCTAAGATTCGATTTGAAATATAAATTCATTATGTTGAAAATTAAAATACTATAAATATATTCGATGATTAATCAGGATATGATCCCCCAAGTGGGCCCTGAATTTTTAACGCCTCTAGAAGGAAGTACTAGCTATTATCCAACGTCTAATGGTGGTTTGGGATTCATTGACATGAACCACCACATGTGGATTTTCCCAAAATCATTTTTATCTTATTTATTGTGGTGGAACCTATGAATAGTGAACATTATATATTCCCCCTTCTCATTGAGGTATACCTTGCTTGGTGGCGGTAGGGTGAAGTATGAAACCACCTCCTCCTTTGTTGCTACTTGTAAAACGTTTTCTTTAAAATTCATTGGTCAATCAAAATGTTCTTAATGAAAATTATAATCAAATGGAGATTCATAATTTAAATTAAATGTAATAATTTCAAAATCATCCCTTTTATTCTTAGCATAATTTAGATTTAGTTCTTTTAGAAGATCAACTGGGATCTCCTCTTGTACTTCCTCCGGTAGATGTTCAACTTCTCTAAAGAGCTCCAAGTGTTCCTCAATAGATGAATATTATTTTTCATCGCCTTCCACATGGGAGTTGTATTAGTTGTAAAATATTAAAATTCAAAATAATTATTAGATATATTCTCATTAGTTTCAAAAAAATAAAAGAATTTTAGTTCAAGAATGTATCAGCTCCCTTAGTTGTTTCATCTTCAATGACCTATCCAATTGAAATTGCCTCTTGGAGTTTATATTCACTAGATAGAGGTAGGTAGTAATGCTATTCCATATTTAATTCAAATTACACCACTTGGGTTCTATCTTCATTTATGGTTTTTGACTCATCATATTTAAATGGTTTTGGAAGATCAGGTAGTTCCTCACATTTACTCAGAAATTCATCTGGTTCTTGTTGATATCCCTTCTGTATCTAATTAGATAAGTCATTTTCAACTATCTCCCTAATAATTGGTTGAGTTAGGGTGATTGAATATTTATGTTCCTCAATATTTACCACCTTTGGTTCATTAATTTAAATGATGATTGGTGAATTTTCTTCCACCAATACAATTTTTTATTGCTCCGACTCAGGGTCGGGTTACTCTTGGGTAGTATGGACCTATTCTATTAGATATTCTATATGAATCCTTCATCCATATATAACCCATTTATCTTCATTCAGAAGATCCCTATTGTACTCTAAAATAAGATCATATAGTTATTGTAACACTTGTGTGTAGTAATTCCTTTCATAGTAATTGTTGTTAGGATACATCTTGGAACTTTTTCTATTTTATGGATTTTTGGTTTTTTTGAAGAAAAATTAAAATCTATATAAACTGTGAAAATTCAAAAATATAAGAATAAAAATGATTGGATCCCCAGAAACAACACCAGTTTTGATGCATGCTTTTCTTAAGTCGTGTCAAAATAAATTTAATTTTCCATGTGCGGTATAGAGGCTGACTATGGTTGGATCATTTGAGGAGATTTCTTACTTCATTGACATACATAATCTAATTCACTTAAGAAGTAATTATTATTTTTTCTATGTTTTATAAAATAAAATAAATTTTTTAAAATAAATGAAAAGAAAAATAAAAAAATAACATTCAATTCTTAATTACGGTGAAATTATAAATATAATTAAACTATGGAAGAAATGATGTTCTCCCAAGAGAATTTTCAAGGAGAACCTTCAGTAACCATCGTTAACTATTCTCAGAGAAAACTCACTATAGTATTGGCACACACCATAGTATGCTCTAGTTATGAATGAAATGTACACTTAACGATCACCAATCAAACCCTCCATCTACCTCTTCACTCTATGGAAAATAGTTGTATATTACGATGTTAAAAATTAGATAATCACATTGTGTGTTAAATATAAAATAAAAATTCCTTTTAATTAACTAAAATAAATTTAAAAACATGGACTTGGGTTAAAAAACATGATTACTCTATCTGGATAATCCTCATATTTTTTACAAATTATCATGAGTATTATAGATCATTATATTAAGATGTGATGAAGAAAAGAGGGTGGATATGTGGACATAGAAATAAAATCAATGAATGAATTTGTTAGAAATCTAAATTACAATTGAAAACTAAAAAAATTGATGAAAATAAAAAAATTAAAATGAATTTTGGATGATTTTCACCTAGAGTACTTTAGTGGGGATCTCCTCTTTGGGGACATGAAATAATGGGATGGTAAATTGAAAGATTTGAGAGAGTGGAACTTCTCTCCTTTTATAATTATATTTCTGTACTCTGAATGTTGAAACATTTTTACCAATTACAGGGATGATTCATGTATGGTTCCATTCATAATTATTGTTCCTAATTGTATTAAATGTCTCATATCTATATTTCAATGAATTTTTCCACTGTATATGGGAGTTATGAATTTTTCATTGGTGGTTTCTTTTTCTGGATGTAGGTTCTAAAGAGATTCCTTCAAAAATATGTCATTAAATGTCCACCATAATGGATTCAAAACACCGTAAACATAATTTTGGAGTCACTCTAATGTGTCCCAGTTCCATTCTAAGTGGAATAACCTCAATTTTGGAGTATTGGCCAAAATATCCATCTTTTACGGTGGTGAGTTCCACACTGTCCGCACATAAATGTCATCAAATTCATTGAATTTTTAGTCCTTTAGATGCTCAAATCATCCATTGGCCCCAAAGATAATGTCGAAGAAAATAGAATAAGAATTCAAAAAAACGAGTCACTTAATTTGGAATTATATTTTACGTGAACTAAATAAAATACCATTGATGTAAAAATCTGTAAAAATTATAGAATTAACTTATTTTCACCATTTTTCTCAAAACAAACCATAAATGAAAAATTGATTCATAAAATCTACAATTGATTAATTGTTATGATTTAAAAAAATATAAATGCATAAAAAATATATGGAAAATATTATCTCTATCAATTCCCCCACACATAAACTGTTATATTCCTCAAGAATAAAATCTCAACATAAAATTAATAGGATAGTAATGTTACCAATATTGAAAATACAAAGTAATAATCACTACTGGAAAATGGGTCTATACCCACGGTTTTGCACAAAACCGTGGGTATAGGACACCCATATACCCACGGTTTCACAAAACCGTGGGTATAGGGTTAGTATAGGAACCTATACCCACGGTTCTCGGCAAAACCGTGGGTATTGGTTATTTTTGAAGACCTATACCCACGGTTTTGGTAAAACCGTGGGTATAGGGATTATTATAAAGACCTATGCCCACGGTTCTAAAAAACCGTAGGGATAGGGGTTTTTTTTTACAAGACCTATACCCACGGTTTTCCAAAACCGTGGGTATAGCTTTTCCTTGTTATGGCGGGGGGAAAAATTCCCGCGGGAGTGAATTTTGTTTTGGCGGGAACATGATTTCAAATTAATATAATTATATGGAGTGAAGATTTTAGTTCAATGATTTCGCTGGGTTAGTTGGTTCTGCTCTCTGTCTTGTATATGAAAGACCGGTGTTCGAATCTCGGTATCTTTTTATTTTTCAGATATTCGATTATTTTTAATATAAGTAAACGACCAGATTGAAATGTTTATAAAATTATATTAGCCGAGTTGGTCACGAGTTCCGTATTCCGCTGCAGCTGCCGCGTGAGGCGCGGGTTCAAATCCTCCCAAGCGTGTTTTTTGAATTTATTTCCTGTCGTTTGAAATCCATGGATTATATTAATATATATTTGTAGATATATGCATATATAACACATAGAAATTATAGGTGAGTTGGTCTTGTGGTGAGGCGCGGTAGTGAGGCTTGGCTGGGTTGCAGGTTCGAATTCCTGCTGCGTCCCATTTCTGATTTTTAATACCCCACGGTTTGGAAACTGTGGGGATTGGTGTGTGCCACGCTTTGGAAACTGTGGGGATTGGTGTGTGCCACGCTGGAGCAGTGTGGTCCTCCCTTTGAAAAGGCTATACCCACGGTTCTGCTAAACCGTGGGTATAGGGTGAGACCCCTATACCGACGCCACTCAGCCCCACGGTTCCCCAAACCGTGGGTATAGCCTATACCCATGGTTTTGGGGGCTATACCCACGGTTTTGAACCGTGGATATAGATCGTTTTTCCAGTAGTGAATATTTAACCATTTTCAATGTCAATTAACACATTAACAAAATAAAAATAAAATATCAATTTAATCTCTCTTTTTTCGAAGAAATAATTAATTAATATATTTTACTTTTCCCCATTAAAAAAAGATAAAACTTTTCTTTCATTCATTTAAGATTCTAAATTAAATATTATTAAGTATTACTTATCATGATTTATATCACCTTTAAATTTTTACTCTCATCTCTCATGATAATTTTCTAGTAGAGTTATGTTCATATCATGAGATCGTGAACCTTATCCATAATCTTGTAAAATAATTAATTTTTGCACTTTGTAATGAAAAAATGACACATAAAATCATGAGGATGTTTCAATAATGGTTCAAATGTCTCTGAGTCATAAGTTTGGTAGGATTTCATGTTTTAAAAATTAGAGCTCATGGAGGAGACTTATATAATAATTACAATGCATGATATGAAACATTGTAATGAAATTATACCCTTCAATGTACCAACACCCTCTTCCCAGAAATTCTCAATATAAGGTTATGATTAAAGTAAATCATTATGAATTATTATTACACCCTCTTGATTTATTTAATTTTGTATTTTTTTTTGCTTTTTTTCGGATGTTATGATTTGATCAAATCCCACAACCATTAGCAAACCACATATAATTAAAAATTCATCATTAAAGAAAATGGTGATTTTGGGATCTCCCAAATGACAAACTTTTCTTATTTAAGGTGTAATTATTTTTTATTAATGTTGTGAAAAATAATAGATTAAAATGAATTATTACAAATCCGTTAACATTTTACCACAATATCACCCCACACATTTTTTTACAATGTAAATCATCCCTGAAACCATGACTCCATTCACCCCCATAATTAAGCTATAAAATATAATGCCAATACAAAGATGAGGGTCGGAATGTGTATATCTATTAAAACATGGATCATCCCTAAAATGGTCACTAATTATCTCTATGGGATAAAAGGAGGATTTATGTAAAGATGTTATTTTAAGGATAAGTGTTTTTCAAAGGATGCCTCAATCATTGTGAATGTTTATTTCTATAGTCATAGCTTTGAAATGTTTCAATACACATTTTGGTTGGTTAAATTTACCATGATCTCTGAAGAAATATTCTCATGATAAATAGAAAACTACATAGTCTATAAGTACTATTGGGAATTAGAAATATGATATTTGGGACAATCTATCATGTAATGATCAATATTAAATATTATTTTCATTGAAAGTTAGAAATTCAAAGCATGCATAAATGGGTGGAAATTTTCATTTTCATAAATCAACTAATTACCTTAAATCATGAGTCATCACTTGAATTTCTATGCTTCATTTCAATAATTTTATTTTTCATTATAATTATTCGGCCTCATTAAAATTGAAATTTAAAACATGGAATCACTGGATTACAATGAAACTCGTGTCTCCTAGATAATTCCAGTAAATCATTAATTCACATGTGAGCATGAATGTTTTTGTTAAATCTAAAATGTTGTTTTTGAACCAAAAATGAAATGAGTTTAACATATAATCATAAAATGTGAACTACATTTTGAATTAATGATTTGTTATTATTCATCCAATTCTTGTGTCTTCCTTCTTCCATCAAGATCCTACAAAAGAAAAATTACACTGTTAATCCCACAGATCATTTCATTTAATCATAAAATGAATAAAGGGAGGGGGTGTATTCTTTAATAATTCCCAATACAGTATTAGAAATCCAAATTCCTAATATTTAAATTTAAATTACTATAAATAAATTAAATGGAAAATCTTGGTATGATTCCCCAAGTGGGACTGGAATTTATTTTGCATCCATAAAGTAGTACCAGCTATTATCCAAATTCTAATAGTGGTAAGGGATTCATTAAAATGAACCACCAAATGTGTAATTTCAAAACATCATCATCTTAATCGTTATTGAGGAGGATTATATTGATATACTAAACTATATCCACCACATTCTCAATGTTCTATATCTTTCATGGTGGGGATAAAATGATGAATGAAAGCTCCTCCGCCTTTGTCACAACTTGTGAAATGTCTTCTTTATAATCCATTGGATTATACAGATGATCTTTATTAAAAAAATAATTAATAGATTATTTAAAATTTAATTATGTAGTTTTATTTTTAAAACCATCCCTATTATTTTTGGCATCTTTTAGATTTCCTTCTTTATAAATATCCACTGGGATCTCCTCTTGTACTCTACTCAGGTAAATGTTTAACTTCTATGGTGAGCTCCAAGTGTTCCTCCCAAGGTGCATCTTCTTTTTCATAATCTTCCTACAGGCTTAGCATGAGATCGCCAAACCTAAAAATTCAAAATATTATTAGAGATAAACAAATTAGTTTAAAAAAATTAAAATAATTTTATTTCTTGAACGTATCATCACCCTTAGTTGTTTTGGCTTTAATATCCTCTTCAATTGAGAGTGACTCTTGGATTTTTTCTTTACTGGATAAACGTAGGTTGTCAGGATCCTCCATAATTTCTTAAAATTCCGCAACATGGGTGGTGTATTCTTTAAGGTTGCTGACTCTTATTCATTAGAATGTTTCAGAAGATCAATTACTTCCTCACATAAATTCTAAAATTCAACTACTTCTTTTTGTTCTCTCCCATTTAACATAGAAGGAATGTCCTTTTAATATATCTCTCTAATAATTGGTTGATTCATGATGAACGAATATTTAGGTGCCTCAATAATTCTCTCCAATGGTTCATCAATTGAAATGATGAGTGGTGAAATTTCCTTCACCAATCACATTGGTCCTGGCTCTGACTTAGGGCCAGGTTTCACTTGCGTAGTGTGGAAAAATTCTTTTATTCATTCAATTTGACTTCTTAGTCCTTATATTGCTCATTTATGTTCATTTAGTTGATCTCTTTTGTAATCTAAAATAGCTTCTTCTTTTTATTGTTGCACCTCTGTGTAGTCATTCAAGGCATTTTTATTGTAGTTCAGATACATCATAGAATTTGTTTTTGGGTTTTTTGGATTTTTAAGAAAAATGATGATCCAAATACCATATGAAAATATAAAAATATATGTATAATACTGATTTTATAACTGAAAAAGGTGGAATCATTACTATTGTAGGTCATGGAAGAAGAAATTTAACTTTTCTAGTATTGTATAGAAGTTGACTAGTGTCCTCTCACTTGAGGAGCTTTATTATTTCGTTGACCTACTTGAACTAATTAACCTATGAAGTGTTTATTATTTTTGTTTTAGGATTAATTAAATAAATTGAATTTAATCAAATAAATTAAATGAAAAATAATACAAAACTAAAATTCAATTCTAAATTTCAATGCAATGCTAAATAGAATGGAATTATGGAAGAAAGGATGTTCTGATGAGACAATTTTCAAGGAGCACCATCATTGACTAGCTTAAAATGTTCACAGTGTACACACTCATCATATGTGGTAAAACATTATTCTACTAAAATTATGAATGAAAGTTAATCTAAGTGATCTCCAAGAACACCCTCCATCCAATTCATCAATCAAGGGAAAATGGTTTTAGATTATGAAGTTAATCTTTAAACAATCAGAGTGAGGATTAAATCCATAATAAAATAACCATAGAATTAACTCAAAGAATATTAAAAGCACGGGCTTGGGTTCATGAAAATGATTACTCCCTCTGGATATTCTTCATATTAGTTACTCATAATCATGAGTACTATAGTTCATGATGGTAAGATGAGAAGAAGAAAATTGGGTGGATGGGTAGACAAAGAAATAGAAAAAAGATGGAATTGATTTGATATATAATTTAAAATTGGAATCTAAAATTAAAATTTAAAAAAAATAATTAATTAATTGGGATGATTTTTGGATTTTCAACCTCAGTGGGGATCTCTTCTTTGGCGCCTTGAAGGAATGTGAAAGAAAATGGGATGATTTGAGGGGTATGAGATGCACTACTTTTATAGAATAATTTATGTCCTCCAAATGATAACTCATTTTTATCAATTACATGGATGATTCATGTGTGTTCCCCATCATAAAGGTTGTTTCTAATGGTCTTACATGTCACCTATCAAAATATCAAGTCATTTGGCCACTGTTTGTGGGTGTTATGAATATTTCATTAGTGGTTTATTTTTATGGACACAGGTTCCAGGAAGAGTCCTTAAAACATATGTCATTCAATGGAAACATTAATGTAATAAAAACTACCTAAACATAATTTTTCATACGATCATTTGTTTCATTGTTCCATTCTAGGTGGAAGCACATCAATTGATGGTTTATAGACTGATATAGAATTTTGTTGTGGTGGTGGAGTCCATGATGTCCACCTAGAAAAGTATTCAACATCATTGATTTTTAGGGCCTCTAGATTCCTGAATCTAACCCAGGACTAGACGACAACGTTGAAGGAAATATATTAAGCATTCAAAAAAATTAATCTCTAAATTTAGAATTATGTTTTCCATAAAATGACTAAAATACCATTGCCCTAAAAATCTATCAAAAATCTAGAATTATGCCCTTTTAACCATTTTTTCCAAAACACATCCTAAATCTAAAATTGATTCATATAATCTCAAATTGATGATTTTTGATAATTAAAAAAACTTATATTCACACAAAAAATTGTGGAAAATATTGGATCTATCAATTTACCCACACCTAAATCATAGTTGTCCTCAAGCATAAAATCTCAACATGTAATTTAGTGGACATCAATGTTTTCAATATTCAAATTTCAAATTAATTAAATTTGAATAATTTTAATGTTAAATAAAATGATAAAAAACCATCTAAAATATCAATTTAATTTATCATTTTTCAAAGAATAAATTAATTCCTATATTTTTATGTTCCCCTTTGAAAAAGGATGGACCTTATTCTTTCTTTCATTCATGTTTCTCAATTCAAATTATTAAGCATTACACATCATGTTTTTCACCACCTTTTATATTTCCTCTCATCATTAATGATACAAATCAATTAGATTTATGGTCATATCATGAGAACATTCACCTTATCAACAATGTTGTAGAAGAACTACTTTCTCCAAATTGTAAATACAAAAGGAACATAAAATCCTGAGGAATTTTCAATAAAGGTTCAAATGACTCTGAGAATAAAGGTTTGTTGGATTTGATGTTTTAATAATTATGGCTCAAGAAGGTGGTTTAAATCTTAAGTACAATGCATGATGTCAAATAGTTTAATTAAATTATCCCTTTCAATTTACCAACTCCCACTTCTACCTTAACTCAGTGTAAGGTTATGATCAAAGTGAATCATAATGAATGATTAATACACCTTATTGAATTTTTTAGTCATTTATTTCTTTCTTCTTTTCTTAAAACGTTTTGATTATATCAAACCCCATAACCATCATGTTGGCGCCAAAAATGTGGCCCGAAAGGAAGGAACGAAAAAGGAAGGTGCGCTACCTCGCGAAGCTCCGTCGCGAAGCACCGCCGCGAAGCCCCATCGCAAAGCACCCCAACCATGGCGGCACCGCGAAGCACCAGAGGCGGTAATCCTCCGCGAACCCATTTGACGTTCGCGAGCCGCCGCGAAGCACCAGAGGCGGTAATCCTCCGCGAACCCATTTGACATTTGCGATCCACCGCGAAGCACCAGAGGCGGTGCGTGAGCCCTGCTTCACGGCACTCCTTCCCTATAAATACTGGACTCCCCATGAGTCCCAAGGACGGACAATCCAACCTTTCGGCTTCTCCTCTCCCGAGTCGCGAAGCACTCTTTTCCCGGGAATCATGAGCTCCGCGAGGTATTTCTAATTCGCGAGACGACTCTGCTTTGTCTCGTTTTGAGCCCCTCTTCCGAGAGGGATGCCCTTCGCGAAGCTCAAGGGCGTTCGCGGAGGAAGGGGATTCCCAAGGGAACCCGGGCATCCGCGGAGCGTTTATGCTTCGTGAAACACCCAACCCATGCTAGTGATCCATATGCCAAGGCAGGATCACTATGCATCGCGAAGCACACTGCTTCGCAGGACCCTTCTTCGTGAGGCACCCCTTCTTCGCGAGGCAGTGCTCCGCGAACACTGTTCCACTTCGCGAAGCACCTCCCACTCACACCAATGCCCCATTATAAGGCCAAGGCACCCCACTTCGTGACGCACACTCCTTTGCTTAGCGATTCATATTCCCGTGCGACCCTCCAAGTTTGCACGATGTGATTTCAAAGTCCCATGGACAATACCACCCGTAGCGTTGCTTCGCCTAATGCTTCTTCGCATAGGCACGCTAACGGCTATTCCTTCTTCGCATAGCCACGCTAACGTGGACCCCTCGATGGTTCTTCCCACAACCCCCCATTACCATGGACTTACCGGTACCTTCCATTCCCCAAGGAACAGTGGGTACCAGTTATGTAAGTCCTAGGGGTGTGGAGTGAACCCACCTCGTCCGATCTGCAGGACGTTAAACTGCCAAGCACCACGTCCTCAACACATGACGTTAAACTGTGACCCAACCTCGTCTCCCTCACCAAGGGTTCCCCCAGCTCAAACATTCTTTACACCACTCGTCTCCACGGGAATGGAACTTTTCCGCACATGGAATGAGATCATCCTTGTCGGAGTGGCATATGTTCGCAGGGGAAGGGCTGCCTCAGAGCGTAAGCCCCTAACCTTTGGTACGGATGATTGCACCCGTGCATATCCGTACTTCCCCACTACCAAGGTCGGTGGAGGACGTGATAGGGAACGAGGCACCTCCCTATGGGCCTCCATCCTGGAGTAAGTCCCAACACCATGGGCCGCCCAACGCGTAAGCCCCTTTTCGCTTCTCACGGACGCACCCTTCGCGACGTGATCGTCAGGTCCTTGCAACCTCTTGTTTCTCACACCGAGCATGACTCACGTGGGATTAGAGTGAGCACCGACCCTGACCACCCATCATCATTCACGTCGGTTCACCCACGTCCGACATGACGTTAAATTGCAATTCCAGTCCTACGACAAGCCGTTGTGACTAACCCGAACTACGAGGTCTTTGATCCGTGTCAAGGCATGGTACGTAGGAAGCCTCCCTGAGGTTCAATCCCAACAAACATCGGCCCAGAAATTCTCCTTGTCGGTGTGCCAAGTCCCCATCTCCCATTGGACCAAGGTCCCTCATTTACGTCGGTTCACCGACACCCAATGCCCGTCGTTTATTCACGTCAGGGTTCACTATCGTCCCGCATGACGTTAAACTGTATTCCCTAACTTGAACTACGAGGTCTTTGATCCATGTCAAGGCATGGTACGTAGGAAGCCACTATGAGGTCCAAGACCACCCGTCATTTCACGTCGCATCTCACCCCCGTCCAGCACGACGTTAAACTGCATTCTGGTCCAGTGGTAAAACATTGCGACCCACGCCCGTCCAGCATGACGTTAAACTGAATTCTGGTCCAGTGGTAAGCCATTGCGACCCAACATCCCTTCCGAACTACGAGGTCTTTGATCCGTGTCAAGGCATGGTACGTAGGAAGCCTCTATGAGGTTCAATCCCACCAATAGTGGACCCCCGGGTCTACTTTCACGTCGGTTCACCGACAAACCCCTTTTGAACTACGAGGACTTTGGTCCATGTCAAGGCATGGTACGTAGGAGGCCTCTATGAGGTTCAAGCCACATTGCTCGGTCGTTCATTCACGTCGAGTTTCTCCCTCTTCCAGCATGACGTTAAACTGTATGCCCCCCTAGTCCTTCATGACATTAAACTGCTCACCCATTCCCATTTGAACTACGAGGTCTTTGATCCATGTCAAGACATGGTACGTAGGAAGCCTCCAGAGGTTCAAGCCCACCCCTCATTGGACCAAGGTCCACCTTTACATTGGTACGCCAACGATGCTCATCGGACCAAGGTCCAGATTCACGTCAGTTCACTGACCATCTCTCATCGGACCAAGGTCCACCTTCACATCGGTACTCTGACGAGGCCCATCGGACCAAGGTCCACTCCTCCTGAACTACGCAGACTTTGATTCCCTGCCACGAGGATACGTAGGAAGCCCCGTCAAGGCTCAAGCCCAACTTCACTGTCTCCCCCCTGTGATGGTCCCACTTCACTCTCCTTCCACTCCATCCACCAATCGCCCATGGGCTGGCCCCAGTATCGATATCCTTTCAAGGAGGATCCCTCAAATCCGATCTATCCTAGCTAATTCTCTGGTTGGGTTGATCTATCTCCGTTGGACGTTAAACTTGCAACATACCCTGTGTTGAACACGGGAAGATGAGGAAAACCTCACATATGTGTCTGTGACACATAATTCCTCGCACTCGATGTGGGATGCCTCGGGCTTCCATGCCCTCGAGAAGCCTTGTGGTCAAGGATAACAGACAAACATGCCAGGTACCCCAGCATCCAGACACGCTACTGATGCCTCAACATGACTACTCCCCTGACCGATGGTTGCTGCCCTGACTGGACCCTTTGGAATGTCCCGACAGAAGCAGTGTAATTAACTGGCGTCCATGGAAACATGGCACTGGGAAGGGTTTCATGAACTACGTATTAAATCTATAAGGGAGACCCGGACTAGGTGATGAGTTCTGAGGAGGGATCCGCAGGAGGAAGAACCGACATCCCATCATCCCGTTTTGATCAAGGAGCAGACGTCCCTGAATAAGGAGCGAATGTCGCCCACCTTTGAAAAGTTGGAATGTGGGGCAACAAGCCGCGCGTCCTCACAGACGGATGCGCGTGCCCCGGCGAAAGCGTCGGAAACACATCACCTAACCTCATATGATTAGAATATTATCAGTCTAGAAAATGGTGATGTTTGATTCTCCCAAATCAAAACCTATTTTTTATTTTTGTGATCATTTTTTATTCAATATGGTAAAATCAATATATTAAAATGAATGATTCCACAACCATTTAAAATTTACCATTATAAAACCCCACACATTTTTATTACAATGTAATTCATCCCTTCCATGATGACGCCTTTCACCCATACAATTTATCTTTAAAATATCATTAAAATACTAAGAGTAGGGTTGGAATGTGAAAAATGTCTTAAAACATGGATCATACCTAACGTGGTCATTCATGGTCTCTATGGTCTAAAATAATTATTTCTCTAATGGTCACCTTTTTAAGGATATGTGGATTTTAAAAGAATGCCTCAGTAATTTTAAATGGGTTTTGGTACAGTCAATGCTTTGACATGTTTCATGAGATGTTCTGGTTGGGTACATGTCCCAAGAATACTCAAGAAACATGACTATGATAAATAGGAAGTACATGGTTTAGAAATCCCCTCTATAATAATAAATATTATTTTTTCAGAAAATAGATCAAGGAATGATCAATAAAAAAAATATCACATAAACCTCATAAATTCAAAGCATAAACAATTGGTGGGAAATTTCATTTATAAAAATCAACTAATTCCATTAAATCAGGAGTCCTCATTTCAATATCTATGCATCATTTCAGTTATTTGGTTCTTCATTTTTATTATTAAATATCATTGAATTTGAAATTTAAAATATGGATTCCTTGGATTCCAAAGAAACTCATGTCTCCTATATCAGTCAAGTAAAGCATTAATTAAAACGTGTGCTTGTAATTCTTTTTTTTAAGATCAAAAGATGTTTTGGACAAAAAAATGAATGGATTTTAAATTATTATCATAAAAATTGAAATTCATTTTGAATTAAATATTTGTTCCTCTTACTCTATTTCTTGTGGTTTCCTTCTACCATCATGATCCTAGAAAAGAGAAATTTCACAATTAACCACAAAGATCATTTCATATATTGTCCAAATGAAAGATAGAGGGGTTTATGCTAAACAAATTACTTAGATAGTATCTGAAATCTATATTCCTAATGTTGAAAATTAATATACTATAAAGTATGTAAAGGATAAATCCTGGTACGATCCCCCAAGCGGGACATGAATTTTTACAGCCTCTAGAAGTCATTGCATTCTATTATCAATTGTGTGATGGTGGTTGGTGCTTCTTTGACATGAACCAAAACATGTGGATTTTCCCAGAATCCTTTTATTCTACTTTATCTTGGAAGACTCAATGGATAGATTACACTAGATCTCCCCATTCACAATGTGGTACATCATGCATGGTGGAGGTAGGATGAAGTATGAAACCTCCTCCTCATTTGTTTCTACTTGTGAAACATCTTCATTAAAATACATTTGCTGCTCCAGATGTGTTGTATAAAAATAATAATAAATGTGAGATTCAAAATTTAAATTTTATGTATTGATTTCGAAACAATCCCTTTTATTATTGGAATATATTATATTTTGTTCTTCAGGAAGATCAATTGAGATCTCCTCTTATACTCTCTCAAGAAAATTTTCAACTTCTCTAGGGAGCACTAAGTGTTCATATATGAGTGCATATTCTTTTTTATCTTCTTCCTAAAAAGCGTATTATGAGTTATCCTAATCTAAAAATTCAAAATAATTAGGAGATATAATCAATCATGTTTAAAAAAAATTAACATAATTTGAGTTCAATAATATATCATATCTCTTAGTTGGTTTGGATTTAATATCCTCTTCATTTGAAAGTTACTCTTCAATATTTTCCTCTCTGGATTGAGTAATTTAGTAATGATCCTCAATAATTACTTAGAATTCCTCCACCTAGGTGGAGACTTCCACTAAGGGTGCTAACTCATCTTCTTTTCACAGTTTCTGGAGATCATGTCGTTCCTCACATTCATTCAAAAATACATCTATTTATTGTTGATCTCTCCATGTATCTCAAGAGGAAAGTTTATTTCTCATTTCTCTCCCATAATTGTTTGAGTAAGGAAAAGATGAATCTTTAGGTTCATTAACATATACAACCTATGGTATTTCAATTTAAATAATTAGTTGTGAACTTTCTTCCCACAATACATTTGGTTCTTACTCCATCTCAGGGATGGGTTTCTCATTGGTAGTATAGAAATATTATATTATACATTCTATTTGAATCTTTAGTCCCTATAAATACACTTTAATATCATTAATATGATATTTTTTTACTCTAAAAACACTTCCCTTAGTTTTTGTCGTTGCACCTATGAGTAGGCATTTCATGCATAATAAATGTTGTTCAGATGCATCATGTAATATTTTTTTTCTTTTTTGTTTAAAAAATAAATTAAAATCTATCTAAAATGTGAAAATTAAAAAATATAAGTATACTGATGATTGGATCCTCGGAAATAGTGCCACATTTGACGCGCTTCTTCTATAGGTCTTGGAAAAAGAAATTTAATTTTCAAAGAGCTACATTGAGGCTGACTGGGGTCGTCTCACTTCCATCCAACATTACGATTTTTATTCCAGAAACACCCAACTACAAACAACCAATGGGAGCCCCACTAAGGTGGAAAAAAATAATGCAACCCAAGGGTGTCTTCCCTAATCAAATTTTCCCCCTCGGGTCTAATAGGAGACACATTATCCACCCAGACCATAGTATCCCCAAGGACCCCAAGAGATGCAAAGTATTTTTCTACTGTATTACCTTCCGGCCACATGTGAGTTACCCTAACATTGTCCCCCATAATGGCCTTACATTGCCTAATAGTATATCAAATCAATCACGACATCGTTCCTCGCCCATGAAATGCATGGTGAAAAAATTTTGAGTCTGTTTGAATCTGCTACACAACAAGCCCTCTATCAATACACAGCGACACCCCTGATTTAACATCCAAGGCCTCTGCCTGTACCGAGATCCCCCTCCCATAATGGGTAGCGAAGGCTATCATCACACTACTGATTCCATCACACAGCATCCCCCCCCCCTCTTCGCATGATTTCCGCAGTTCATGCTCTATCCATGTTCATCCTATTACTCTCCACTAGAGGGATCCAGCAGACCCAACTTCCCGGCTCCCTGGAGCTCCTCTGCCTAACCACCAACCCAGTGGACTTCAACACCTGAATGGACGGAACATTCGCCCCAAATCCCGCAAGACCCACCATATCAATCAATATAAACCTTATTCTTGCCACCACCACCCTCCCAATGGACGCAGTTCCCTCGCACATGGTGTGATTCCTCGTTTCCCATAGTACCCAGTATCCCACATTGTAAAACAAACCCCATGCCTATGTCTCCTTCACTTTTCCATCACACCCCTGAAACCATTGCCCCAAAAACTGATCGCATGTTTTAGCGTTAGAAGATTAACCTGTGTGCATTCCCAGAAAAATACACACCACATGAGCCCAGTCCCCCTCAAAGAAAATATGCTCCATACTCTCCTCCCTCCTCCGTTTACAACACTGAAAAACAGACGAAAGGCTAATACATAGTCTTTTGAAGTTCTCATCCGAAGGGATATCCTTACGCATAATCCACCACCTTAGAAAATTAGTTTTGGTAGGAACACTTCTTCTCCACTCCACTATGTTTCTTGACTCCTAAAGATGCTAATCATGGGAACTCCTACGAATGTCTTTCAGATTAAACCTACCCAATGTCGAAGGCATGAATACACACCTATCATTCTCCTAGTTGATCACAGCCGAATCAAATACCCCCTGAGTATCCCCATCCAGCACCGCTTTGAAGAACATGGGATGTAACTTGGCCTCCCTAATGGAAATAAGAGGGGCCAGACACCCCGAGAAAGCATGCACCCTCCCTGACCAGTTGTAATCCCGGAACCGGATCCTCCCCTCCCCAATAATCCACTAAGAACGGTGCTGAAACGTCGAGACAATATTACTCACCTCGGCCACATAGAGAAACCTCTCGCCGGGAGGTCAACGATGCAAGTCTCATACCTGTTCAGCATGCACCTGCACAATAACGTCTCTCCCTCAACAATTTCCTATGCAAGCTTCCCATGTAAGCCATGAACCGTGTCCACCATACTCCTGACATTGATCCCTCCTTCATTGATCATTTGTGCCATCTTCCTCCACGAAACCCACTGTCACTTCCCCTCAAGCAATGCATCCCAAATGAAACGAGAGAGCACTCAGTCTAAGGACTTATGACCCCCTTCGGTATATTAGTAGTCATGATCGCATTCACCGGGACAGTTTCAAGAACACTGTTAACCAATGCAATTCTTCCCCCAATGGACCGAAAGTGATTCTTCCAATCCATAATACAGGCCAACATTCTGTTCACCACCTTGTCAAAGTCCATGTTCAGTAGCTGACCAGAAGTCACTGAATCCCCCAGGTACTCTATTGGGAAATACCCTTTCCCCATGCCCAACAAAGAACTCACCCCATCCACCCTATCCTCTCCGAATAAAGTCGCAATATAGAAACATCTCCTCCCGGTTCACCAACTGGCCACTCCATTTACAGTACTCATTTAGGATACTTCCGACCGCCCTCACCGATCTCACCACTCCATTCATAAACGTGATTGTATCATCCGCGTACATAAGGTGAGATACCAAGAGGCCCACGTGTCTCCGGAGGAACATCAATATTTCCCCTGCCTATCCCCCTATTCAGTAATCTACTTAGTGTATCCTGCATTAGGATGAATATACTAGGGGATAAAGGGTCCCCATACTGCAGTCCACAAACAGATTTTAAGAATCCATGAGTTCTCCCCAAGAAGGACACTACCATCCACGGAGAACTAACACACCTAAAGATGATGTCACATACCCAGGCTGAGAATCCAATCCTCCTACGAACTCTATTCATGAAACCCCATTCCATTCTATCATATTTTTTACACATATCATGCATTAACACCATATTATCTCCATGATCCTTCACGTTCAGATCCCTCATTAACTCCTGCGCTAGCGCCACAGCTCCCTGGATCGACCTCCTGTAACGACCCAACGTTTAATTAATGGAAAATCCCTCTTGATCCAGTTAAATGTTTCTTTATGAAAAATGTTTTTATAAGATGTCAACTTCTTTACGTTTTACGTTATGATTTGTGACCGTTACTTTTATAGCCGTTGAACAGTGATCATCTGGGTAGTTTAAATATAAGGCTTTAACGAACCAATTTTCTACTCAGACAAAGGAAGCGATGGCCTCATCCAGTAGAATTTCCCCTTACGAAGCCCATTTGTCGGAGCTCGGAAAGGAGGTGGCATCATTGGGCTTTGCCCTTGACCAAGCCCAAGCTGAGCTTCATCAAGTCAAGCTCGAACGTGATCGTCTACGGGAAAAATGGAAGTTGATAGAGATTACCACTCGAGCAATGTTATCCGAGCAACCCCAAGAGTCTGTCACCATCGCACACCTTACCCTTAGGTCTTATGCGGCTATTTTAAGGGGTTATGTAACAAATAAGTAGCACCATGTTCATGTACATTATTTTTGTATATAATAATGAATATAATTTCTAGTCATTTTTGATACTTTGTAATTAGTTTTTAAAGTACAAACGGTGTTTTTAGTTATTATTTAATTAAGAATTATATTTTATTAAATTAAAGAATATTTGAATTAAATAATTTTTTAATAAAATATTATTATTAATATTAAATTAATTTTTATTAAATAAAAATGATCTTATAATTTTATGAATGCAATTAAAATTTTTATTAAGGTTTGAAAGCCATTTCTGTCAAAACCCGTGAATTTTTTTATAAATGTCGGTTTTTATTTTAAAAGTGAAAATTCACATATTTAGAAAATTAGTTAGATAAAATAAATATTATTTTTAGAATCAGGACGTCGAAATTATCCAACGGTGAATTTTTCATAATTTTCTGAGACAGTCAAATTTTTGGGTAAAAATTAAATACCATTTAAATATATAATGTGTTTTATGACATCATAATGACCCAATGGTGATGTAATAAAATACCATAATCCTTATGTTCAGCCAATATATTTTTTATCATTAAAATAATGAGGTTTTGGGTTTGTTTGACTCACTTTTCAAAGCATTAATGGAGCCCTCAAGACTTATTCAACACTTTGCCTTTTTAAATTAATTTCCATGGGAGTGTGACTCACCTCCACATAAGCAACCCTAATTTTTTAATAATTTCGGACCTTGGACATGTAAAATATTGTTTTCCTCTTTCCTTTTCCAGAAACCATGGGCTAATACCATGGGATGGTTTTTGGTTTGGATTATTTTAATATAAGGGGTCCCAAACCTAAATAATAAATAATTCTCTCACCTTTCCTATATAAACCCACCCAAGCTCCCACTTCCTCCTCACTCAAAGCCCTTGAAGTTCGTCCAACCTCTGCCCTACTCTCTCTAGAATCCTCTCAAGGTTCCCCAATCTCCCAAGAAGCCTCTCACAAGCCTCTCTCTAGCCTTTGGAAGCACACTTCCAAGTAAGGGTTTTTCTTCCTTTCTCATTTTTGTCATTTTTTCTTTAAGTTGTATTGCCCTTTTAATTTCATTTATGAATGTTGGGGTATGGTTTCGCACCTCACCCATACTGCCCTCTTATTGATTTAATGATGGGAGACCCCTTTCTCTCTCATTAAATGCCTCCCATGTACACCCGTTACTATGCCGAAATTCCGAAAGGAACCTTTTTCTCCTCTTTTATATTCAAGCAATACTTTTGTATCATGAATCTAAATTCCTTTTCAATTGTTGGGACATGTATCTATATGACCTTCTTACTGTCCATTACATGTAAATATGATGAGGAACCCCTTTCTCTCTCATCATACTTTTTTATGAATTCTTATGTCACGCCGTTACGCTGCCGAAATCACACCGATCTTCTAAGCCAATATCATTGTGTAGTGAATACCATGCCCATTTCTCCATCAAGGGTATTCACCTTTATGCACATTTACTTATTGATTGTAAAGTTTCATGTATGAATTCCATATTCCTTTATCGTGGAATAAATGATTATGTTTTATGAATCCATGTTTTATGATCCATGTGGCACACTTATGCATGAAATGAAATGTTTAAGAAGGGTGCGCCCTTTATAGCGCTCCAATGCATTGGGTAAAGTATAGTATCATGATACGTCATGTGCAATGAGTGTTGACTAATGCTAATTCAAGTGAAAAGAGGGTTTACTCGTGCTTCAAGTGCAATGAGGGTTTACTCATGCTCCATGTGCAATGAGCCTTGGCTCATGCTAATTCAATGTTAAGTGTTGTTGCCACATTTCCATGTTATGATTATCATGCATTATCATGCCTTTATGTTCATGTCTCTCTTATGCTCTATTGATATGCCTATTGCCTAACATGTATTGTACTCCTCATGTTATTCATTATGTACTCCCTTACTGGGCTTTATAGCTCACCCTTTTCTTATGCATGTCCTCAGGTTATCCCATGCAATGCTAAGTACGAAGGAATGTAGTGGTCATGTAAAGGAAGTTTTCAATAAGGATGTTTTATTTCAAGTTTAAAGTTTTTATGTAATGATCCTAAGCCCCAAAGACACTAAACCTTTCGATCTTCTTTGTTGTATCAAGTGAAGTTTTATGTAATAAATCATGTTTAAGTTGTAATAAAAAGCAGGGTTGTCATAGTTGGTATAAGAGGGATAGGTTTAGTTATTTTTGGGATTAGGAAACCCTAGTAAAGCCTTAGATACAAGACTAAAAACAATAAAAACATCCCTAAGTTTTGGTAAATACTAAGTAAGTGTTTTATCAAACAAATACATCTCTGTCTGGATATGAGCAGGTAGAGGCGGCTCTGGCACAGATGTATCCTAGGGGTAAAACCCGAAAACACCGCTTTGAGCTAGACTCGAACGGGAACTGGTGCACGACAACGGGCCTTGCTGCACTCTTGGTTACGACACTCCCGGGGGATATGTTTTGATAAATTCACAATCTTAGTATGAACCCTTATTAAGGGAAAAATGCCCCTAAGAATATATTTTAGAAGGATGATCATGAAAATCCTGGATTGAATCCTATAGACTCATGAGTTAAAGAGATTAAAGTTTATTTATAATTCATCAACTTTTGTCTTTGGATTAACCTTTATGTGTTACCCCTAACTTTCTTTTATTCCAGCCAATGGCCGGTAATAGGAGAACTCGGGCTAACAACGGTTGTGAAGATCAGTGTGACGATTGTACTTATGAGATTTCCAATCCAATGGGAGCGGGAATCGCGAACTTTGTCACGCTTCTCTCTCAGCTAACTCAAGTTTTGAATAGAAACACTGGTCAAGTGGAACGTTCAACCCCCCCCCCCCTAAGAAAGAACAAGTCTCTATTGAAAGCTTTATGAGACAAAGGCCACCTACTTTTAGTGGATCATCCGATCCCACGATTGCTGAACAATGGATCAACTCCATTGAAAAGATATTCTCCATCCTCCAATGCTCTGAAAAAGAGAAGGTTCTCCTGGAGGCTTATCGTATGGAGGGTGAAGCTGATCAATGGTGGACGTTGATCAAAAATACGAAGCCTGAGGAGGAGATCGAGGCTTTGGAATGGAAGGTATTCCGGAAGATGTTTTTCGATAAATATTTTCCATGCACCCTCCGTCTTAAGATGGAAAGGGACTTCCCTTCCCTCAAGCAGAAAGATGAGGAATCTGTGGGAGCGTACGAGGAAAACTTCACAAGGCTTGCACGATACGCTTCCGGCTTTGTCGTTACCCCCGAATGCAAGGTTGACCGCTTCTTTGGTGGGCTGAATTCTAGCTTGCGGAAAGAATTAGCGATCCGTGACTTCGACAGCTATGAGGAAATTGTCCGATGTGCCCTCAAGGTTGAAATGGAGATCGGAGAATCACAGGGGTATCATGGGGACAATAAGCGGAAGGTGGACTTCAATGTTGGTGGTCCGATGGATAAATCCAACGGCGCTAAGAAATTCCAGCACCCCACTTGCCAAAAGTGTGGAAAGAAGCACCCTGGAAATTGCCTTAGGGGGACAAGAAAATGCTTCAAGTGTGGAAGAGAAGGGAACCTAGCTGTTAACTGTCAGCAAGAAGGACCCGCGGCTGCGAATGAGGGGAGGAACGCTCCGTTCGAACCTCAACGCATTTTTCAATGATTCAAATGCAAAGAACTGGGTCATTTTGTGAATCAGTGCCCAAATCCAAGGGTTATCGGAGGCAATCAACAACCTCCAAGACAGCAAGGAAGAGCTTTTGCCATCACTTCTGCCGAAGTGAACCCCGACAATGAAGTGGTGACAGGTACGCTAGTTATTCATTCAAGAATAGCGAACGTACTTTTTGATTCAAGTTCTACGCATTCTTTTATATCTCAAAAGTTTAGTAGAACAATCCCTGCACCACCACAAATCCTGGAAGTAAAGATGTCGGTGAGTATGGAAAATGGGGCAATCATTGCATCCCATGAGTATAAGTCCTCCCCTGTTATAATCTGTGGATTGAATTTCCCGGAAAACCTCGTCATACTCCCTTTGGTGGAATTTGATGCAATTCTTGGCATGGATTGGCTTTCCTTATATAGAGCCAACATAAATTGTCGGGAGAGGGAAATCACACTCCATATGGAGAATCGACCCCCGATTCTTTACAAGTGTCAGGAGGAAGATGAATCTCCTTTAGCTCCATCATCTCAAGAATGGATATTACTTCCTTATGAGAACGCATATCTGGCTCAGATGATTGAGTCCAAGGAAGAAACCACCCTTGAAGAAATGCCTATTGTGAGGGAATTCGCTGAAGTATTTCCCGAGGAACTTCCTGGTCTTCCTCCAAGAAGAGATGTTGAGTTCTCAATTGAACTTATACCTGGGGCGCTACCAATATCCAAGACTCCATATAGAATGGCTGTTGTTGAGCTTGAAGAGCTGAAAAAACAACTACATGAGAATCTGGATAAAGGGTTTATACGCCCATGTGCATCACCATGGGGTGCACCAGTCCTCTTCGTCAAGAAGAAGGATGGGTCAATGCAGCTTTGCATCGATTATCGTGAACTTAACAAAATCATGATAAAGAACAAGTATCCTCTCCCAAGAATCGATGACCTATTTGATCAGCTGCGTGGAGCACAATACTTCTCCAAGGTCGACTTGCGGTCGGGATATTATCAAGTAAGGGTGAAGAAGGAAGATATCCCCAAGACTGCTTTTCGTACAAGGTACGGGCACTATGAATTCATAGTAATGCCTTTCGGACTCACCAATGCTCCAGCAATATTCATGGACTTGATGAATAGAGTCCTTAGAGATTACCTAGACAAATTTGTGGTAGTCTTTATAGATGATATTCTAATATACTCCAAAACCAAGGAGGACCATGAGGGGCATTTAAGAACTGTACTGGAGACTTTGCGCAGGGAGAAGCTCTATGCCAAGTACAGCAAGTGTGAGTTCTGGTTGAAGGAGGTCTCATTCTTGGGCCATATCATCACAAGAAATGGGATATCTGTGGACCCCTCCAAAACAGATGCAATTGAGGGATGGCCGAGGCCAACATCGGTAACTGATATTCGTAGCTTCTTGGGGTTAGCTGGATATTATCGACGATTTGTGAGAAACTTCTCACGATTGTCCAACCCTCTTACCAAGCTAACTCGAAAGGGTGTAATGTTTGGTTGGAGTGATGAATGCGAAGAAAGCTTCAAGGAGTTGAAAAGGAGGCTTATCACTGCACCTGTGCTCACTTTACCCACAAGTGGGGAGCATTTTGTGGTATTCCGTGATGCTTCGAAGAAGGGCTTAGGATGTGTGCTGATGCAGAATGATAAAGTGATATCCTATGCCTCAAGGCAGTTGAAAATCCATGAGCGAAACTATCCAACGCATGATCTGGAGTTGGCGGCGGTGATCTTTGCCTTGAAAATCTGGCGGCATTATCTCTATGGAGAGAAATGTGAGATATATACTGACCACAAGAGTCTTAAATATATATTCACACAGAAAGAGCATAATATGCGCCAGAGAAGATGGATAGAGCTCATAAAGGATTATGACTGTTCAATACATTACCACCCTGGGAAGGCGAACAAGGTGGCGGATGCCCTAAGTAGAAAGGATCCAGCAATTCTATCAGTGATGAGAATTGAGAAGGATCCAATCTTCTTAGACTTGATGAAGATGGACGTGGGAATCATAAAGAAGGGAACATCATCAATCCTTTCACAAATGATTGCTCAACCATCTCTTTTGGAAAGGTTAAAGGATGCTCAAAAGGATGTTGCGAGAATCCAAGAAAAAGTGGAAGCTATCAAAAAGGGAAAATCCTCAGAGTTTAATGTTAATGAAGAAGGAATTGTGCGGTTTGGGAAAAGACTATGTGTCCCATCAAGTTCGGAGCTGAAGAAGGAACTTTTGGATGATGCACATAGTTCAAATTTCTCTATTCACCCAGGGAGCACAAAGATGTATCGAGATCTCCGAGAAAACTTTTGGTGGGATAATATGAAGAAGGAGATCGCCGAATATACATCAAAGTGCCTGGTGTGTCAGCAAGTGAAGGCAGAGAGGCAGAAGTCTAAGGGGATGATGCAACCATTGCCCATACCAGAATGGAAATGGGAGAACATCACCATGGACTTCGTCACTGGACTTCCAAGGACATCCAAAAGCAACAATGCAATCTGGGTTATTGTGGATCGTCTTACAAAGACTGCACACTTCATTGCTATTCGAGAGGATTTCTCTTTGGAGCAACTGGCACGGATATATATCAGGGAAGTGGTACGGTTGCATGGAGTACCACTGTCTATTGTGTCTGACCGAGATCCAAGATTTACCTCTATGTTTTGGAAGAGTCTTCAACATGCTCTGAATAATGAACTGAACTTCAGTACGGCCTATCATCCTCAAACTGATGGCCAATCCGAGCGGACTATCCAAACACATGAGGATATGTTGAGAGCGTGCTCAATGGACTTTAAAGGAGGATGGGATCAACATCTTCCTCTAGTTGAGTTCTCTTATAATAATAGTTTCCACTCGAGCATCCAAATGGCACCATATGAAGCCCTGTATGGGAAAAGGTGTAGAACACCGGCATGTTGGGATGAGGTCGGTGAACGTAAGCTGCTTGGACCAGAAATGGTCGAAGAAATGGTGGAGAAGGTGAAAACCATTCAGCAGCATATCAAGGCAGCCCAAAGTCGACAGAAGAGTTATGCAGATAATCGTCGACGAGACCTTGAGTTTAAAGTCGGAGACATGGTGTTTTTACGCATATCTCCGTGGAAGAAGGTCATGAGGTTTGGAAAGAAAGGGAAGTTAAGTCCAAGGTACATCGGCCCCTTCGAGATTCTGGATCGTGTTGGGGCTGTGGCCTATCGACTAGCACTTCCACCTACTATGGCCAAGGTGCATGATGTCTTCCATGTATCCCTCTTAAGTAAGTACATACCAGACCCTTCACATGTACTCTCTTCTGAGGTGGTACAATTAGAATACGATATTTCTTATGAGGAGCAACCAGTGAAGATCTTGGATCGTAGAGAAAAAGTTCTACGAAATAAGACAATGCCCCTCGTCAAGGTGTTGTGGAGAAACCACAAGTTTGAAGAAGAAACTTGGGAGTCAGAGGATATGATGAAGCTAAGTTACCCACATTTGTTTTAGTGTGGGAAAAGGAAAATTTCGAGGGCGAAATTTCTTAAGGGGGGAATGTTGTAACGACCCAAAGTTTCATTAATGGAAAATCCCTCTTGATCCAGTTAAATTTTTCTTTATGAAAAATGTTTTTATAAGATGTCAAATTATTTAAGTTTTATGTTAAGATTTGTGACCATTACTTTTATAGCCGTTGAACAGTGATCATCTGGGTAGTATAAATATAAGGCTTTAACGAACCAATTTTCTACTCAGACAAAGGAAGCGATGGCCTCATCCAGTAGAATTGCCCCTTACGAAGCCCATTTGTCGGAGCTCGGAAAGGTGGTGGAGTCTTTGGGCTTTTCCCTTGACCAAGCCCAAGCTGAGCTTCATCAAGTCAAGATCGAACGTGATCGTCTACGGGAAAAATGGAAGTTGATAGAGATTACCACTCGAGCAATGTTATCCGAGCAACCCCAAGAGTCTGTCACCATCGCACACCTTACCCTTAGGTCTTATGCGGCTATTTTAAGGGGTTATGTAACAAATAAGTAGCACCATGTTCATGTACATTATTTTTGTATATAATAATGAATATAATTTCTAGTCATTTTTGATACTTTGTAATTAGTTTTTAAAGTACAAACGGTGTTTTTAGTTATTATTTAATTAAGAATTATATTTTATTAAATTAAAGGATTTTTGAATTAAATAATATTTTAATTAAATATTATTATTAATATTAAATTAATTTTTATTAAATATAAATGATCGTATAATTTTATGAATGCAATTAAAATTTTTATTAAGGTTTGAAAGCCATTTCTGTCAAAACCCGTGAATTTTTTTATAAATGTCGGTTTTTATTTTAAAAGTGAAATTTCACATATTTAGAAAATTAGTTAGATAAAATAAATATTATTTTTCGAATCAGGACGTCGAAATTATCCAACGGTGAATTTTTCATAATTTTCTGAGACAGTCAAATTTTTGGGTAAAAATTAAATACCATTTAAATATATAATGTGTTTTATGACATCATAATGACCCAATGGTGATGTAATAAAATACCATAATCCTTATGTTCGGCCAATATATGTTTTATCATTAAAATAATGAGGTTTTGGGTTTGTTTGACTCACTTTTAAAAGCATTAATGGAGCCCTCAAGACTTATTCAACACTTTGCCTTTTTAAATTAATTTCCATGGGAGTGTGACTCACCTCCACATAATCAACCCTAATTTTTTAATAAGTTCGGACCATGGACTTGTAAAATATTTTTTTCCTCTTTCCTTTTCCAGAAACCATGGGCTAATACCATGTGATGGTTTGTGGTTTGGATTATTTTAATATAAGGGGTCCCAAACCTAAATAATAAAGAATTCTCTCACCTTTCCTATATAAACCCACCCAAGCTCCCACTTCCTCCTCACTCAAAGCCCTTGAAGTTCGTCCAACCTCTGCCCTACTCTCTCTCTATAATCCTCTCAAGGTGCCCCAAGCTCCCAAGAAGCCTCTCACAAGCCTCTCTCTAGCCTTTGGAAACACACTTCCAAGTAACGGTTTTTCTTCCTTTCTCATTTTTGTCAATTTTTCTTTAAGTTGTATTGCCCTTTTAATTTCATTTATGAATATTGGGGTATGGATTCGCACCTCTCCCATACTGCCCTCTTATTGATTTAATGATGGGAGACCCCTTTCTCTCTCATTAAATGCCTCCCATGTACACCCGTTACTATGCCGAAATTCCGAAAGGAACCTTTTTCTCCTCTTTTATATTCAAGCAATACTTTTGTATCATGAATCTAAATTCCTTTTCAATTGTTGGGACATGTATCTATATGAACTTCTTACTGTCCATTACATGTAAATATGATGAGGAACCCCTTTCTCTCTCATCAGACTTTTTTATGAATTCTTATGTCACGCCGTTACGCTGCCGAAATAACACCGATTTTCTAAGCCAATATCATTGTGTAGTGAATACCATGCCCATTTCTCCATCAAGGGTATTCACCTTTATTCACATTTACTTATTGATTGTAAAGTTTCATGTATGAATCCCACATTCCTTTATCGTGGAATAAATGATTATGTTTTATGAATCCATGTTTTATGATCCATGTGGCACACTTATGCATGAAATGAAATGTTTAAGAAGGGTGCGCCCTTTATAGCGCTCCAATGCATTGGGTAAAGTATAGTATCATGAAACGTCATGTGCAATGAGTGTTGAATCATGCTAATTCAAGTGCAACGAGGGTTTACTCGTGCTTCAAGTGCAATGAGGGTTTACTCATGCTCCATGTGCAATGAGCCTTGGCTCATGCTAATTCAATGTTAAGTGTTGTTGCCACATTTCCATGTTATGATTATCATGCTTTATCATGCCTTTATGTTCATGTCTCTCTTATGCTCTATTGATATGCCTATTTCCTAACATGTATTGTACTCCTCGTGTTATTCATTATGTACTCCCTTACTGGGCTTTATAGCTCACCCTTTTCTTATGCATGTCCTCAGGTTATCCCATGCAATGCTAAGTACGAAGGAATGTAGTGGTCATGTAAAGGATGTTTTCAATAAGGATGTTGTATTTCAAGTTTAAAGTTTTTATGTAATGATCCTAAGCCCCAAAGACACTAAACCTTTCGATCTTCTTTGTTGTATCAAGTGAAGTTTTATGTAATAAAGCATGTTTAAGTTGTAATAAAAAGCAGGGTTGTCATACCTCCCCTTTACAAACCCATGCTGCTCCATAGATAGAATTTGTTTATAGTGGTGGAGACCATGTTTTCTGCCCAGAAAAGAATTTAAATTCATTGATTTTTTAAGGCCTGTAGATGCATAAATCATCCCCTGATCCAAAATTAAATGTTGGTGGAAATAAATTAATAATTCTTAAAAATTATCACTCAATTTTGAAATATATTTTTTATGAAATGAATATAATACCCTTGATGTAAAAATCATTCAAAAATACGGAATTAAGCACTTTTCAAAAAATTTCTAAAACGAAATAAAAAATAAAAAATTGATTCATATATTCTGAAATTGAAAATTCGGGACGATTAAAACAATTTAAATGCATAAAAAAATGTGGAAAATATTATGTCTATTAATGGTATTTGGAGTGACATGTGACTAATATGTTGTTTTGGAGAGTGAACCCATTCCAATTAGGAATCCCAAGAAATGATCCTTTACAATTGTGGAAATAAATTTATATTCTTTTGTGCCTTCCAAAATTCTATAAATTATTGTTACATTTTTTCATAATTGATTATTATATTTATTTCTTTAGGATTCATGAAATATTATTGATGAATATTAATTATGTTAATGATCTGTAAGATCATCGATATGCTGGGTATGATCTTCAAATCTTATGATCATGTTTCAATTTCCATATGGTCATGGTATGCATACATTTCTTCCGTGTGTACCATTATTAAGGATAGAAGATAACACTTTTCTTATGTTGTTATTCCCTTAATATTTAAGATATGTATTATATATGATGTGGCTATGTATTATTCTATTTATGATGAATATTGTGAGTGAATATGTAGCTCGCATATAGACCATTGTTTGTGACCTCATGTTTCCAAAGTCACTAAAATAATATTTTCATTAGTTCTTATTTGTGTATTGAATAAATTTTTCTAAAAAATGATCTAATTTATATCCATGAGATGCCCTGTTATCTATATTTCGTATCCAATTGAATGATTTGTTCACCATTGGAATCTCAGGTGGGGAAATCTTATAGAAATCCCTAAGGATATGTCTATGGATGATTCAACGTTTAAAAAAATGTCAATTAATTTTGTTAAATGATAGAGTGAATAGTTTCCTAGAAATAAATCCATGTTTGTATAATAAAATAGTAACTTTCCCTAGAATATATGTACCTAGGGGTAAGATTCCTAAAAACACAATATTGATCTAGATATGATCTGGAAGTAGTTCACAACAATGGGTAATGATGAACTCCTTGTTTGGCACACCTAAGGGGCATATTTTTTTGAATTAACACACTCATTATGAACCATCATAAATGAATTTAAATGATGTTAGATATAAATAATCTCAGTTTAACCTATGGGGTCATAGTTTGAGGATGGTGTCATAACTTATAAGTCATGTAATTTATTTTCATGATTACGAGTTTTCCCACTATGGTTTGTTTTCATGCATAATATTTTTAGCTTTATCCAACGGCCTGAACCATTGGGAAGCACATCAATGATGAGTGTAAAGGTCAATGAAATTTTTTCCACTTGATCATTCAGATGTATTGCAAGGTGGAATGAAAAAAAATTAATTTTCACTCTCATATAGAAATATCAAGATATAAATCATGATAAAACACAAAACATGGAAAGGGGGAAAGAGGTTTTGTAGGGTCCTTCATATTGAAAATTCCACCATCATTATGTGTGACTTCTAATCCAATAGTATTTCCTCAATGAATTTATAACAAAGAAAACTAATTTCAATTATAATGTGTCTAAATCATGAAAAGTTAATTTTGGATGTTTATGAGTTATAATGGGAATCAGACCAGATGATGAGTCAAATCACCAATATGTGGAGTCGTGATGAATCCTTTGATAGAAGAGATAAAATTTTTACACATCAAGTGTGGTAAACATATAATATTATCCTTCAAGATTAATTTTACATTAAAAAATTCTTCATTGGAAAATAACCAAGTCAACCAAGTGTATTACATATAAAAGACAATAGTTCAGATGAAGATATTGTGTGTTGTATTGTTAATGTAGAAATTGAGGTTTGATTTAAGAATAAATCAAAGGATATTTTCATGAAAATGAATATTGAGTATAATAATAATTTTAAAAACCATGGAGTGGAGAAGATGATATTTCATTTACCCTCATAAAATGGGATAAATAATGGATGAATTTTTCTTAAGGGGAATAATAAATGTTTTATGTGTGTAAGGGAAGGTAATTATTCAATTTATTACCTATTTGGTGGAAATATGTTAGATGGAAATTTTAATAGAGATAATGATATATATAATTCACCCCCACACATTAGTTCTTATTGTGTAATGAAAATGAGAAATGTGGTAACAAGTTTTGTAACCCTGTGATTAATGATGATGACAGAATTCTTCAACCTCTTAAGACGAGGGATTAGAAGATATATCATGTAATCGTTGTTTTTTATGAATGGATATACAATTATGTGGTGAAAGTTATACTTACCAACCAATATTGAATTATAAATGACTTATTTTATTTTTAATATATTTCCATATATAAATGATTTTTAGAGGGTAATAGGATTCCACAAAAATGAATAGAATTGGAAATAGTTGTGGAAATCCATAATCATATGATGGTAAAATCTCATGTTTATAATATCTCTTCTATTAGTGTTATTGGGAATTTTCTTATAGAAAATATTTACATTCTTCAAATGGTTCAATTAGATGAAATATTATACTTGAATTTTATTTCTATACATAAATACCCCAATAATTTTTACGAAGGGAAGTTTCATTAGATATTTTTAGAAAACTATTAAAATTTATCAAAGTGATGATAAGTATGAAGATTATAAAGAAATTACATCCAGTTTATGGGTTATAATTCCCATTCATAAGATTTTTTTATCTTAATTGATTAGGGAGAATGTCTAAGATGATAATATTACCATTATATAAGAATTTTTTTATATCATTCAATAATAATTTCCTAGTTTTCCACCAAATATGATGTTTATTTTTCATGAAAACCCATAACTACACCCACAATCATTTTGAAGACTCCCAATTGAATAGCTCCAACTGAGTTACATAAATTTATGAAAAAAGTAAAAACAACATTGAAAAGGGAATTATTCATCCATTTGTTTCACGTAAGAGTGAAATTATTATTTAGGTTAACAATATATATAGATCATTGGGAATGAATCATTATTATCGAGAGGTGAATAATATCAAGGTAAAAAAGTTTCATCTTCCCAGTATTAATGACTTTTTTGATCAACTGCATGAATTTCATCACTTTTAAAAGATTTAACATCATTCTATATTTCATCAATTGAGGGTTAAGAAATAAATTATACCCTAGTATACTTTCTATTTATGTTATAAAAACTATGAATATATATATATTTTTATTAGGTACTACTAATTCCCTAGTTATCCATATATATTTTAATAATATATTCTTAAGTTACTACCTTTAAATTTTTTTGGTAGTATTTAGCATTAAAATATTATCTAATATAATAGAGGGGAATAGAATGATGAAAATTTATTAATTTTAATACAAACCAAAAGAATAGTAATTTTTTTGAAACAATTTACTAGGTAAAAATTTGTGGTGAAGATGGTTTAATGTTTTTAATATAATTTCATGAGAGGATATAAAAACAGATCCATCATTGGCAATGGATTTAGAATATTGACCTATACTATCCATAGTGACTAACATGATTTTTTATGAAGGTTTACCTTGACATTTTTTAGGTTTTTTTGTCATTCTCATTACTGTATAATCATCTTACAATAATAACTCAGAAAACAGATTAGTTCCATTGGAAAGATAAATGTGAAGAAAATTTAAAGAAAATCATGAGAAGGTTAGTTGGTATACCGATGTATACATTATCCTATAGCAGATAATGGGTTGTATTTTACAGTGATTCATCTATGAATTTATTTGGATGAGTTATTATATAGAGTATATTTGTTATAGTTTATTTCTCATGATAAATGAGGATTCATGAAAAAAATTTCCCAGTAATGATATGGATTTAGTTGTGGTAATATATTCATTAAATAAATAAAGGCATTAACTTTGTGGATAATGGTGTGATTAGAATACTGATCACAAATGTTTAAATTTTATATTCACATAGAAGGATTTGAACATTAACATGTCAAGAAGGTTGACATTGATTATGTATTATAATTGGAAAATATATTAAAACCCAAGAAACTGAACACAGGGACTGATGATTTGAGACTAAAGGATGTTACTATATAATCCATGGTGTGGATAAAAAAATTATCCAATATTTCAATATTTTTAAATGATGAATCCATAAATCCTATATTATGGGAAAATCTTATCATTCTCAATTAATGTTCAACCCTCTATCCAAGTGAAGACTAAAGCGGTGCATAAGGAAGATGTAGATCTAAAAAATAATGTTACAAATGTTCATGAGTTTAATATTTATCATCATAGAAGGATAAGGTTTAGGTACCATTATTGTGTTCTATTTAGATAAAATTTTAATAAGAAGTTTTTAGAGAAATATCATAGTTCTTCCTTATCTATTCATCCGGGATGTATATTGATAAATAGTGATTTGAATGAAAACTTTTTGATTGATGGAATAATGTGAGATATAATTATGTTCTCATCTTATTTTTTTGTATTCTATAATTTAATTGCTGATAGGTAGAAGTGTATGGGGATTTTGTATTCATTATCCATACAAGAATGGAAATGGGTAAACATCACAATTTATTTTTTGATGGAATCCCCAAAACCTCTATATGGAATAATATTATGGTGATGTATTTTGCAATACCATGTTATGAAATTTATTTTATTCTCTTCATATCATATTCAGAAGGACTGTCATTCTGAAAGAACAATTCAAACACTCGAGTATATGTTGAGATTTTTTTCTTTGGATTTTAATGGTGATTGGGATAAAACCATTACGGATTTTTTCTTACAAAATATATTTCTGATAATAATTTTAATGGATTTAGGTAAATCCATATATGAAAATAAATTTTTAGATCTAATATGGTTGAATTATGTTAGAGAGAAAAACTTGTTGGGACGATATATCACTGAATAAATGTCATAGAATGTTAGAGTTGTTCAACATCAATGAAAGGAATATGAAATTAAGAAGAAATGTTATTCTGGTAATCATTGATGGGATTTAGATTTCAAATATTAGTATAATGATTTTATAGGAATTTCCCCATGGAATAAGTCAGTTATTGTCTCGAAGAAAGGGAAACTAAGGCAAAGTTATATCATTCCCTTGGAAATTCAAGACTGTTTCATGATGGTAGACTACCAGATCGACCTTCCATACAACATATATATAGTACATGATGTGTTCCATGTATCTATATTGATGAAGTAAATTCCTTAACCATCATATGTATTTAACTATAAGGTCATATTATTGGAATATAAAATTTCTTATGAGGAACATATGGTAGAAATTATTGATCGTACGATGAAAGTTATATAAAACAATACCACACCCATATTCAATGATTTGTGGAGAAACTAACAATTCTAGGATTTACATGGGAACTTGAGGATATAATGAGGTATAAATATCCGAATATGTTTGTGTCAATGTGATGAATGTCATGGGAGAAATTTATTTTAAGGGGGGTAGATTGTAACACCCCATGTTTTATAAATATTTTTTTTCAAAAAAAATTAAATTTCCTTAATGAAGTTCATTGTACACTACACCATGTCATGATTTCATTATACGCTATACAACGTTAATATTTCACAAAATGTGACACCAGGTTAGATAATGTTAAACGCAACACCGAGTTTATATGACACAATATTTTGTTATTAATTTAATTTAAGACAGATAGTTATAACCATGCAATAAATTTTTTAATGTGAATAGCAATAGACAATTCTTATATATTATATGTAATTGTTTTATATAATGAAAATAATTCAATATTAATATACATAATTTTTTCCCAAATTCTTTATATCTTTTGAAAATTCTATTTTCTAAAAAAAGATTATTTTTATTATTTTTTCAAAAAATATTATAAAATTAATTTTTGATAATTTTAAAATTTTAATAGGAGAAAAAAATTTCATTTCTTTAATTAATAATTTAAAAATAATATCAGGGTTATATTTTTGTTTTTTCTAAAATATTACATTTTTGATTAATAGTTAAAAATAATAAATTTTAATTGAAAACATCATTTTCGTCTAATTTTTTTATATATTTAAATTATATTTTATTTTGATTTTAATAAATATTTAATTTAATTAAAAATAATTTAAATCAATTTATCTAATTGGAACCACTTTTTCAGTGACATTTTTTATATAAACATTTCAAAGATTTTATATTTTCCAAATTAAAAACCCATCAACTCATCAGTATTGTGGGATTAATTTTGTTTTACATTCTTCCAATAAGAATAAATGAATTTGTAAAAATTGGTTCTATATTTGGAATCATAAAAATTTATAATTTATAATAAATAAATGATACCTTTTTTCCTGAGTGTTTACTGAAAGAAATTAAAAATAATTAAAATTGTTATGATAAAAACAGTATTATAAAGTTGTTCAATAAAAACTACATGGCGTAAAAATTAATATATTATTTACGAAAATATACATTTTGGAAATATTTTGACCATTAACTGTTTTTTTTTAAAAATATTTCATTTTTGGAACATTGTTTAAGGGATACTTCCCAATACTGTTTATCATTTTGGTATTTATTTTTTCCACTCACCTCCCTTATAAAAATCCTCAAACACTCCCCCTATCTTCACACATATCAAGACCTGTGGCATGAAAAAACCAAGACCAAATTAACTAATGAATTATATCCCTTCATAATATAATCTTATAATTGGTAATAAATCCTACCAAGGAATTCCTTTGATGAAAACCAAAAGGATATACCCATAGAAGAGGTAACATTCATCAATGAACATTTTTTCTTTTATTTCTTCCTCTAACCCCTTATAATATTTTTTAGTAGTTACTATATAATAACCTATAGATATTCAATATTATGATATTTTATTATGTAAATGGTATGACATTCAACTTTAGACACTTCCATCCAATGGGATACAAAATCTTGCATCGTGTGTATGGATGGAAATTATCTCACAAGTCGATGTCATTCTTTCATCCATTACAATATTTCAAGGTTTGGAAAAATGGTAGATTTATAGTTTATATATGATATATCTGATTTTTATATTTTATTAGGATTATATAATTTATATATCACACATACCTCCCTGATTTAAATTTGTGGCAATATAATAGTGTCATTTATGTGTACAACAGAATACCACCTCGTGAAGCGATTTGATTTTTTCGCACATTACATTGAATTTATAATGTCTGGTTTTAAAAATTATATGTTATAAATTTAAATTATAAGTTTTTATAAAATTATAATATACCATATAATTTTCTTCCTTTTATTCCTAAAATAAAATGAAAACAATGTTCATGATTAAATATGGACTACCGTCTATATGATCGGTGTATTTTATTTTCTACTTCTTTATTTTAGTGATTATTATAAATACAGAAATAATGGAAATATATGATAATTATATCATATTTATAATTCTTGAACTTATGAAATCATTATCTATGTAATATGAACATTAATTACAGGTTAGAGCAAGTTTGAAAAACTAAGTGATTATTACCCAAAAATTACATTAACATTAAATCCTTCAAAATCAAGTAATATAATGTCCTAAGTAAATAAAATATTGTATTATATATATGAACATGTATCTTTAAATGATTTATAAAAAATTATTTATGTTATATTATTTTTTTCAATGCGTATGAAGATAGTCGATACATATGGTATATGATTTACATCTCACTTTTTACTTTTCTAACACACATGTTATATTAACCACCACATTATTTTATGTGGTATATATAATGAAATTGAATGAGAATTATGATTATTATAAAAAATTATTTTTATTATAAATTGATTTTATTAACTCTAATTCATAGGGATTATGGTTATAATTTTATTATAGTGGTCAAGTAATTTTGTCTCAATTTACTTTCTTTGAGACACATGTTTTGTGATGCATAATTATCATTTTACGAGGTTTATATACTTCCTCATTGAAAGGTTGTATTTTATATATACATATTTAAATTATTTTTAAGCTACATGTAATGTTATTCACTCATGTTTATTATGATTCCTTGTTACCAAAGTGTTAAGATCCTATTCGAGAAATCTCAATGTTTAACGAGATTATTTATGATTATAATTCAATTGATGAAATATTATGATCTGTCTCTAATGAAATATATTTTATTTTATTATAATATTTTAATTTACGATATGTTCATGTAATGGTGAAAATTTGTCTACTCAATGGTACTCAAGTTAATTAATAATGTTTACAAAAATATTAATTTATTTCTCTCTTTATTTGGAAATAATATTAATCCCAAAAACATGTTTCCATAAATTTTTTTTGTAAATTTTATAATATTATCATATGATTGATTAAATAATTTTTTACAAATAATTCAAATTTTTACAAGATGTTTTAAAAATTATTTTTTTCTTTTTTTGATCAATGATCTTTTTTACATATAATGAAAATGTGAAAGGAATATTTGTATTAACATATACGTCATGGATATATTTCACCACCAACATGAAAGATCAATTTATTGAAGGTTACATTATATATTTTTAATATTTTTTTACAGGAAAATTATTTTCAATATAGTATTAGTTATAAAAATTAGGTTTTAAAGAACAATGGATTCATTATTCATGAAATGTATTAAAAATATCCTTCAAACAAATTTCGATCTTAGATGAAATCATTTTTTATTTTCTATTTTTACTATGGATATGGTCCAAGAATAACAAACAAATTCTTTTATAAATTTTTTTTATGTATTAATAGGATTATTTTAATGACACACATTTCCCTTCCATAGGTTATTCAATGATAAAAATCTTATGGAAGAAAATTCTTTTCATGGTTTATGCATTAATGAAAAGATTATAAAATAGGCCACTTTTACATAGGTTTTGATATGAAATTTTTTTATTATATCAATAACATTTATTGGGTTATTATATAATGATTGTTTATGATATTTAGGAGTTCATATGTATGAATTCACTATTTTATGGGTGGGAACTATATCTCCCTCCAATGCATTGGGTAATTATTTATATCACATGAGATTAATATAGATTTAATGAGGAGTAAACCCTATTTAGTAATGGAATTGATTCAGTATGATGGTCTTGGGATTGAAAAATGACTACTATGATGGTTTGGTGTTTGAAACTAGTCTACTATGATTTCCTTGGAAATTTTCATTGACTACCAGGGGAATCATTTTATATGTTAATGTCCTTACCACAGTTTCATAAAATGTTCATCTATTATTGTTTCTCTGATTTTGCTATATATTTTTATATTATTCAAGTATTTTTATACAAAATTTTTTATTCCATGACTTATGTATATGATCCTTGATAATAATGGTACAATATTAATATCTAATGGTCATGTTATCCAACCTATATTTTCATGTTATTCTTATTTATCACCTTTTTTTATCTTTATTGAGGATATGAGTTCACAATTTTCTTATGGTTTCTTTCCCAAGGTTATGAAGATATCTTAATCTTATGATGTCTCCAAGAAAGATTATATTTTTCAATAACATAGTTGGAGATGATGAATCTATCTTAAGGACCATTGTTTATTTTTTCATGTATCCAATGGCACTAAACTAATATAGTCTTTGGGGGTGTTTTTGTAATGTATTAAATGTTCTGAAGAAATTATGCAATGTATAGTTATACGAGTCTTTGGATTATATGCACATTACCTAAATGGTAGTTGAAAAAAAATATTATATTATTCTACATAATTATCTCTTCAATCCTTCGACACTATTAAATATCATGGGATAACCTTCGGAATTTATAGACAAAATAGGTCAAAAAAGGCTTAGTAAGGGATTAAACATCATAAAGAATCATAACATGTGATTTAAATTTATAATATGATGAAAAATGTGAAGGATCAAGAGTAATCACATAAGATAATAAAAAACGAACATGGAATCATAAGATCATGTGATTATAAGGAATATGAAAATGACTTTTAATATAACATAAATATGATTCCAGAATATCTTTCTAGAAAATATCCCATGGTAGACAATTTCTCATAATGAATTAAGTTTTCCCACAAATACCATACATGATGCCTTACGAGATTAAATCATTTCCCTATTTTTAGAGTCCTATATTGGAAGACCCACCATAACATGTTCATTATTATGTGTTCCACAAATAGAAATTAGTCATAATCCATAAAAACAATGACTACCCATCGAAATAAATTAGTTTCATAATCTTCTCTCATATTATTACCAAATGTAATTTCATTATGATGGAATTTGAGATATGAACATAAAGAACTAATAACCCTATAATAGTATGGTACAAAAACATAATTATATATGTGGGAAGCATATACACATAATTTTTATGAAATAAATAACATCAATTTTTTTAGGGAGGAAAATATATTTAATAGATTACATGAAATATTTCATAAGGGAAATAACCATTTCATTTTGAAATCACTTATAAAAATATAAACATATTCAAAAGGAGTATACAATAAATTTTCCTTAAAAATTTACAATTAAACACATAATGATAACTTTAAATAATTGATTCTTCATGATGGTATGTAATTCCAAACATGTAGTATATATTTAAAAAATATACCTTTCAAACTATTGTAAAAGGATATAATATAACTCAATAGGAAAACAAAAATAAGATTCATTTCAATACAATTTCAAAAATTAAACACTCAATAAAAGTTTTAATAATAAATTATTTTTATATTTTTAAAATCATTCGTTATAACCTTTTTAAAAAACATGTCTATATATAAAATGAATTTTGTGTCAAAGAGAAAAAAATTAAACATTTATTAAATTAATATTCGAAATAATTTTAAGTATCAATGATAAAAAAGTGAAACAATTACTTGAAAATTTCATTATAAATGGAATGATATAAAATATATTATTTTAATGGTATAATGTTTTAAAAATTCCTCCAATGTAGAAACCAACATACATAATCCGAAATAATGGTGAAAATATTAATTAAACACATACAACAATGATAATTTTTGATTCATAGTCCCAATTAAAAAATATAAATAAAATAAAACATTAAATAACATGATGATAAATATATTAATGATGTAAAATTTAAATTTTCATTATATACTCCAATGAAATATTTATGTAGTGTATATGGAATGAGCCCCAAAAAAATAATAGTGTGATTATAAATCCATTACCCCAAAATGAGACTTTTCTTGAATATCCTTTATCTATTTTATAATAAACATATGTATATAATTTTTTTATTTACAAAATGTTACTTGATTACCCATTTTAATTAAACCATTTAAATCATTAAATTCAATTAAATATTTAATTTCAAATTCTGTTATTTCCACCTGAGGTGTTTTGAGGATGCCTAATTCATAATTTCCAAAAGGCATCGGTGTGTTGACTGTGGTCCATGAGGTAACTTCTAAAACATCTCAAGAATAATAATCATCAAATAATTATAATTTTTATTCATAAATTATACTTATTAAAGAAATTGTCAAACTTCTTTTATGATTAATGAACTATTTTACAATCATGGAGATGTTAGTTCATATATAGCATTGACTAACGTCTATATTTTTCAATGATCACGATATAAATAATTTAAGTGTTTTTTTATTTTAAATTAATTTTAATTATATGATAAATAAATTATTATTTCATGAAAAACACATAAATTTAAATTTTATGTGACGAATCAATAATAAATTAACCATGTTTCTTTAAAATAGTATACTCAATGGTAAAGATGAAAGATGTTATCATTTTTTCGTGGATGGTATGGTATGAAGTTATATGATATGTTAAGTTTATATAATTAATAATATTTAATTATTATAATATATTAATTTTCAATCCTTCATCATTAATTTTCATGAGAGGAGATGATGGAAAATTAATTACATCAATTCATGTGCTGGTAGTATACCATTTACAAGAACGGTTGTTTCATTTCGATGTTTATAGAAAAGGATATGGGGAACATTATTACTTAAATGAATATTTAATTGTTAAAAATGATATATATTTTTTATTATATTTATATTTAATTAGACTTTATTTACTGTGGAAAAATATAAGATAAGAAATAAGAATCTCAGTAAAGATGATTATATTCAAATAGAAGAACATCTTTTCAATAACTTAATAATGACTGTAAGGTTGGAATATTTTGATGACAAAAATCACTAGAATGTGGATAAGGTTTTTGGAGAGATATTTTGGTTGTGTTTCTTCCATCCAAATATCTTAAGAGGTGTTAATAATTGGGATGATTTTTTTCCTTTTATAATTGATTAAGGATGGAATTTTTCATAATGACTCAAAATGATTTAATAATCGGAAGTCACTCTCATGAAAAGTGTCTAAAATATTCGTAATTAATGGATTTTATTAGTCATACAGTCCATTAACACCTCCAAAATTAAAAAAAATATTAGACATTTTATTACATTTAACTCTCACATAACATACAGTTACACTTTTATTTGTTCAGTAGGGAAAATCATTTTTAACAATTTTTACTATTCAATATGAGAAAAAATAATTTTAACTTATTGCATAATAATAATAATTTTTATTTTCTGATATAGAATCCATTTTTTTCAAATCTTATAAGTGTAATAACTTAATTTCTAATTAAACATTCAAAACATTCCAATAAAAGGATTTTCATGAAATGCACATTTCATGAAATCGATGATCTTATATTAACATTATGATATCAAATCATAATTATATGATTTTAAATTCATATATATATATCTATAATATATTAATTTAATTATCATATTCACATATTATGTGTTATTTTAATTAATTATAATCTAAAATCATTATTTAATAAAAATAATTTGCAGGAAACAATGTTTTTAAGACAAAAAAATAGTGTTATATAAAAATAATGATTTTTTCATTATAATGAATATTATGAGATTATTTTATGTCAAATGTTTTATGGGTCACTTCAATCCCAAACCCAAAAATATAGTTTAAATTTTTTATTAATATATTTAATTAAATGAAATTTGAGTTTTTAAAAAATCTATAATTATCACTATTCTCTTAGAAATCAATCATTTTTGAAAAATATCAAAGGCTATTCAAAATATAATTTATATATGAATAATTTAAATTTTTTTTATCATTTTATAAAACAATATTTCAAAATTTTCAATCAATTTATTACAATATTTTCTCAAAAAGAAAATAAAAATCATTCTTTAAGGAGAAATATATTTTTTGTTAAATATGATATCATTACTAAAAGGTATTTAAATATTTATTTAGAATATTTTTATAAATTTAAATTGAGTAGAAAAATTAATATATATATATACAATAATAATAATAATTAGTTTAATACTATTCACAAAAACAAATTTTTTCGGAATGTTTATAAAAAAATACATTCCACATTTTTTTTGTTTTGTGATGTCTCTCGTATAGGTTATCAAACATTATGATCTTCTATTGAAATCTTAGGGTGTTACATTATAACATAATAAAATATTTTTTCTCTCAAAATTTTAACGTGTCCACTTTATTGAATAAAATTACATTCAAATCATTCATTTTGGAAGAACCATCATTGTAATAAGTATTGAAAAAACATCATCTTAAAAATAGGGAAAATGAAATATAAAGGTCATAATAGGGATACAGTTCAATATATAAGAATATTAATGGGATGTAAAAACATATATTTTGAAATAATATCACTTTGGGAGATAACTATATTATATTATTCAAAAGTTAAATGGAATTAAATTTTTCAAAAATGAATAAAATTATTATTTTCTGTCTCCTTTCTGAATTTTGAGTGATAATTATACCATATATTCTATGAAAAAAGAAATATACTTAACTGAAAAGTATAATTTCACACATTATTCATTTTCACTGAAGTTCAATTGTTATCCAAATATTGAGTAATCATGGTGAATTATTCATGCATGAATTATAATCGGTTACATTATTCCCTAAAATGATATCAAGATATTCCTTTTATATATATAAATTATCTAAATAGGGGATTTGATAGCACATGGTACGATAATTGAAAATATAAATACACCTCAAATTAATATCCAAATCCAAAGTTCCACCTAAATCATTCCATAACTAAATAAAACCACATCCCAAATAACCTCAACATTCATGAATCTAATTTTCATCATTCTATATAACAGTTAATTTTAATTAAATCATTTTAACTAATGGTTAAAATACCATATCTTAATTAATCATTTCCTAAAATGTGATTAATCACCACAAAATTCTATAAATTATCAATTATTTCATCCAAAAATATGTATTCCAAAATCGATATAATATTTATCTATTGAATACTTTATGTAAAAACCTGTCATAATAACTTGTACATCACTTATATTAATGATAGGTAGTGCAAACTTATGTGTCATGACCCCGAACCCAAAATTTTGGAATTAGTTCCTGAAACATGTTGTGAAATTTTCTTCATAAAATCTGGCATACAAAAATTGCACATATTATCCCAACACAGTGGATAGTTTGGAGTTTGGTTTTGGAAAATAAGATATGCTAAAACACTTCTTTCGATGAAAGGTTTAGGTTTCAAATTGTTTTTATCACAAAGAGTACTCAAAGACTGGGAAAAACTAATATATACTGTAAAACATAAATTAACACATAGGTCCAACATAACAATGTCTTGTAAGGAGTTTGAAAACATTTGAAGAAAATCCTCTAAAAAACATCCACCTTGGAAATAATCATAAAACAATTTATTAAAAGGAAAAAATACCTTTCGAGGTGCATCGTTAATATTTTAAACGGTTACTTGCAGACAGTTTTTCAAAAAACCATTATCTTATATGTTAATTGAGCTTTACGTGAAAACGTGAATCCGAATGACCATTCCTATATAAGAAATAAGTTTTTGATAATTTATAACATGGTCAATCCAACTCCCAAAGCATAGTTGTGATTATAAGCATCGAAATAACGATCCACTAGAATATAAAAATAAATTCATATGGCTTTAAATTAGATACATTTCCCTTGTATAACTGGTCATTAACATACTTGGTTATGCCTTTTTATTTCACTTCCATTATCATAGAATATTTATATCTAAGGATCCACAATCCCTTGGTTTATCATTTACCATTCCATAATTTGGAAATGTATAATGTCAGACTTTGTCAATGCCTTGAACCAAGACCGTACTAGTAGAAACCCATCATAATTTTGGATAACTACCACACATAGTTGTGAAAAAATGTATCATCTTGTTTACACATTATTTCTCATTTACTCATTATATTCATTACTTTAACCAATGCATTGGATCACTGCATAATTATGAACTCACTCGTCACATCATTTTACATCCAATACATTTCCCAAAAGTCTTAGAGTAGTCTCATTTTCTTAGTATACATACTACCAAGAAAACATACATTAGTAATCCACAATCATTTGTATATACTGGAATACTTTAATTGAATTATGCATTGAGTTTAAATGAACTAGATTTGTTAGTTCCTAATTCAATGATGATTTATAGGAACTAAAACAACATACCCTTACACATGTAGTTAGATTTAGTTCACATAAAATGACGGGTTATCAATTTAAATAACCACACCTGAATTAAACTATTAAGAACATGAACTTTTTTATAATACCGTTTTTATGTTCTTCGACATTGGTATACTCATTTAATTCATGAAAAGTGAAAAGATTAAAATATAAACTATAAATGATAAATATCATTTCTTTTGAAAATTTGGGAAATACAAAGTGTGTATTATTTCATAGAGAAATGTTAATTCCTAAAGGAAATAATTAAACATATATACTCAAGTATGAATGAATATTTATACTTGAATATGAAAACTATCATACAACATAAATGAGAAATAAATTTGGAAATATAAGTATGTAATTAGGTGGATATGAAAATCATGGAAAAAATCATATATATATATATACTTATATATGTACACAAGGTATATACTAGATATCTTTCATAACCCAAACAAGACTAAATATATTCTTGCAACCGTTATATACCTCATAATCATGTTTTAAACCTATAAGGATTGGTTTTATATAAACATGGATTTTAACCAACTTTTATATATATATGTGAATATATATAAATACTTTTACACATAACTTCACATAAATGAATTATATTTAAGGGTACAATAAAATGAGAGATTAGAACCCTTTCATGTTGTTTCATGTGTCGAAATGAAAACAATTCTTGAAACCAAAAGATCACTCATCAATGTTCATAAACCCGAAGTAGTTTGTATGAATAAAGAATATAAGATTTTGAAATTTCAATATATGTTGGATCAATATTATATAATATGTGAGACATTGAAATGGAAAAGAAGGAATTTCCATGTTTGATGCACAAAATCCTTTCATGTGTAATATACTCAAGATATATTATGACAATCCACAAGAATTAATGTTTACAATAAACTGAATATGGTCATATATATATATATATATATCTATATATATGTAATAATATATTAGTTCTACAAAAATGAAAACATAGAAAATATTTATCACTTACCTAACTTTAGGAGTGCAACGTGGCAGGGTAGTGGATGTTTGGACGTTGAGGGGAAGAAAATAGGTAATTAAAAGTATAAAATATAGAGATTAAATATGAAATATACTCATATTATATATATATATAATGTTTCAAAAATAAAAATATAAAAAAATATATAACATCTGACCAAGAAAACACAACCCAACATGTTGCATAAAGTGAGAACTCCAAAACATTGTTGATTAATATATATATATATATATATATATATAAAGTTTTTTTAAAACATGAATGTAATAGATCAGGATTGTAAAAATAATTAAAAATAGAAAGGATACAGGTAGAAGTCATGGACAATCCAAGTAGAACAATGGGGGATCTCAAGGAAGATGAAAAGAAGAAGAATAAGAAGAATAATAATTAGGAGAAAAAGTGGGTGACCCAATGGTTGGAGCAAGGTAGAAGAAGATTACATAGAGAAGATATCCTAAGTGAAATGAATATTTCAAATATCTTGAGCTTTGATTGGACGGCTAGGATGAGTCCGCAGTGTTTAAAAATTATGGGCAATTGATATTAGGTCTTTAATAAGATCAGACAGAAGTTTCAAGGAACAAGATTTAAAACCGAATGAACAACCATGATTATATCTAATATAGATCATAAGGTCAAGAGTTGGTGTGTCTTTTTAAAACTCTCGGACGGTCGAGATTAGATATAAATTTGATTGAACGGTCCATAAAAATGCAGTGGTGCTCTACGGATTCTGATGGTCGAATGTGAGATCGGGATAGACGGCCCAGATCATGAGCGACGTGATCCATTGTCCCTGATTTGATCCCTGGCGATTTTTATCCATCCCACATCGAAACAGTCAGTTGTTTTTCGGCACTAAATAAGCCTGAGGCTCCAAACGAAGGCTCAGAATAAACACAAAAAATGAACCTAGGGGAATTATACTCATGATCCTGCCCCCCGCATTCCTCGTCTTACCTCTACCTCACTGTGACCTTGTGCCCGCGGTGGCACTCTCATGTGCTCCTTCTCTAGTTAGCCCTTTGGGAAACTTATTCCCACACTCGGGCTGACCTTGGCATGGGCTAAGGACTAGGCTCAGCCATGTATTGTGAGCTGCCTCCCTCAGGCCAACTATAAATGGATGGCCCTTATGGATCTATTATTATATAAAATCCTATATTTAAAAGTTATATATGTCTTAATGAAAATAATCACTAAATAGAAATTATTGTTTTAAACATGACATATTTTAAACATTAGATTCTTAATGAACACAAATTAGACTTTTTATTAGTTAAAAGTATTTCTAAAATTATTTATAAACAGAAAAACATTAACATACATTGTTGTAAATTGGAAATTTATATACTAGTATTATAGAAGTCTAATGATAATATAATCAAAAAACATTTTTAAATTAAATTAAATTAAAAAATGTATAAAACACTTCTTAAGAAATCGAAATAATTACAATGTATTTGAAATATTTGTAAATGTTTTGAATTCCATAATACATTTCAAAATAACTTATGTGTGATTCAAAATATTCAACCATAATTAAATGTTATATTATAATTTCAAATTTTTAAATTTTGGAAAACATAGTTTTCCTTAAATGTTTTTAGTTAACTCAGTACAAGGATAACAGATATAATTACTGCCATTGGAATTAAATGGTCATCCAAGGGAACAATCAGGTTGTTGCCTTAAAAAAATGCGATTTGAGTATTTCAACTTCAAACACCATGACACAAAAGATGCTATTCTTCATCCATCTAATACTAAGTATGGTTTCTACGGTTCTGGTTATATTTATCTTATTAGTGGCAGATACGAATGAAATCCACTATTTCCATGGCATGATTATGGTTCTTTGGGGTCTTCCGGTGATCGTGATTACCCTACATCTAGGAATTTTTTGTTAGTCATAGTCTATAGGCCTTGATTCCATGTATATGTTTCCTGTGTTTTAAATGAATAAAAGTATTGTGTTTATTTTGTGTGAATTGAATAACGAAATTGAAAATTAATCCTAGTGTAATAATTAAAACTATTATAATTACATAAATTAACTTCAAGATATCACATTATCCCCTCTTTCAAATAATTGCTTCCTCACAATTCTTTTACACACATTTACATCAACCAGAAGAATGAGAGAGAATATACACATGGGTCCCCCTCATTGAGGGCCACCATTTAGGATAATCCGTTGATGTTTCTAGGGGGATCCCTAGATTAGTTCTCAGTTCCTCGATCTCTTTGTCCCAATACACCATGAGTAGGTAAGGTCAAACCTATGCATAAAACATTCGTCTTTTCAAAGAGTGGCATGAGAGGTGTGGAGGTCGATGATTTGGGAGTCGGCTACCTCCCTATTAATCTCTCAAACCACCTTTTTCTTGAACACCTCGAAGTCAAAATGTATATATTATAAATACTAAAACATAGGACTTGGAATAGATAGGTCGCTCTGGTGTCTCCCTCCAAGTTATCTTCACCAAACATCCCCCTGGATAGGTAGTTCTCAGACAAAGTGAAGAAAAGGAATAGACCTTAATGGTACTTCCCTCTCCTCCATTACTCTACTAGTAGTATAGTTGCTATGCGGTGATAACAATGATGGTTTCCCTGGTAGTACCGAAGGATGTTTTGTCTAAGGGACATATTATAATGATGATCATAAGACAAGCGCGAGTTAGAAAAATGGTTGTAGTATTATAATCATGTCTTAGTGATTATGAATTCTATCAATTCAGTAGGATGTGATTAGAGGTTTATCAATGAAATCACATCTTCCTTAAAAAACATCCAAGGAACTTGTTTTACATAGTACAACATAAACTGATTACTATAGAGACAGTATTTTGTAAAAGTGTAGTAAGATACCATCACATAAAACATAACATTATTTATTTTAAAATGTTTTCTAACTCAAGGTTATATATAATCATCGTGACATATTTTTATAGGTACTACTAGTGTTGGTTATTTCTTGGGTTCCCAGTCAAATGGATCCCCAAGGGGATTCCAATTGCTTCAATCTCTTGGGTCTAGATGCAACACAAACAACTAGTATCAACAACATGATGAAATTTATAGTATAGGGTGAGAAAGGCATGATGTGAATAAAGATGGGATACATCCGCATGAACAAGATGTCGATAATGAACATGTGTAAGCTCTTCCTTAAGAGATTCAAAGTCCATAACATGACTACATAGATCATAGGTGAAAATTTGACAAAGGTATGCCACTCAGAGTTCACACCCTTGTGTAGCCTCTTCAATGTCCTACCGAGAGGAAAAATTATTATCTAGGGAGAAACATTTAAACAAACCCTCTTGGTATTTTTCATGTCATATATCGAACAGAAATTTCGAATGCATCATAAAAATATAGTTGAGATCTTCACCTCGGTGAATTTAGAGTGCACGAGGAAAATTGGATACATGGTAGATGGTTTTTCATGATAAACAAACATTTTCAAAAGTTTCATAGTTTTCCCTTGTATAACTGGCTATTCTCAAACTTGGTTCTGCCTTATGATTTCACTACCATTACCATAGAATATTCTCAACTATGCGTCTACAATCTCTTGGTTGATCATTTACCATTCTATAATGAGAAAATGTATAATGCTATACATTTTCAAGACCTTGCGCAAAGACCATATGGGTATGAACCCATCATAATTATGGTTAACTACCACACATAGTTGTGTAAAAAGAAAGTATCTGGTTCACATATCAATTCACATTTACTCATGTGATTCATCACCTTACCCAATGTATTGGAGTGTAATATAATTATGGGTGCACCCATCACATCATATTAAGTCCAATACAATCCTCATAATTCTTATCATGGTCTCATTTTTTAAGTGTTCATAATACATTGAAAAATTAAATTCTTAATCCATAATCATTTTCATACATTCACTTACCGTAATTTAATTTTTCATTGAGTGTAAAAGAACTACATTTGTTATTTACAAATTTAACAATGACACGTAGGATATAAACCCACATACCTATACACATGTAGTAATACTTAGTTCACATAAAATTATAGGTTATAAAAACAAACAACAACACTTGGAAAAAACTCTACAAAATTTGACCTTTTTTCTAAACCCATGTTTACAAGTTTTGAATTTGGGATACTCATTTTATCCACGAAACATGAAATGATTTAAAGAGTAACTATAGATGATCCAAATAATATCTTTTTACATATTAGGAAATACAAATTCTTGATTATTTCATAGAGAAATGTTCATGTAAAAAAAATAATTAAACATATGTACTCAAGATTAAATGTATATTTATACATGAACATGAAAACTATCATACCAATTGCTTGAAAATTAATGTTTGAAATAAGAGAATGTATTTATGTGGATTTAAAAATCATTGAAAAAAATATTATATATATATGTCGTGTTTACATAGGAGGTATAAACATAATATATATATATAATGTTTGACAAATAAAAAAATAGAAGAAAAAGACTTAACATTTGACCGAGACAACACAACCCAACATGTTTCTTAATGCTTGAACTCAAAAAATTCATTAATAAAAATACATTTATATGTTTTTATATATAATTTTTGTGGAAATCATGATTGTAATAGATCAGGTTTATAAAACTAAAACAAAAAGAGAAGGATACGGGATGAATTCAAGGCCGATCCAAGTAGAAAGGTGGGGGATCTCGAGGATGAAGAAAAAATGAAAAATAAGAAGTATAAGAAGAATATGAAGAAATATAAACAGATGGAGACCCACTGGTTGGTGTGAGGTAGTAAAAGACGACGTAGATATGAAATCTGGAGATGAAGTGAACCGTCTATAGTTTTTTTAAATAAAGGATGGATGATATTAGATCACTAATAATATCAAACAGATGAAGCATGGTATGGTATTTGAAACCGAATAAATGGCCATGATTTGATCTGAGATATATCGGATGGCTTAGAGTTGACGCAGAATTTTAAAACTATCGAATGGTATAGATTAGATATAATGTTGATCGAAAAGTCCATAAAAATGTGGTGTTTCTCCATGGTTGCTGAGTATCGAATTCAAGATCGTGATTGATGGCCTAGATCAAATGTGACGCGATCCAATGGACCAGATTTGATCCCAGGTGATTTTTAGTTTTCTGACATTGAAATGGTGAGGGGTTTTATGGACCTTTATTATCTTGAGTCTCTGAATGAAGGCTTAGAAAAAACACATAGCACAAACCTAGGGAGCCTTATGCATGGGATCCCACCCCGCAGGCCTTGTCCAACCACTGGCTCACGGTAACCATGAGCCCACGGAGGCGTTCCCATGTGAACCTACTCTCGTGCGCCCTTCTAGGAACCTATTCCCATGACTGGGCTAGCCTTGGCTTGGGTTGAGGGCTAGGCTCATCCACCTAGCATGAACGGCCTCCCTCGGCCCAACTATAAAGTGTTGGCCTTAGGGAATCTATTTTTTTAAAGTCCATATTACAAAGTTATAATGTCTCAAAGAAAATAATTACTATATAATAATTTACTTTTAAACATGAATTACTTTAATCATTTTAAGGTTAATGAATTCAAATTAGGGATTTTTGTAGTTAAAAGTTTTTCTAAAATTTTTGTAAACACTAATCCTTTAATATAACAAGTTATTAATTATAAATTCTTATAAAAGTATTATTAGAGTCAAATCATAGTTTTATAAAATAAAGTAGCATAATTAAACGAAATTAAAAGTTATTTAAAACAATATTTAAGAAATTAAAATCAATATAATGTTTTTGAAATATTTTTTAAGTGTTTTGAATTATTTAATACATTTCAAAATCACTTATGTGTAATTCAAAATGTTCCACTATAATCATATGTTATCTCATAATTTAAAATTCATATATTTTTGAAAACTAAGTGGTACTTAAATGTTTTTAGTTAATTCACAACAATCCCAATAGTTATAAATATATATCTTGGAATTCAACGGTCACCCAAGGAAACAGTGAGGTTTTTTCCTTATAATAATGTGACTAGAGTATTCCAACTTCAAACATCAATGACACATAAGATAGTTCTCTTCATCCCTCTAACGCTCAATAAGATTGTTGTGGTTCTTGTTATATTGTTCATATTCATGGAAGAATCTAATTAAAACTACTATTTTCATAGCATGTTTGAGGTGATTTGGGTTCTTCTGGTGATCATTATTGGCCTACTTATAGGAATTTTGTTTAGTCATAGTTCATAGGCCATTTTTCAATGTATTTGTTTCCGGTGATTGAAATGAATAAAAGTATTTTCATTATTTTGTGGGAATTAACTTAAGAAAGAGAAAATTAAGCATAATGTAATAATTAAAACTATTATTATTACACAAATTAATTTCAGGGTATCGCATTATGTCCCTTAAGTTGTGGAATTAGTCTTCATAGCATTGAAAAATGCGATGATTTTTCACCTAGATTCTCTGTTTTCCATTTTTATAGAAAAAAAGTGATAATAATAATCATAATTCACATTAAGCCTCAAAATATTATTTAATATTTTTAGGATATTAAAAAATTATATTACTTATCAAATCAAATATCTAAATCTCTATGTTTTTCTAACAAATACATTCATTTCAATAAAATAAATTATTTTTAATTGAATATAATTAGGCCAACATCAAGAAAATACCACGTATTATCTCATAGTCAGTGATGTTTTTCCCATAAAATATCACCATAAAATAAAATTTCATTTCTATTTCATTAGAAAAACTCAACATATAATTGATCTTTCAAATGAAAAAATACTATTTGAAAATACCTAAAATATTCATGAGTCATATAACCATAATCTATTTATAAAAATACATCAACAATATGGTACTAAAATACCATTTCATAGAAACATTAATCTCTGTACTTAAATCATTATCATAATATAGTCCCTTTTGATTTAATCAATATATTTTTTAATTGACTCAAAAAATTATCTTGTTCCCCATATCATCAATATTGAATTGTTAGTGGTGTCTTAGGTTCTTTATTTTTTACATATGTTTTACAAACTCAAATATTCATTTCTCTTTGGATTTTGTTTTCTTTTCTCCCTCCTTTCCTACACAAAAGGAATATTCTATTTCCATTAAGAATACTTCCATGGTGTCACTACCCACATTTTTTATATATGGGAAATTTAATATTATTATCATCATCAGTTTTAACACTAGAAACCCCATGAGGTACAATCATTCTATATTTTGTTTTATTTGTAATTTCATCAGTAGTATAGTTTCATATCATAATTCCACATGGCTTTTTTGGAATAATAATAAGATGTCTTATATCAATTCCCATTAATTTTGTTTTTGTACATATATTTTAAAATAAAAAAATAAACGATTTCAATGATTTATTTTTACTTAAAATAAAAATACCAATTAATTTAATTATTATTATTTTAAAATATTAAAACGTATAAAATAATTATTAAAGTTAATATAATTTTGTGGTTTTAATGATTTGTCTTATCAATGAATGTTTTTAAAAATATAAATTGTGTAGTTACATTATTCGATTATATTAAAAAAGTATTTTATTATAATAGGTCAACAATAAAAGGGCCTTCAATTCAAATAGATATGATCAAGTAGGATCCATAGTCCATGAAATACCATCAAAGTGTAGACACTAGTAGAAAATCGTAGGAGATGTGTGGTGTGTTAATAGTTGTGACATAGACCATGTGTGCTACACATGTGATGTGAAACCCATATGTGCTTATGATTGTGTATTTTGAGACCATCCCTGGGGGAGGATTCTGATAAAGGTATGTGCAAAAATTTGACAAAAAAACAAGAATGATTGATAACGTCTACTTTTTTGATGTTGGAATGTTACTTATGGTTTAATACTAGTCACTTCCAAGTACACCATCATTATGCATCAATTGTGCGTCTCATTCCCCTAGAAACACCACTCAACGGATATCCCCTACCTCTACCGCTCAGCACCATCACTTGAACATGAGCAATGCCTTTCAATCATTGGATAACAAAATTTACACCACCATAGAATCTCTATATTTATCTCACTACCTCTACTATGGCCCAGAATTAAAATGGATCACATTTGGGACCTTAGACGACCATAACTAAAACAATTTAAAATTAAATTGAATCTATAAAAATGGTTCAAGATCATATTGAAATTGTAAACATTGGACCGTTCAATGAAGTCAAAATAAACATTTTCAATTTATACTATGCACTATTGTGTTTATTACAAATTTTGACACACCATAAAAACATTTCATGAATAGAGATGTTCGAGTGATACAACAATAAAATTCACTAACAATATCCATTGTGATTTAATCCACATGGTATTTTCATGTTTTAAACATTCAACCCCATTATCTATGAGGGTTATTTGATTAAAGTCAATAAAACAAGATTCATTCCTAATAAAGATGAAGAATTATTTTACACCAAGTGAAATAAGTATGGTATTCACTACTCTATAAATATAGGTATCTTGCATTACTATCGAGAGAGATGTAAGCACCAGGTGGAGGTTCTCACATGATACTTTTATTTTCACTTACATTTTTTCTTTTTTTAATTATAAAATAATTTCTATTTTTTATATGTAAAAACATTATAGAAAAGTTTTTTAAGTGATTCCCTTAGATTTATAGTTATTCTGATTCTAATATTTCTTTTCAAATTATGTTCTGTCATTTTATTATTATTTTTCTATACTATTTAATTTTTTCATTATCTATATCTCTATTTTTCTCATTCACTCTCATATTAATTTTTTTTATTCATTTATAATATTCTCTTAATTATGTCCATCATGACTAATTAAAATTGATAATGAGGATAAATAATGTCCAATATTAGGTTAGGCATGTGATTTTCAAATTATTCACTTAATGTATATGATTTATATAAGTGTTTGGTAAGAAATGTTGTGAATCATTGCAATACTGATTGTCCACTATAAAAATAAACACAAAATCACTTATATTCATTCATATTTCAAATTACCCCTTAAAAAAGGAACAATATCTTCATATGATGGAGTTGGGTCATTTAGTGGATAAAATGGAACATGATAAAGCCAGGTCATTGATGAATTCATATTATCAAATTAGGTGTTTCATCTACCAAGATTATAGGAGGTTTTGGAATTTATTTTTCCTTAAGAAATAAAAATTTCGAACCCAATAAATAAATATTATATCTGATATTAAATATCACAATTGTATTTTACAACTAAATTAAAACAATAAAATGATAAATAATAACGGAACCCATAATTCATAACATGAAGGACATGAACTTTATTTTAAAAAAACATCATGCCCAAAATTTCATGTTAGTGTATATTTCCAAAGTTATTGATTCATTAAAATTTAATTATTTTCTAGAATTATAAAAAATATATTTACTAAGTGGATTAAAATTTTCATGTGAACAAAAATTGAATCTCATCCCCTGAGGAAACCCTAGCCATCCATAGTGCTCAACTATGAAAAATAAAAATATTTATTTTCCACACCTATTAAAAGCTATCAAAAAACTGTTTTCATTGATATCATTACAATAAGTAGTTTGTTTACATATTCTATTCAAATTGATAATAGATTTCATTAAAATGAAAATAAATTAAAACATACTAAAATGCCGTTCCTTGATGTTTAGAAACATTTTTATATTTTTATGAAGGGGATAATTACTCATATGTGAAATAATATCAATATGATGTCAAAACGGATTTAAATGATCGCATTAATAGGATTCAGTAAAATATAAATATAGTCACTCGAAAAATATATCAAATTATTTTGTGTTAATGCAGTAAACTAGACATGATTTACAGAGAAATAAAGAATCACCATTGTAATTTATTACTTTTACTAAAATAATACTTGACTATGAGATCTTACATCAAGAAAATTTTACCAATGAGGATGTGATTAAACAAGAACCCACTCAAGATTATGGAAACAAACTAAACTCATTATCAAATAATTTTAATCATTCAAAATTGAGTATAACTCCCTACTATTTAGAAAACTTATATTCTATCAATCCCATATTTTCATTAGGGGTAGATGAAGGAATAACTCCTACACCTTATAAGGAACTCATTGAGCTCCCTGATTTTGATGACCATACATTAGGGGAATCCCATTATGATGTACATGTTATTGATCCTATGAAATACAATTCAAAAATTGATCACATTGAAAGGGATAATATTAAATATTTTTCTACATGATTAAATTTTATTCGTGTAAAATTTAACACTCACTATAAATTTGAAATTACAATTCATGCTTCCAATATAGAGCAAGAACTGGATAAGGAAGAGAATGATTCACATATATAAACCTATGAGGAAGATTATACATAATTAATCATATCCCACAATATAAGCCTGGTTTTTTGCAGGGGTGTATTTTGTGTACTCTATGAATGCATTCAAACCCTATTTCCAACATGGAAAAATAATATGAGGCTTATATTTTTATTTTCATTATATTAATTTATATTTCAATATAATTTTATGGATTTTATGCATCTTCCAATCATTATCATTTTTATATTTAATGAAAGGATGCATGCTTTTTAATTATTAATAATCTTTTACAGGTAAATAATAGAACAATATATCCCCTAAATATACAAGGATGAGGAGGACCAAATATTCATTAGAAAAGGGATTCCACTTTTAATGGTTATCTTTTAAACACCATACTATATTTTTTAATACTTTTTAGGGATTCAGATTTACTATTTCATGCCCATACATGAATTATTACATTAAATGAAATGTATATGGGACATGAGTTTCTTCGTAAAAATATTAATACAGTTATTTGATTTTAATGTCAATTACATTGAATGAGTAATGTGGATAATTATATTATTAGATTGAACCACAAATATTGAAATGATGACCCATGTTTTGAGGGAATTATTTGATTAATGTAAATTAAATATAACTATCATTTTTCATGATTTGAATATTTGAAAATCATTTTAATTGACATTTTATTATTATTCATTCCATGAGTGATTCCCCTAACTCAAATTTCTAATTTTAGAGAGGATTTCTATACCAAATATATCTAATTTTATCTTTAGTATATTTCATTACTCTTTTTGGGATATTCCACCTATAAAAACATTAATTGGAATTTTATTATGATATGATTTTTCAAAGAAATATTTTAAATGACTCTGTTAATATTATTAATAATCCCATATATTTGATACGACCATATAATATTATCATTCTTTATGAAATACTGGCCTCTAATGAGCATGTTATGAATGAGAAATTTTTCATGAAAATATTATCCATTCTTAACCAACTCGTAGTATGTTATTTACATTTTGAAGATTAAGACATGGGGTAACACAACTCATGGTGAAAGGTAAACACTATATTGTAAGGAAAATGTTAGGGGTTATAATTTGGGTATTAATAAATATTGTGGGTTTAGTCTAGTTAATGAAATCAATTTCCCCAATAAAATAAAACAATGTAGAAAATAAAAACATGTACAAAATATTTCAGTTTGGAACATGGAAAATCAATAAAAATATTAATCAGACCTTTTCTTTTTATCACACGGTGTATGGAAATATATAAGAGGATTATTCTAACTAGGAAATTTTAAAAATGGAAAAATGGGTTAAATTAGTGACATAATCATTCAAGTGGATTCACAATTGATTCATTGTAATTTATTATATTGTAACATCCTAGACCTCGATGTCACCCTATGTTTCCCTGATCCTGATTGAAAACATGGAATCAATCGGGTATCCCCAAATGCTAGTGGCTACAGACAAGTATTGAGGTCTTAGGTATGTTAGTGGGGAGACTATTCCATCATTATAGAGTATAACAGTTGAATTCAAACATATAATAAAGAACAGAAGATAAATAACTGCCAGAACACTAAAAGTAAGACAACACATAAATATATACTAGTAACAAGAAGTTTCATATATTCAAAATTATGTATATTGTACAAGAATCTAGAATGCAAGAAAAATATGTAAATGGAAATGTAATACAGTACATGTCCCAAAAAGAACAAATGACCAAAAATATATCCCAGCATTGCAAGCCTGAGTTTGGTCCTATGATTCCCTACACCAAAACCATAGTAAAAAAACTAAACTAATTCACTTTCCACTCTCATCACCTACAACCATATAATTTTTTCGGTTCCCAATGGAGGCCCAAAGTAGCTATGAGAAAAAAAAACCCATTGGGCAACCACCGAGGCCAATACAATTCTCAAAAAAATATACAAAAGTGAATGTAAGTGTAAACAACCTATATGAATGTGTGTATTCCCATGGAATAAGTCTACTATAGTTTTAAAACCAATCATCCACTAAGGATAATTTAGAAAGAGAGTCATCTCATTACAATGCATCAATTACAAGTATACACGAAAGTCGCATGACCACACTATACATCAATCTGTATCAAGAAATAAAAAACCACAGTGTATAGAGAAGTCAAGTATCCCATTTCAATACCAAATAGTGAAGTAAAATATCCCACGACCAAAAATGTATAGTAATGTGTAGACAGCAAGGGACATATACAAGTTTTCAACAGACCATGGCATCGATATATATTATCTAGACCACAGAGGGCTATACCTGGTGGAAACATGGTTATGTACTTGTTTTGGTCCTTAGAGAATGGAAATAGAATTTCCTATTAGAGCTCATGAAGACCGGATCCATGGGATAATAAGGTCGAGGAATCCCATATAATCAAGACCCAAGGGAGATAATCAACACAATCTATCAACTACCAGGTTCCATATCCATGGAGATTATTCCAAGGAATCTATCAAACAATTCAATAAGAATTTTAATAATTCAAATTAAACAGTAATTCAATGGGATTATACCATCTCATATTAACCAGAACAATCCATGAGTATACCCACTCATGAAAAAAACTTATCAAAAGCATGTGGGCCTAACCTCCCATATAATCCATTTATCATTCCCTTAGTCATTTCATATTGGTATACCCACCAATATTATCCATTTAACATGAGAAACTATCAAAACAGATATGTCATAACAAGATATTAATTATATAAGAGTCAATAAATCTCCCAAATAAGATACTCAAGATATCAAATAATGAACAGGATTCATCTAACAACAAAGGCACAAGAAAACAACCCTTGGGTGGTTTAAGTATGAATAAATATGTATTTTACTTAATTAATACCCCTTTGGTGGCCCTGAAAAATGAAACAGGTCCCTAAACAACTAAAAATAACCAACAAGCATCCTTATTAGGTCCGACTAAAACTACAACAAACAACTCCCTCAAAAAATAACCCTTGTATGAAATTCTAATGAGCTGCATATCAATCGAATTCCTATAAAGCATAAGGAATTACTAAATAAATTATATACCACCTTCCATGACTTGGTAGTACACATCTCATCCAGTACCATGTTCTAATTCATCCTTTCTTGGACGAAATATGAAGAACTAATGATGAATGGGGTATTAGGGAATATGAGCCTAAATCTAAATAGGACTAATGTTATACCAACAAATCAAGATCGACTAAAAAGAAATTATTTACATACCATTGTGGTTCCAACGTGATAGATCACACTCAAATCAGAGTCCGAACAACTTTGATATCATAAAATCTAGAACAGAGGTTTTTTCTGGATAAAAAATGATAGAAAAATACTTGTTTATTAAAATATGATCTACGACCTCTTTTATAAAAAACATTAGGGAATTTTCAACTTGTATACCACAAGAAAATGATGTATATTGTTTTTTTTTCTGAGCCAAACAGGCTACATGTCGTGACTGCCCAGTATATGGTATTTACTATATGTTCACAATGTGTAGACCAAGTACACGGTGTGTACCTATCTCGCAGCAAGGTTTTAACCAATTTTTCACATTATTTCCCAAAAACCACCCAAATAGTCCATGGATCCTAGGTTCTATTCCAAAAATTAAATAAACTCATTAACTCGAAAAGAGAGATTATTACCCCATGAAAACATAGGATCATACAATCTTCCCCCTTAAAAAATACATCCCTAAATTTCTCTTTGAAGGGTGGTTATGAATTTTATGAGAACAACTATAGCCACAGGGTGAATATGTTGTCCTCCCACTCCCAGGTATCATCCTGTAAATAGTAATTCTTTCACTACACTCATTCTAGAGGAACTGACCCACCATGAAGAACATTTTTTCTTTTTTCCGTGATATGAATCAGATTCTCTTCAACGGATGTGCCAACCAAATGATAACCCTCATTAGGATAATAAACACATGATACATATCTGAGTGATATAGTAGTAGTTGAGATACATGGATGATATCCTACATGGATCAGTACCTCTGAGGTAACAAAAAATGATTGTAAAATTAATCTACCCTCTCCAGAAACACCAAATTCCCCAGATATCTTGGTGAAAGATTACACTGTCTCCTAATCCTCATATCTCCCAAGCTTGGTGAGATACCTAGGAAAACCTGATTCCCATCCTCGATCTCTAGAGGTCATCAGTGGTGGCTAAAATTTTATTTTTGATGATACTTTTTAGTATCCATCTTCTTCAGAATCAACAGGACATGTTCTGAATTCTCTTGAATGAGATGTGGTCCCAATAAAACTGCTTCTCCATCCACTTAAAAGTATAGGAGATAAAATTTTGGACTGCCATAAAAGGCATCATAAGGTTCCATCTACATCACCTCATGATAACGTTTATTATAGGAAAATTCAACTATCATAATGTGCCTCTCCCAAGATCCCCAAAAATCCATGAATCATGCTCACAACATATCCTCTATAACCTCTATTATATTCTCTCATTGCCCATCAGTCTGAGGGTGGTATTTTGTGCAGATAATCTCCTGTGTACCCAGTTCCCTCTGAAAAATATTCTCTATTAGAGACTCAAAGGGGGATTCCCAATCAGAAATGTTAGTGTGAGGGACCCCATGAAGTCACACCACCTATCAGATGTACAACATTCCAAAATCATCAATATTGAAGGTATCCTTGACATGAATGAAATGTTTGACCTCCGTAAGAATATCAACGAAAACCTAAAAATCATCATTACATTGAGGCAACCTCTGAAAACCCTTCACAAAATCCTTCCCGACATCATCCCATTTCCACTCTAGAATATGTAACTTCTTCAATATTCTAGTTGGCCACTGATCTTCCACCTTCACCTATTGATTGGTGAAACACCAAGTAACCAAACAAGTAAATTCACACTTCTTTATCATCCACTAAAACGTTCTTTTCAAGTCACGGTAAATCATTGTGACCTCAGGATGCACTACCCCATATGACGCATGAAAATCCCGCATCAACACCTCAAGTATAACCAATGGAACCAGCACATGTCCATGGATATACAAGATCTCATCATCGACTACCATCCAACTAGGAGGAGGGACCTCACCTACCACACCTTCACATAGAAAAAGGACTTTAGAATCCAATAGCTACCTTATCCAAACACTTTTAAACTGGGTAGAAGTAAGAGCTAAGGATGATGGATGAGTTTTCCCCTATATGTCATACACCACCATACGCATCTCATAAAACAACTCTATAATCTTCCACTCTCAACTAGCCTATTGCAATGAATGTATCTGAGTCCTCCTACTCAGTGAATCAGATAATTCATTTCCCATACATGTAATGTTGTAAAGCTCGACGTTAAAGGACTGTAGGTTCTCCACACATATTCGCTACCTCAAATTAAGATCACACTGTGTAAAGATATACTAGAGGATTTTGTGGTTTGTGTACAACACAAAACACTATCACAATAAATAGTGTCTCCAACAGCGTATAACATGAACAAATGCATCTAACCTCAGAATGTGTGTAGGTTATTTTTTCTCATGAGGCCTTAGAGTACACCATATAGATCATTCTCCTCCTTAGAAATATCAGGACTGTTTCTATTTTCAATCTCCTGTTCATCACCTGTAAGGATGTCTAACTAGATTATAACCAAAAAAACATCTCACCCTACTTTGTGAAGTCTTTCAATTGCACTGCTAATCACGACTAGTCCTATATAATATTCATGTAGTATCCAACTAGCCCCATGAATCTTTTTAGGCCAATAATTCTCTTGGGATGTTACCATTAAACTATTGAACTCATCTTCTCTAGGTCCAATGATTCTCTTGTCTATGATATAATGTGACACAGGATGTCAATTTGATCAATCCAATTGTGGAACTTTTGATCATAGCATATAAGTAATGCTTTCTAATTGTATTTCAAACGATCTAAATATAGTTTTCATTGTCAGGATGATTTTAACAATACAAGAAGATATTGTCCACGAAAACCACCATAATAGAATTCATGCAAAAATGGAACACTGGGTTCATCAAATCCATGAAATCTATTGGCACGTTCTTGAGACTGAACTCCATAACCTGATACTCATATAACACATACCTACTTTGAAAGGTTGTATGACGTATTTCTACAGTCCGAACAGACACCTAGTGATATCCTGACCTAAAGTCGATCTTTGAGAACATTTGAGCCTCTCGAAGATGATCAAACATGTCATCAATTCGTAGAAAAGGATATCGGTTTCTAACCGTCATCTGGACCAGTTTTTCAAAATCCACACATATCGTATGATTTCCATCTTCCTTTTTCCCAAAAAGGACTGATGAACCCCATAGAAAAGTATTGGGTATAATAAACCCCTTCACCTCCAAATCCTCTAGGTTTCACTAGAGCTCCTTCAAATACTTTTTAGCCATCCTATATTGAGGAATGGATATCAGTGTAGCTCCTGCCCCTAGTTCGAGGGAGAACTCCACCCATATACCAAGAGGTGAACCATAAAATTCATCGGGAATGACATCCATAAAGCAATCAACCACCAGAGGAAAGTCCACCTAACCCACTCGCCGATCCTCTTGAAACAAAACATAAATTTGGGATTTCATCCCTTATTTCCCACGATTCTCAGGTCCAAATATTCATTCTTGTACATCCCATTCACCTTTGTGAATAATAACAACACCTTCTGTTGATGTGAATGTCAAACTCAGGTAATATTAGTCAACTCAAACTCGTTAATCCGAAATCCATTCCATTCCGAGAATTACATCAAAACCTGTAGTCTTGAGGAAATATAGATCCCAGATGAAGTGTCACCCACAATCCTCAAGGGGACACTCCATACACTGGAATAAGTCACCTTTTCTAACTCCCAATGGTCTTCCTAGCATCAAAATGTATTAAAAAATAAAATAAAATACCCTTGGATTTTTATAACTCATGATGATATAAAACTGTGAGAGTCGCCTATATCAAAAATGAGAAGATGAAATACTATAAGACACTAAGATCGTACATCTCACTGTAGAAGGATCGGGATACTACCCTTTTTGGATCTTTATCACTACATAGGTCTGTCCTGCACCATGGAACTATGGCCCTACCTGGCTACATTTAACTGATCTTCCATTATGACTCTAAGGACCCAATGTGTGGATAACATGGATAATACCACCACAGCCATGACCAACTCATCCCATTCTTAACCTTCATGCATTTATCCATCTCCCCACCTAACATGGATATAAAGTCCATGCTCCTAAAACTACCATCAGAGTTGACCCCCTACCACTCATAACTCGAGGGGAGGTTCTGCAAAACCGCAGCATGTTCCCCATCCTTCTGAAAGCTCAATACTCGATTAGGTAAGTGTTAAAATGATTTTTCATGTTTCCTCTTCTAACACACTGATTAAAAACCCCATGATGCATGTGCACACCGCCTGACTGAAACTCTGGTCATGGGAATCCTGAGGACGATGATTCAATACTAATGATGTAGATCCACTTTCTAATGTAATGTCACTCTAATGTTCTATACCCCTAGCTACCCTAAGGTTCCATTCTATAATAAGATCCTAATTCACAATCTCAGTTATTGAAGGAAACCTAGTCATATTAAACTGAGATCTCATATCATGGGTAAGATCTTCCTCAAACAGCCTCTCCCTTGATAGAAAATTAGTAAGATACATCGGAAGAAAAACATCAACTTTATAATGGTGTAGATTATTCCATAACTATCATCACACCCTTCTAAATATGAATAAACTTAGTGGTTCACTTTGGTCTCATAGCTACTGTGTAAAATTAGTAGTAGAAGGGGGTTTGGTATTCATCCCAACCATATCATGCATCCCATCTTCCTGGTTCAAATGTAAAAACCATCGCTTTGCATTTCGACATAAAATATAAGTCATGATTTTGACCCTCTACTATGGAGGCATCTATAGACACTCCAAAATAACTACGTGCTTTATGTCCATAGCTATGCGGCCTGTGGTCCACCATTCCATGAAAATGTTGGAGGATGCTACTTTTGGAACATCCTTGTCAACATGGACATAATAAATGGGTTTTTTGATGATCCTTATGTCATCAGATTATAGAGAAAGAAAAAATAATGGGAATATTCCACAACACCTATGTCACGAATAGATTTAGGTGCTAATGATAGAACTATAGGAGGATCAACTGGTAGCACATTTTCCACCTTATCCTATGTATAGTTATTGCCTCAATCACAGCCAAACACTAGAGGTCATAGGGGTGGCATGTCTCTACAGTTACAAATGCATTCCTAAAAAACTACACCAAATCACATATCTCGAAGTGTAGGATAGGTTAATACCCTCTTATAAACCATGTCAAACTCAAATCCAACTCTTAAATCTATTACTTTATATTGAACATCCATCGAACCATGAGAAATGGTCTATCTTTACCCCTCAACAGTCGTCTCTAGGTCATGTATAATTGCCTTATTTCACATTTCATTACAATTTCATATTCTTATATCTAGGGAATTTCACCATTGTTTGATAATTATTAATCTATGAGGGCCCATAACACATCATGAACCCAAAATATGGAACTCATTCAAACTATACATGTAATAATTTCATTTAACATTTACATTTCACTCGTACATAATTCTATAAATTATAAGGGGCCATACTTATTAAGGATTGATAAATGATATAAAACTGTAGAGACCCAAAGCATGACGTAAATAGATATTACATTACATTATGGGAATACTTAATACATAACAAAAATAGACACCCAAGGGCCATAATAGTTTAGTGTATTTGGAAACTCAGAACATAATATTCAAATAATGGTGAAATATCTTCAACATCTCCCATAATGATCTTCCACTTTTTTTCTTACCTAAAACCTTTCATTATATCATGGGAAAATAAAACATAAAAAGGGTAAGCTCAAATGCTCTGTAAGGGTAAGCATGGAGAAAATAAAACAAACCATACACATTTGAACTTAGAAACATGAACATAATGTTTAAACATCAAAATATTGAGTTGTGAAATAATCCTTGGCAATGCGTAAGGCATAAATCATAAAGGAACATTAATCAAGGTAAAATAGCATTGGAATAAAACATGTAATTGTGGAAAACTTTAATCACATTTTATTATTTCTATATTAACGAAGGAATTGCTTCCAAGATCATTATAGTGGACAAATTCCATTAAAGAAATGGGTTTAACTGTTGTTCCAGCCCTGTATTACTAAACCTAATTCACTTGTCATTCCATCCATGTATATATCATGAGATATAACTCTTTACCCAATGAATTGGAGGGAGATATATGTCCCACCCATCTCATAATTAAATCATTATATCATGGGCCATAGAATAAACATAAATCATTAATCATAACCCATTTAATAAAATTGGTTTCATAAACATCTTCGCATCATAATATACTATGTAAATAATAAATGGATATCATTTAATCATAAGAAAAATGAATCCCTGTAAATAATAGAGAAATTATACTCGAAACATAATCATATTAAATAATTTAATATTATATTTAAAATAGTTTTGATAAAACACGTGAACTGAAATCTTGAGGAAAATATACTTTCTTCTTCAAAATAATGTTCATTTCTCAAAATGCCATGAAATTTTAAAAGAAAATTATTTTTTTGAAAATAATCATGAAATCATGTAGAGGAATATTAATGGAAATAAGGTTTTATGGAACTATTAAAATCTATTCATTTCGTATAAGTTAAAAAAACATTATTCTCGTTATTTTGTCGGAAAAGGAAAAATATTCCTCGTACGGTAAAAAAAAGGATTCCATCCATACCATGTGGTAAAAGGAAACAGAAGGTAAGAATGATTTCAAAATACATGGAATAATAGTAAAGATTTTATGAAAATGGTTTTATAAGACATGAACATGGATGATAAATAAAAACTGAGTAAATACTTATGAATAAACAATCTTGGATAAGAACGAGGTTGGAATAATTATCCATACCTTATGTCCAATTTCTTTCGTATGTGTATGAGACTCTTGTATAGTGCGTTTTAACATATTATTAACTTGTAACAGAACCATAATAACATTTATTATATCATATATGATTCTCTTATGACTTTATATTACCCATTCATTTGTCAATTCCATGTTAAAGGAGTGTTTTGGGTAAAATCGTTTCATTTGTCTTAGGTGTTTTGACTTCTCATTATTCATATGATTACTTAGATCATGATTAAATACTTCCATAATGTAAAAAATTATTTAAATATAATATATATACAGAATATAATATTTATATAATAGATTGATAAATTGAATAAAATAAACCATTCATGGAGACGGTCGGTCGTACGTACACATGAATGATGTTTTCGTTTCCTTATGAAATTGAATGGAAGTAAGTAAATAAAATATAACTAAATATAGTATCATTATTATGTCATATGTTTAATTATTATTTATTATATATACTTTATATAAATTCTTGAAAGGTTAACATGAATAATGAATCGCATCGCGTCGTGGACAGGGTAATCCGTACGTACACAAGAGCGATGATATTGTTCCCATAATTATTGAATTGAATTGGATTCAATGATATAATATATCAGAATCAGTATGATGTTATAATACTTATATATAGTTATTATTTCCACCATTATACCCATACATGTTTGGTGGTGGTGGAAAACCCGAATACACCACGACGTGGAGATGGTATTCCATACGTACGCATGCGTGGTGATTTCCTTTTTTGTAGGTTGAATAGAAAGTGAAATATTATTGTTTCATCTTTACACTAATATATCAGTATATGAGTGATACTGATTTTATTACTTTATAATTAAAAAATAAATAAGATGAAGTAGAAGAAGAAATAAATTTTAATGAATCGGTAAATGATATTACCTCTTATTTGATGTGCCTCTTCTAAACATCCTATTAGGGCATAACATTGTCCATTGAAGAAGACCAGGACCTCTAGTATGTTTCTAGTGAGGTTTAGAAGAGAAATTGATGGGGTTTTTCTGAGGTTGAATGCAGGAAATTGAATGAAGGGGAGAGGGAAGGAGGTGGCCTCATATAAGAGACGGGCATGGCACTTTTGGAAACCTCTAAAATATTAATTTATAATAAAACCAAAACCCACATAAAAACCTAAAAAATGACTCAAATTAGAATCTGAAATAATTTTGGGTTATAATTTCATCATACAATAAAATTTAGAATGTTGGGAATTTATTCTAAACACTGTCAACTTGATTTATTCTTATTTAATAAATTTAATTTTATTTATTGTAATAATATTCAAAATTTTAAATTTATATAAATAATTACTTATGTGTTGTGAATTATCCATAATTGGATACTCTATGACATTTTAGACCATATAAATATCTATTTATAATTTTTAAATATTTTTGTGATTTTTAAACAATTTAATAATATGTTATTTTTATAAAATATCAATAGTGTCAATTTTGACACTATTTATTTATTTGAAATTAAATAAATTCCACATAGAATATATATTCGAACCAAAATATTAAATAGATTTAAAATCACAACATTTAAATTGCTATATTTATTAAATTATGAAGGTGACAACTTTGACATCATTTAAAATAGAATAATATAAGTTTCATAATCGCTTTAATAAGGCTCCCAATGGTTATCAATTCAACAATTTGAAGATTATGGTTTATATATACACGAAAAAAAAGTTTTGGTCAGGTTTTTGGGCCTTTTATGAGTATTATTATTTTAATATAAACAATATTATTGATTTTTCACTAAATAAATAATTTCTACATCATTAATGTATAATCTATTAAAGTAATTAAATATTTCATAAAAATTAAAATTAAATTACCATGATAAATAAAAACATTTTTCATTTAAAATGAGTATTTATAATCAAATTCATATTATGTATAATCTTATATTGAAAATAATATAATTATAAATGTTTGAGGATGACATATTTCAATTACCTTTAAATAAAATAAAAAACAACGTCTTAATCATATACAAGTGGGATCCAATAGATACCATTTCGACCCATGTATATTTTAAGACTAAATTTAATCATCCAATTATATTAAAAATAGTGCTAGGGAAAATTTATAATATCATATTTACCCATAATTACACGATTTACCTTTAACTATGGTAAATAAAATTTACTGTTGTTACTATTCATAATGTCCCAAAAAAAAGTGGAATGTTACCATAATTTGGACCTAAGGATTCCAAATATGGAATCCATTTTTCAATATTCAAGACACAGAAGTTGCAGAAATTAATTTAAACTTAATCCCGTTGTTGAAAAAAACTGTTTTTTGTTTAGAACATTACAAAAGATTGAAATAATTTTACCTATGAAATAAATATAAAATTAATGACAACGACATACATTATATTAAATTGTAAAAATATATTCTATTTATACATTAAAACAATTCAATATTATAATTTAACTATATAAATTTTCCTGATGAAAAAAGTTGTTTTTAATTAAAATTTGGCATATTTTTACAATTCATCAAAATAAGAATCTTTTCCAAAAAATATCTAAAATTATCCAATGTAAATTTTTATATCCTGATTCCAAAGAATAATTTTATTTTTTTAAATTAAAATTCAAAACATGTCAAAAACTAGATTTAATGTGTGTTCTCCTTTAAAAGGCAACAAAACAACATTTTTTAAAAAATACATATTTTATTCAAAAATTTTATTTTTTTCTCATACCATGATCTAGAATATGTGAAAGATAAATTATATTGTTATAAAATTCAAAATATGGTTAAGAATATTGATAATGTAAAGTTCATAATAATTTTATAACAATATATCGTTGTTTAGTGAAACTCGGTATAGCGTACAACACACGCTATTGAGAAAGGTTGCTCTTGCCTGTAACACAATCCAAGAATAGTGTCTACGTATAATACAAGATAATATGGTGTTGAGTATAGTGCAAGCTAATAATGGAGTAGCATACAACACAAGACATCAATGAAATTAAAAACATTATTTCTCGTAAAATCTCGGGGGGGTTACATTCTACCCACTTAAAATGAATTTCGCCCCCAAAATTCCTTGGGGTTATAAATACTTTACCAATTGAAAGTTTCATTCATAGAAACTCACATAATAAAAAGGAATACTAAAAGTTAAATTTAAAAATGAAATTTAGAAACATAATGGTCACCCAAAGTAACTCAACACTTGGTTTCCATATGAGATAATATAGGTGAAAATATAGATATGGAAGTGAAATATAACCATCATGTTCTGATGATGTGTGGTAGATAACATATCTATAAATAATCCAATAATAATAAAGTCATAAATTTGTGATAATATAAGGTACCATCTGATTAATCACATATGAGGGAACTAGAATAACATTTCTGGTTTTCACAATCATTTCCCTAATGTTGAATAATTTTTGAATTAAAGGAAAAACTTACTTGATTTTGGAACAATCTCACAGGTGTACATGCCCTAACCAATTTCCACTTCACCACTTAATGAAATGAAGTTAAATTTGTCTTACATGAAGTGTTTTCAGATCATGGAAAAGAATGATAGGTCATTCCATCTGTCTCAAAAATAATTTTAACAACAGTTTTATACATAAGTCCATCTATGGTGAGATTAATTGTAGATTGTTCCAAAAATGGACTTATACTTCAACTATCATACTACATTATAAAATAAAATTAATTTTTACTAACCAGGGACATCTTGTAGGCCAATGGTATGCGATAAAGGCCTGTCGCACTTCAGTTGTGGGTTCGATTCTCATAAATAATATGATTACTAGAGTGTTCATCTACGAAGAATGTTAATACCATCATATATCCCCCATATATCATAAGATATATCTTTTTGGTCACATTCCAAACATTTGAATTCCTTAATAATGTATTCTATTAAAACATGGATTACCATATAATCATTGTGAAGACATGAATGATGTCAAAATTTAACTCTTTCCAGATACCAAAATCCCAAAATTTCTATATACTCAAACCATGATATCACTTTTCCCTTATATCACTCATGAGATCATTAATACTATCAAACATTTCATTATCTTCTTACCCTTAATTATGCGCAAACAAGGTGATTTTCGAAAATATGTCAATCACTTTTCATGGTTACAGGTACCATATATTTTTTTAAAAACCACAACAAACCAATACATTGATATTCCAATATTCCACGATAATATAAATGAGATACCACAACACTATTTTGTAATCTCATTACATAAGCACATAATCATTCCACCACATCACTGTTATATTCAACATCGCTAATACTGACCACATGAGACTTCCCTTTTTTCCTTTTCCGTAAGAGGTTGTTGACTTTAATCATCATTAACCCTTGTATTAGGGCATTGGTTAGCATAGTGCCCCATTTCCCTACACATGTGTCATTGAAGTGTTGGTGGTGTGTTCGCTGCCGTCTGTTCTCCATTCTCCTAATTAGCTACCTTTTTCCCATTACTTCGGCACTCAGCTACACGATGAACTTCTTTTCCACACTAAAAAAATATTCTAATCCTTTTAAGAAAATATCCACCATGTTTATTTCAACACTTTGAGAATAACAAAACAATTGTATTCTTTTCACAATAGTTTTGAGATTTTTCCATGAACTCCATCTTCTGTTTATTGTCAAAACCATGAGATGGATATGTGACACCAACAATCAGTTCTACCTTGATAGCACAACACATAATCTATTCATATCTATTGATGTATCTTATGTTGAGAAAATTATTGTTTTCAACAATAGAAAGTAATGTTTTTTAAAGGGGGAGATTATTGAAAATAATATTGTGTCTCTTTAATCTAATTTTGATGCTCACAAATACTCTTAATTATTTTATAATGATTTTATTTAGTATTTTGTAGGAATTTATTAATTTAGTTTACTCGTGAAATTATGGGAATTTATTTTTAAAGAATTCGTATTTAGGGTGTTCTGGAAACACTGTTCATGTGCTACTTATTCAAAATCTGCTTTAGCATGTCCTGGAATCACTGTTCATACCCTATGTGGATAAAAGTAGCGTAAGGATGAAAGGAGTGTATACTTTTTGAGAAAAGAGAAACGTATGGTTAATCAAACATACGTTATCAGAAAAGTATGGAAGAAGAACCTTATGTTAGGAAGGAACCATACTTTTTGGTTATCAACAAAGTATGGAAGGAGAACTGTACATAAGTACTAAAAGATACGTTTGTTTCTCAAAAGTATGGTTCATCAAACTTACTTTTGTAAACAACCATACATTCATGGAAAAGTATAGATCAAGTAAGATTATGGATATTTTACCGTACATTTGAGAGTTGAAGAAAAAGTATGTTTGATCAACCCTACGTTTTTGATCAACCTTACAATTGAAGAAAGTATCATGAACCCTACATTTATGTTCAACCTTATGTTGTCAAGATTAAGTTTGGAGGTCACATCAACAGCCTTACGTTTGGCATCAGAAAGTTTGAAAGATAATATTTTTTATGCAATGGCCATCAAGTTGATTGTTAGGAGGATTTCAAGCCGGATTTATAGTGTTTTATAAAATACAACTTTGAGTGATTCAATGTTATTTTATCAATGGATTAATGATCAAATTAAAATGAGCTTTTTATGGCGAGTCATCCGAGAAGTTACGACTAATCTGTAAATTCATATTTTTGAATATCACAAGTCAAAAGGAAAATTTTATGGATCTAAATGTATAGGGAATATGGTCGGCTTTATTATATATATTTTCTCTAAAACACCAGGAAGAATAGAGTGGTGATCAATCTATTATTCAAAATGGTTGAAAACAGAGACTGCAAAAAGCACTCAGTTCTGTTGATTCAAAAGGAGCGTCAACACTCTGTTTATTTAAGAAGAAGGAACTCGATAGAAGATTCACTTTTTCTACATCAAATATCTACTATGGATCTACTACTGCTGATGTTGTGAATTATATCTCTATATCTACTGCAGCCTGATCGACTCATAACTGCTTTGAAATAAAAATCAATATTTTTAGAGACAACGATCCATATGCTGTCAATTGCATTCTGTTGCAATTTTGAAGATCAAATAGAAAATTTCTTTCTAAAATTATTTGTTATCTTGAGTAACCAGCTTCTCATACTAAGTTGAGTAGGTTCTTATTTGAACTATAAGGCTTTGTTTTTCCTTGGATTGTAAAGGTGTCAACTGCCTGTACTCAGTTTTGAACCAGCCTTTTGAAACGGAGACCAGATAGTGACAATCATCAAGCTCGTTGAGTAGAGAATTGGTGGAGTGGAGTAGGGGCCTTCTATTCCCCGAACCACTACACATCTTATGTTTCTGCTATTTAAATTTCTACAGCATCATTTTATATGATTAATGTTAAAAGGCAGAACACAATCATGGAATGATTTTTGAGAAGACACAATTCACCCCCCCCCCCCCTCTTGTGTATATTTGGTGTAATCTGATCCAACAATTGGTATTCGAGGTTCAGATTTCTAACAAAGATTTAACAAGCTAAAGGTGATTATACACATAGCAATATGACTGATACAAGAGAGTTAATGTCTATGGTCAGAGAACCATACTTCAATGGAGAAAACTATGGATGCTGGAAGTCTTGAATGATTATCTATCTGAAAAATCTTGGATACAGAGTCTATTCTAAGATTCTAACTCCATATGAAATACCAGAAAAACCTAAAACATGGAGTGCAGCAACTAAAGCAGAATATGATATGAATTTGAATGAAATGAATGCAATTATATGTGCTTTAGGACCTGATGAGTTTAACAGAGTATCTCAATGCCCCATAGCATATGAAATGTGGAAAACTATTATTATTGTTTACGAAGGAACTAACAATATCAGGGAAATGAGATATGCAACTACTAAGATTAAATTTGACACATTCAGAATAGTTGAAGATCATATTATTAATCAAATGAATGGAATATTGATAGAGATTGTCAATAACATAACTGCCTTGGGAGATCCCATTAAACAAGCTAGTCAAGCATTAAAAGTGTTGAGTGTACTGCCTACAAAATGGAATGGAATCTCTACAACAATCAGACAGTCGACAGCTGTCAAAGATTTAACCATGAGAGAACTGATTGGAAGATTAATGATGTATGAAGTTGAGATGGAAGATGAATCTAATGAACATCAAGTGCTTATCAAAAGAGAAAATAGTACCTTGAACGTAAATTCACAACAAAAGAATATAATGATGAGGAACAGAGAAGTCAAAGCTAAATCAGAGAGCTCTGACTCATCAACTCTGATGAAGAACTAGCTCAGCTAGCTAGAAAATGTAGATAATTCTACAGCAAGAAAAGAGGCTTCAAAAAATCCTTTAAGAGAGATTATAATAAAGTACGATTCTATGAATTCAAGAATATGGGAAATATCGGACCTGATTTCACACAATTGAAAGATGCAAAGAAGAAGAAATTCTTCAAAAGAAAGGACTATGAGCAGAAATACAAGAAATCTATGAAAGCCACTTGGACTGTATCTGAAGACACCAGCAGCTCTCCTAAATCAAGCTCATAGAAATAAAAAGCAAATCTGAAAGCCAACATGTGTTTTATGGCAGAAACATATGAGGTACTATCTTACTACTCTTCTGATTCTATTTCTGAATCTAATTACCCTAATGAAAAACATGTAGCCTACTACAATATGCTTGATGAAAAATATGACTCTCTATTTAAGAAACATAAGTCACTAAAAAACATACATAAATTTGTTTCAGAAGAAATAGATACAATTCTGAAACAATATAAGGAATTAACTGATAAATACAATCTATTAACACATACTATATTAATTTTGAATCAAGAATAAAAACACTGAAGGATGAAGTAGTGTCTTACAAACAGGATTCAATAGTTTTTACAAAAGGATATAATTCATTAAATGAAATTCTTGGAAAAACGTTCACTAAAAAGGAGTGATTTCGAATTTGCAGTAAATGATAAAAACCTAATCTATATAAAAATTATTTTGTTCCTAGCTCTAAAAGGGTTAATTGTAACTTTTGTGGGACAAAGGGATATATATCTAAAAACTATTTCTTAAGACAACCTCAAATTTGGTGTATTAAAATATCCTATGTTTCAAAATACGTATATGATTCAGTTGATTTTAAATGAAAAAAGAAAATCTGGATACCCAGATCATTTCTAGATAACACCCCTGGACCCAACAGAATATGGGAACCAAAGAAATTTGTTTGAATGTCTTTGCAGGAAGCAAGCCACCAGAGTAGAAAAGATATATGGTACATGGACAGTGGATTCTCAAGACATATGAGTGGAAACTCATTGAATTTTTCTTCACTCATTCAAAAGGAAGGAGGAATTGTCACATTTGGTGACAATGCCAAAGGAAAAATCATCAACATTGGAACTGATGGAGATCCAAAAATAGTCTCAATAAACAATGTAGATTATGTAAAAGGCTTAAAACACAAACTGATAAGTATCTCTCAACATTTTGATGATGGATATACTGTTGATTTTTCTAACAATTATTGTTATCTTTTCAAAAATAAATCGCTTAAATTTGGAGCACCATGAACTGATAATGTGTATACCCTGGATTTAAATTCCTTGTGTAAACAACAAGTAAATTGGTTAACTACAAAAATTAATGACTCTTGGATCTGGAATAGGAGACTTGGATATTGTAATATATGTGTTTTAAATAATTTATATAAGAAACATCTAGTTTCTAATTTTCCTAGTCTCAAATTTGAAAGTGACAGATTATGTGATGCATGCCAACTTGGCAAGAAACACAAATCATCATTCAAATCTGTTAATAAAGTTTCTACAACTAAACCTCTAGAACATATCCATATGGATTTTTTGGACCCTCAAGAGTAGCAAGCTTCATGGTAAATTAAATGTTTATGTATTAGCTGATGATTATTCTAGATTTACTTGGATTTTCTTTTTAAATTTAAAAATGATGCTTTTAATCTATTTGAATGTTTATGAAAATATATTCAAAATGAAAATGGTTTTAATATAATATCATTGAGAACTGATCATGGTGGAGAATTTGAGAATTAAGAATTTAAATCCATTTTCTTAATCATGGGAATTAAACATACCTTCACTGCACCAAGAACACCTCAACAGAATGGAATTAATGAAAGAAGAAATAGGGTTATTCATGAAATGGCTAGGACTATGCTAAATGAATACATCCTTCCAACTTAATTTTGGGCAGAAGCTGTAAGCACATCCTGCTATATAATGAATAGAGTTTTAGTTAGACCACTTTTGAAAAATACACCCTATGAACTTTGGAATAACAAAAAACATAAAGTTAACTTCATTACAGTTTTCAGATGTAAGGTTTACATCTTAAACACTAAGGATAATATTGGTAAGTTCGATCCAAAATCTGATGAAGGAATTTTCTTAGGATATTCAGTTACTTCCAAAGCCTATAGAATCTATAATAAGAAGTCAAGGCTTTTTGATGAATCTGTTCATCTGAAATTTGATGAATCTGATCCATTTGAGAAAAGGACAGATCAAATGGGTGAACCTTACTATAATGATAACATGAGACTTGAGAACATAATGAATGATTTCTGAAAATGATATAAATGAAATTCATTCCAGTTTAGAGGAACATGATACTGATGAACCTTTAAATGTTTTTCCTAGAAAGTCTAGAACCCTAAAGAATCACCCTTTAGAAACTGTGATAGGTGACTTAGAAACTAGTATTCAAACTAGATGAAACATTAGAACCCTAGTGGAATTCTCTGCCTTCTTATCCCAACAAGAACCCAAGACTAGAGAAGAAGCTTTAGATGATAAATGATAGTTAATAGAAATGAATGATTAATTAAACCAGTTTAAAAGAACTGAAGTTTGGAAATTAGTGGAAAGACCTATGAATTATCTAGTAATAGGAACCAAATGGGTCTTTAGAAATAAACAGGATGACCAAGGCACAATATCTAGAAAAAATCAAGATTAGTAGCTAAAGGATATAATCAGGAAGAAGGTATTGATTATGATGAGACCTTTGCACCTGTAGTTAGAAAAGAAGTCATTAGAATCCTTTTATCCTATGGATCTTATATGACTTTTAAATTATTTCAGTTGGACGTTAAATCTTCCTTTTTAAATGGTTATTTAATGGAGGATGTTTATGCTGAGAAACCTCCTAGTTTTGAAAACTCTCAAAAACCTGATTCTGTTTTTAAACATACTAAATCTCTTTATGGCCTTAAATAATCACCTAGAGATTGGTATGAATGTTTGTGTTCTTTTAATTTGAAAAATTACTTTACTATTGGATTGGTAGATCCAACACTCGTAAAGAAAACTATGAAAAATAATGTTTTATTAGTTAAAATTTATGTTGATGATGTAATTTTTGGATCAACTAATAAAACTCGTTGTCATGAGTATTCAAAGTTAATGCAAAAAAGAATTTTAAATGAGTATGATGGTAGAACTAAATTTCTTTTTAGGACTTCAAATTTATCAAAAAGTTTTCGATAAAGTTTTGAATCAAAGCAAATACATTACTGATTTCTTTAAAAAATGGACTTGAAAACAACAAGACATATAAAACTCCTATATGTACTAATATTAAACTTCACTTGGATGAAACTAGAAAATCAGTTGAAAACAAGTTATATAGAGGTATTATTGTTAGTTTATTATATATTACTACAAGCAAGCCATATATAATGTATTCTGTATGTCTTTGTCCAATATTTCAACCAAATCCTAAAAATTATCATATATCTGTTGCTAAAAGAATTTTTAGATATTTAAAAGGAACTTTTTTTAAATCTCTTCTTGATCCTAAAACTTTTTATTTCAATTTGACTTCATATTCAAATACTGAATTTGGAAGTTGTATATTAGATATAAAAATTACATCAAGAAAATGTCACTTTTTAGTAAAGTCATTACTGTCATGGTTGAGTAAGAAACCACATTCAGTTGCCCTGTAAATTGGCTAGGCAGAATATGTTTCTGCTGGCAGTTGTTGTGCACAAGTGTTGTGGATGAAAAACACTCTTATGGAATTTGGATTGAATTTTAATAATACATAAATTTTATGTGATAATAAAAGTGGATTTAATATTTTAAAATATCATATTAGTCATTCTAGAACTAAGCACATTGATATAAGGCATCACTTTTTAAGAGATCATGTTATTAAAAAGTATATATTTTTAGAATTTATAAATACCGATATCAAATTAGCGGATATTTTTACAAATCCACTTCCCACTGAATGGTTTGATTTTATTAAGGGGGAGCTAGGTTTATTTGATTTTAAATAAAATTTTATTTTACAATGCTTGTTCTTTATTTTAATTCTCCTTAAAATAATTTTGCTATTTTTTTCTTTGCAAACCGAATAAGTTTCATTTCCCCTTGTAATCTATTTTATTTATTTTTAAATATTTTTAATTAATATTAAAAACATGGGAATCAATGTTTTCATAAACCATTTCGACTTCTAAACCGTTTCATTTCTATCAAAACCTTCTCAAATCAGAAAACTGAACCTCTTCTCGGGAAACTGAATCTTCAAACCTCTGAAACCCTAAACTTCAAAACTTTTGAGATTCTCACAGATATGGTAAGGACTAAACGAGTCAGTAAAGTCGAGACAAGAAATGCAAAGAGACAACCCTTTGAAGGAAGAAAAATCTTACATGGCATGGTAATCGATCTCGACTAGTTATTTCAGACAAATCTACTTTTGAAAAAAAGCGATGTAGTTTCAGAACCTTGAACATATGTTCAACCGTGAAAATACAGAATTTCTGTATGATGTAGAACATAGATATTTCTTCAAATCTGTATAGTTTTGTCTGGGAGATACTAAGAACAATATGATGGAAAATATAGAGGATAGGGATTTCTCAATATTTTCAGTATAAATTGGTCAGATTCTCAACTTCCCTCATGAGGGAGTTTTTCATTTCGATTTGAAAAATATTGGAGATTCTGTGCATAAATCCGAGGACATAATATCATTTCTTTTTAGTAATAAGACTACAAAGAAAATGTTTATCATGTATTTCGAGCCTGATCATAAAATTTTGGTCATATTTGTGCAAACATGGATTTCAACAAGGATGTATGAAATGGAAAAAATATTATACCCCGATATGTATATAATGTATCTTATGTTAAGTGATATCAAATTAAACTTCCCAAGATACATGGTAAGGTACCTCAATTACTGTTGTCAAATTGATGCCTGGATAAACTTTTATCCTTTTGGTCGATTCATTTCCAAGCTGTTGCTTAAGAAGGACATGGTGAGATTAGTGGATGCCCGCATACACTGGCATCATAGTAATGTGTTTAATACTGGATCATTAAAAAAGATTAGATATTTCTAGAGCAACATTAAAGGAAAATTACTGCTATCAGGATCTGAGAATGACTCAGAGAGTTCTTAGGCTCAACCTGCTAAATCCAGCGAGGTACAAGCTAAATAAAGAGTCAGCAATGTTGCAAGAAGTATATGATTTGAAGTGGAAGATGCTGAGGAAGAAAGAATTCAAGAGGGAATTCAATCTCGAAGAACTATACCTATTAATGAGTAATTTACATCCCCTGCATTGGCAACAACAGAAGCTTTATTTTCTTATACTTTTGTAAGACAAGCTGATATTGATAAGACCATAGAAGAAGTTAGTGAAAGGAAAACCCCAATAGAGGGATCATGAGTTCAAGAAGAAGCTCAAAGGGATACTCAAAACATATTATAGCTGATGTTGAAGTTACACTTCAACAGGAACAAGATAAGGAGGAAAAGCCTGGTGAGGTAGTGGTCGGACCTCAGGAAACCCTTGAAAATATATTTCTCGAAATTCCAGTGGAAGAAAAAGATGTTGATGTCTGTGATGAACATCTCTTTGATGCTCCAACAGAGGTACTTCAAGAGGATTTTTCTATAGAAGACTCTGGAAAGGAATCTGAGGAAAAATCTGTGGACCAACCGACACAGGACAAGAAGAATGAAAAATATAATGGTGAATCATTACCTTTGGTAATGTTGTATCATCCAAAGCCCGAGAATGTGAATCAAGCACAAGGTGCCTCTAATTCAAGGAATAATGAAGTTAAAGAACATTACAAAAAGTTGTATTAGTTGGAATATGATAATATCACTCTAAAAAATGCCATAGACTTAGAACAATTGAGATTTCAAAAGCTGAAGGAGATTATAGTCTTAAGGTAAGAAGTTGAAATGTTCAAAGAAGATACGCTAAATGCTTTTTCAAAATTGAAATCTGCAATGGTTATGAAGAAAGATTTACCAGATCTAAAATTGTTTATTGAGAACCAATTTGCATCAGTTTAAAATAGTGTTGTTAGTGGATCAGGTAATTCACCTGATTTAATCAGAATATTTCAAGATATCACAGCCGCGATGGGCAACATGAATGACAAGTTGAAAAATCTTCAATTTAACAATGCTCCATTATCTGTGTTACTAGATAATCATAAATTCTTAGTGGATAAACTGACATCTAGTGAGCCACCAATCAGAACACTGTTAAATCAGATTTTAGAGAAGCTGTTAGTGTTTATAGAAAAAGAGGAAATAATGCATGAGTTTTTAGGGTCAATTTAATTGAGCATATTCATATGACTCAGGAGAAAAAAGATCTCATTATCAAACTTAGAGATGAGATGATAAAGAGACTTAGGTAATAGTTTATAGACATCAAGTCTAAAATCTAGAGGATATAAAACCTATTGACTATCTTTCACAAACCTTGATTCCTGTGTTTATCATACTTGTATCTATTTTTTATTTTTAATGAAAATCTGTTTCTTTATTTCTATTTGATTTGTTGTCTTTATTTTGATATGCCAGAACTCCAGATTTAATTATTTATAAATATTTAATAATGAAATTTACCTATATTTCAGTTCAACATTAAATGTGTTAAAATCCATGATTCATCATTCTTTTTGATATTACAAAAAGGGGGAGAAATTTTGATAAACACAACATTTTATTTTAAAAACCTTATTTAAACGATTTCCTGTATATTTAATGTTTTGGATTTATATAGATTTATACTTATACAGAGAACTATTTTATGTTATTAGCAGTCGTTTATTATAAAGGGAAATTTTATTTTACTTTTTATTCAGAGGAATAAATTTGTATAAAACTAGAAACTTTTATATCTAAAGAAAAATTATTTTATTTTCATGGAGGGGGATACATTTTTATTTATTTAAATGATTTTGTTAAAATTAAATTTTGTTTTATCCTCTCAAAATTCATAAAATTTATTTAACTAATATTGAAATATAATTTCATTTAATTAGTTTTATTATTTTTGGGGTTTTTTGATCATCAAAAAGGGGGAGATTGTTGAGAAAAGTATTGTTTTCAACAATACATAATAATGTTATTTAAAGGGGGAGATTATTGAAAATGATTCTCTATCTCTTTATGATAATTTTTATGCTCACAAATACCCTTAATTATTTTATAATGATTTTATTTAGTAATTTTCAAGAATTTATTAATTTATGTTACTCTTCAAATTACGGGAATTTATTATTAAATTATTCGTATTTAGTGCGTTCTAGAAACACTATTCATGCGGTACTTATTTGAAATCTGCTTTAGCGTGTCTTGGAATCACTGTTCATACCCTACATGGATAAACGTAGCGTAAGGATGAAAAGCATGTATACTTTTTGAGATAAGAGAAAAGTATGGTTAATCAACCATGTGTTTTCAACAAAGTATTGAAGAAGAACCTTACTTTAGAAAGGAACATTATATTTGGGTTATCAGAAAAGTATGGAAGGAGAACCGTACATAAGTACTAAACGATACGTTTGTTTCTCAAAAGTATGGTTTATCAACCTTACTTTTGTAAACAACCATACGTTCTTGGAAAAGTATAGATCAAGTAAAAGTATTGATCTTTTACTGTACGTTTGAGAGTTGAAGACAATGTATGGATGATCAACCCTACATTTATGATCAACCTTACATTTGAAGAAAGTAACATGAAACCTACGTTTTTGTTCAACCTTATGATGTCAACCTTACATTTGGAGGCCACATCATCAACCTTACGTTTGGTGTCCGAAAGTTTGAAAGACGATATTTTTTATACAATGGTCAGCAAGTTGATTGTTAGGTGGATTCGAAGCTGGATTTAAAGTTGATTTGAAAATACGACATTGATTGATTCAAATTCGTTTTATCAATGGATTAAATATGGAATTAAAAAAAGATTTTTATGCCAAGTCTTCAGGGAAGTTACGACTACTCTTTAAATTCAAATGTTTGAATATCGTGAGTCAAAAGGAAACTTTTATGGAACTAAATGTGCAGGAAATATGCTCTGCATTATTATATATGTTTTTCTATGAAACACTAGACACATGAGCGTGGTGATAAATCTATCACTAAAAAAGGTGGAAAATAGCGACTGCAAAAAGCAATCAGTTCTGTTGATTCAAAAGGACCGTCAATGCTCTATTTATTTATGAAGAAAAGGCTCGATAGAATATTCACTTGTTCTACATCAAATATCTACTGTGGATATACTACTGCTGATGTTTTGAATTATATCTCTGTATCTACTGCAACTATATCGACTCAGAACTGCTTTGACTTGAAAATCAATATTTTTAGAGACGATGATCCATCTGCTCAATTGCATTCTGTTGCAATTGTGAAGATCAACTGGAAAATTTCATTCTAAAATTATTTTTATCTTGAGTAACAAGCTTCTCATAATAATTTGAGTAGGTTCGTGTTTGAACCATATGGCTTTGTTTTTCCTTGGATTGTAAAGGTGTCAACTGTCTGTACTTAGTTTTTAACTGGTCTATTGAAACGAGGACCAGATAGTAAAAATCATCAAGCTCGTGGAGTATAGTGTTAGTGGAGTGGACTAGGGGCCTTCTATTCCCCGAACTACTATACATCTTGTGTTTCTTCTATTTAAATTTCCATTGCATCATTTTATGTGATTAAAGTGAAAAGGTAGAACACAATCATGCAAATATTTCTGAGAAGACACAATTCACCCCCCCCCCCTCTTGTGTATATTTGGTGTAATCGAATACAACATCTTATAGCTAATGCCTTTCGATGACTTGGTTTTAAGACACTGAAGAATCGATCAAATTTACTTTCAGGTTGAATGATAAATCGAGATGAAGACCTTGAAAGACTTGTAAAATTAGCTTCATATATACTAACATATTCTTCATCCTTTTTCATGGGCTCAAGGAACTCCTTTTCCATTTCATTCGAAGAATACAACGAATGTACTTATTGAAAAATTAGTTTTTGAACTCATCCCATTCCAGGGATTCAATTTCATCTTAGGGTATTGTATTCTTAATTAGTTTCCACCACTGTTCTTATTATCTTTATTAATAGTTAACAACAAAAATGACTTTTTCCTATTCTGAACAGCGAAGTTTGGAAAATATCATTCCAATGATACTGATCCATTGTTTAGCAACTAGTTGATCAGAAGACCCACTGAAAGAAGGTGGGCGTTGCCTCATGAAGGACTCAATAGAATGTTGTTCCCTTCTCTGCTCATTTAGAAGTCCAGAATAATTCATACCTTGTGTAAGTATATCAATAATATTTTTCACACCATCTCCCATAACATTGGTTTGTTCAGGAGAACAATCATTGCATTTTCCCTTACATTGATCAACATGGTTCCATTAGGTTCCAGCCATCGTCTAAAACCCAAGATGAATAGTGTGAGAGGAAAAAACCATTTTAGGAAAAAAAACATAATAAAGGTAATGTTCCATCAACATCGAACATCTTATATTTAATTCTAAAATTGTTTCTGTAATTATAAGACTATATCCTATACTTATACATAACAATAAGTACATCCCTAGACGTACCATAAAAATATCTCCAGTGATCTCTCTAATGTTTTCACATCCTAGTTACCAATGGTTAACTAAAAATTTCATATGATACCAACCGTATAGTCCCAAGGATTCACACACATATAAATTACATTACCTTTTCAGAATACTTAATACATAACAAAAAACATCCAATGACCGAAATAGTTTAGTGTCATTGAAATCATAGAACATAATCTTCTAATCAGGGTGAACGATCATCAACATCTCCCATAAAGATATTCCCCTTTTTTTTCTTACATAAAACCTTTCTTTATATACTGGGGAAAACAAATCATAAAACGGGTGAGCCCAAATGCATAGTAAGGGTAAATATGGAGAAAATTAGACAATCCAGATACATTTGAACTTAAAAACATGAACATAATGTTTAAACATCAAAATCTTGAGTTGTGAAATAAGTATTGGAAGTACCTAAGGCATAAGTAATAAAGGAACATTAATCATGAAAAAATATCATGGGGATAAAACATGTAATTGTGGAAACCCATTAAGAACTTTATATGATTTCTATCGTAGCCAAGGCATTACTGCCAAGACCATCATAGTGGACATAGTCCATTACTAAACTAGGTTTACTTGTCATTCCAGCACACCATTACTGAACCGGATTCACTATCCATTCCAGCCATGTCTATCTCATGAGATATAAATCATTACCCAATGAATTGGAGGGATATATAAGTTCCACTGATCTAATAATGAAATCATTCTTTTGTGTTCCCCATAATAAACATAAATCATTCATCATAACCTAATTAATAAAATGGGTTTCCTAAACATCCTCCCATCACAACATACTCCTTATATAATAAATGGATATCATTTCATCATATGAAAAATGAAACCATGTTAATAATAGAGACAATATACTTGAAAAATAAACATATTAAATAATTTCATCTTAGATGGAAAATAGTTTTGATAAAACACGTGAAATGAATTCTTGAGGAAAATATCCTCTCTTCTTCAAAATCATTTTCTTTTCTTAAAATTCCATATAATTATTGAAAAAAATATTTTTTGAAAATAATGATGAAATTTTGTAGAAGAAGCTTCATGAAAATAAGGCATTATGAAATCATAATGATCTATTCATACCGCATATGTTAGAAACATTCTTCTTGTACTTTTTCCAGAAAAGTCAAAAGGTACCTCATATGGTAAAAAAAGAAAAATTCCTTCCATACCATGTGGTAAAAGTAAAAAAAGGGTAAAAATGAATTTAAACATACATGGAAGAATAGTAAAGATTTTATGAAAATAGTTTTAGAAGACATGTACATTGATGATATATATAAACCTAGTAAATACTTACAAATAAACAATCTTGGACAAGAACATGATTGGAATAATTATCCCTTACCTTTTGTCAAATTTCATTCATATCTATTATAGATTCTTGTATTTTGGGTTTTAACATATTATTATGTTGTAAAAGAACCATAATAACATTTATGATATCATATATGATTCACTTACGACTTTATATTACCCGTTCATTTGTCAAGTCCATGTTAAAGTGGTGTTTTGGGTAAAATCGTTTCCTTTGTCATACGTGTTTTGACTTCTAATTATTCATATGATTACATATATCATGATTAATTTCTTACAAAATGTAAAAACTTATTTATATATAATATATATTCAGAATAATATATATATATATATATATATAATAGATCGATAAATGGAATGAAATACACCATTCATGGAGACGGTAGGTCGTACATAAGCATGAACGCTGTTTTCGTTTCCTTATTAAATTGAATGGAAGTAAATAAAATATACATAAATATATTAGCATTATTATGTAATATTTTTCATGATTATTTATTATATATACTTTATAGTCATTCATTAATGGTTAATAGGGAGAATGAATCTCTTCATGTCATGGAGATAGTAATCCGTACGTACGCACGAGCGATGATATCATTCCCATAATTATTGAATGGAATTTGGGTGAATGATATAATATCTTAGAATCAGTATAAAGTTATAATACTCAAATACAGATATGATTTCCACCATTATTCAAATCCATTATATTGGTGGTGGAAAAACATATTATACAACGGCGTCGAGACAGTATTCCATACGTACACACGCACAGTGATTTTGTTTTTTTTTTAAGATGGATAGAAGGTGAAATAGGGTTGTTTAATATTTATAATAACATATCAGTATATGTTTGATATATATTTTATTAATTTATAATGAAACAAATAATTTAGATTAATTAGAATAAGAAATAAATTGTAAAGAATCAGTAAAAGATATTACCTTTTCTTTGACGCGCCTCTTCTAAACCTCCTATAATGGCACTAAAGTTGGTATTTGAAGAAAACAAGGAACTATAGTATGTTTCAAGGGAAGTTTAGAAGAGAAATGGATAGGGTTTTCATGATAATGAAGGCTCAAAATTGAATTAAGAGAAGAGGGAAGGAGCTTCCCTTATATAAGAGAAGAGAGGGGCACCTTTGAAAACCTCTAAAATATTAATTTACAATAAACCCAAACCCCACATAAAAAATACCAAAATGACTAAAATAATAATATGAGATGAGATAGGGTTGTAATATAATCATACATTAATATTTAGACATGTAGGGAATTTATTTTAAACATTATCAACTTTATTTATCCTTATTTAATATATTTAATTTTTTTGGTGGTAATAATATTCAATATTTTAAATTGTTATAAATAATTACTTATGTGTTGTGAATTATCCAAAATTGGATATGTTATAAATTTTTTAACCATATAAAATTCAATTTAAGTGTTTTAAATATTTTTTTTGACTTTTATATAATTTTATAATATGTTTTTTTAATAAAATATCAACATTGTCAGTTTTGACACTATTCAATTATTTGAATTCAAATAAAATACAAACAGAAGATATATTCGAAAGACAATATTTAATAGATTCCAAAAAGTCATATTTGTCATGAAAATTCGTATAGAACATTAATTATTTCATATAATATTTATTTTAATATTTTTAAACCCATTTATTTGATATTTCTCTTAATATAATAATTACTACAACATTTTTTTAATTATTTAATATACTTATTTGTTGCATAAAAATTAAAAATAAAATCCTAAGAATAAAATAAATATAATAAATTTCATAATAATACTTTTACTCAAATTTATCATCTTAAAATCAAATAATTTAAATTATTATATTTATTAAATTATAAAGGTGGCAACTTTGACATCATTTAAAATAAAATAATATAATTGTCATAATCTCTTTTATAAGACTCAAAATGGTTAAAAATTAGTTTTTTGAATTATTATGGTTTATATATACACGAAAAATAATCTTTATATAGGTGTTTGGGAATTTTGATGTGTATTATTGTTTTAATATAAACTATATTATTGATTTTTCATTAAATAAATAATTTCCACATCATTAATGTATAATCTATTATGGTAATTAAATATTACTTAAAAAATACAAATAAATTACAATGATAATTAAATAAATTTTATCTTTTAAATGAGTATTTATAATTTAATTTATATTCTGAATAACCTTATATGAAAAATAATCAAATTATTAAATTTTGAGAAAGACATATTTCACATTCCATTAAATAAAATAAATAAAATGTCTTAATCACATACAAGTGGGTTCCAATAGATACTATTTCAACCCAAGTATATTTTAGGACTAAATATAATCATCCAAATATATTAATAGAAGTGTTAGGGTAATTTTATAATATTATATTTACCATTAATTACCAGATTTACCTTTAATTATGATAAAACAATTTCCCATAGTTACTATTCATAAGGAACAAAAATAAATGTACCCTATTAACATAATTTGTACCTAATGATTCCATATATAGAATCCAATTTTCCAAATTCGAGACACAGAAGTTGCAGAAAATAATTTAAAATTTATCCCACTTTCGAAAAAATTGGTTTTTGTTTAAAATATTACAAAAGATTGAAATGATTTTACCATTGAATTCAATGTAAATTTAACGATAATGACATAAATTATATTAAATGGTAAAAATATATTCTATTTACACTTTAAAACCATTCAATATTATAATTTAACCTTATAAGTTATCTTTGATGGAAAAAGTTGTTTTTAATTAGAATTTAATGTATCTTTACAATTCATCAAAATAAGAAACTTATCAGAAAAATATCAAAAATTATACAAAGTAAATTTGTATATCCTGATTCCAAATAATAATTTTATTTTGTCAAATTAAACTTATAAACATTTCAAAAACTATATTTTATGTGGGTGCACCATCAAAAGGTGACAAAACTGCATTTTGTGAAAAACACTTATTTTACCCGAAAAATTTATTTTGTTCTCATACCATGTTCTAGAATATGTGGAAGATTAATGATATTGTTATGAAATTCTAAATGTGGTTAATACTCTTCATAATGTCTATTCCATAATAATTTTATAATAATATATCATTGTTTAGTGAAACTCTGTATTGTGTACAATGCATGTTATTGAGGAAGGTAGCTAATGTGTGTCACACCAACCAAGAATAGTGTTTGCATATAATACAAGATAATATGGTGTTTCATATACCACAAGTTAATCGTGGTGTAACATACAACACATTTCATCAATGAAATTAAAATGATTATTTCTCATAAAATCTCATGGTGTTGTACACACCATTATCTACTACACCAAACATACACAATAGAAGTCACAACTATCATATCAAATATCACAACAATTTGAAATATATAATTCATCCTATATTGAATGGAATAATTCTTGGTATGCGATTTTATAAAGATTTTATATGATGCATGATACAATACACCAACATCTTATGGAGTTAAAACTGAAATAGATCCCCCAATTTCATCAATAGTAAAATCATAAAACAATTGTCTCACCCCAACGATGAAAAAAAATCATCTATAATAGTAAAAATCCCAAAAATCAGAAGACAATTTGATGCAATTTTCATTTTCTCGTATGCAGGGTAGCTACTCCAAGACCATTTTATTAAAAAATTCAATTTTCATCCAATCTTGGTCTAACGTCTCCAAATAGTAAGTAAAACAAGAAAATAAAACTCCTCTAATACCACTTTGTAATGTCCCAGACTCAGATTCCACCATATGGTTCCCCAAGCCCAGTTGTCCACATGGCCACAAGAATATCTCCGCAAATGCTAGAGGCTACCGACTAGTAGCGATGCCCTATGTGAGTCAGTGGGGAGACTAAAACTTCATTTCAAGAGTATCATAGTAGAAGTCAACATATAATAAACAGTGGAAGAAAAATAAACAGCAGACGACTGAAATCAAGAAAATACAGGAATACATATCAATAACCAGATGTTTCATATATACAAATGATTCAGATTGTATATTTATCTAGAATGAATCAAAAATAGGTACATGGAAATGTAATACAGTACATTCCCCAATTAGAACAAAAGACCAAAAATGTATCCTAGTATTGGAACCCTCAGCAGTGTATTATGATCCCTTTTCTTCGAAGCCTCAATCAACAACCTGTACTAGGGAAGTTACCCCAATCATCACCTGCAACCATATAATCTGTTTTGGTCCCTGTAGTGGCACAAACATAGTGATAGATAAACATCTGAGTAGGTAACTACCATGGTCTATACAATTCTAAAAAATATTCTGAAATAGTGCTATTATTTGTAAACATCTATTAGTTAAGTGCATATTCCCATCGAATTAGTTAACTATGGTAAGTAAAACCATCCTTCCCTCAAGATACCTTCAATAGAGAGTCATCTCCTAGTAGGGAAACTATAAAAAGTAAAAAAAAAGTCACATGGTCATGTTGTACATCCATATGTATTACGATATCACTAGTACAAAAACCATTTTTTACGTCGGTTTTTTTGCTTTTTAACGTCGGTTTTTAGGCGACGTTATTGCGAGCGACGTTAAAAATATGATTTTTTACGTCGTTTATTTACTAACCGACGTAAAAAATGGGCTAATATAGTTTTTAACGTCGGTTTTTAAAAAAACCGACGTGAAATACATTCTGGAAATGGCGATAAGAAGCCATTTTTTACGTCGGTTTTTGAAAAAACCGACGTTATAAGTCATTTTTTACGTCGGTTATTTAATAACCGACGTAAAAAATGTTTACAGTATTGTAGAAAATTTGCTAAGCTTTCATTTGACTGGTCATAGAGCTCAAACGGATTTACAGATCAAAAGTTATGACCATCAGAAGTTTGATATTTTTTTCGAGGAAAGATTGAATGAGCCAACCGTAGCTTCATATTAGAAAGAATTTTTGAAGCCGTAGGAGGATTTGTAGTTTTATCATGATATAAAGAATCATCCATCATTATAATAAACTAACAATCGTTAAATGGTATATCAATTAAGAAAACTACTCATAGAAAATATAAATCATGGTAAAATAATTACAAATACCTTGATGAGGTCGCGGAAATAAGAAATTGTTGATTCACGTTGAAGAAAAAACAAGTTGATTCAGTGGAACGATGATGGTTGAATGAAATAATCGTAAAATGGTATGTCATTTAAGAAAACAAATCATAAAAACCATAAACCATGGATGTATGATTAAATATACCTTGACGAGATCGCGGAAAGAAGAAAGAATTGATTCGCGTTTGAGAGAAAAAGAGTCGATTTGGGGGAACGATAATGGTTGAAATAAATGATCGTAAAATTAAGATGGGTGTATAATGGAAACATATAATTGATATTCTATGAGAAAACGCGGTATTAAAAATTTTAGGCGGCAATTCAAAATTTCGATGCCGCGCTGTAAAAAAATTGAAATTTCGCGTTCGCGGGATATTAAAATTTTCATTCACGTCGGTTTTATGATAACCGACGTGAAAAGATATTAAAATTTTCACTTATTTTTCACATCGGTTATTATAAAACCGACGTAAAAAATCAATCTTCATCACTCTTTCATGTCGGTTATTAAATAACCGACGTGAAAAATCAATTTTCATGACTTTTTCACGTCGGTTATTTAAGAACCGACGTTAAAAGGCATTTTTCACGTCGGCTATTTCATAACCGATGTGAAATATGTTTTCACAAATGTAGTTCATTTCTCAAGCTTTAATTTGACAGGTCACAGAGCTCAAACGGAGTTACGGGTTAAATGTTATGGCCTTCCGAAGTTTGACATCCTTAAGACATCGTTTAGAGATGATCAACTTCTGAAGGCCATAACTTTTAATCCGTAACTCCGTTTGAGCTCCGTGACCTGTCAAATTAAAGCCTGAGAAATGAACTACATTTTTTTAAACATTTTTAACGTCGGTTATTTAATAACCGACGTGAAAAATAAGTGAAAATTTGAATATATTATCCTGGAAAAGGATTTTTCACGTCGGTTATTTAATAACCGACATGGAAAAGTGATGAACATTTATTTTTAACGTCGGTTATATAATAACCGACGTGAAAAATCAAATAAAATGGATTTTTGACACCGGTTCTTATATAACTGACGTGAAAAATCGGAGAAAATGTATTTTAAGTCGGTTATATAATAACCGACGTGAAAAATCTATTTTTAGATATTTTCACGTCGGTTCTAAAAAACCGACGTGAAAAATGGTGACGTAAAAAAATGTTTTTGTACTAGTGTATCCACAACCACGACGTATAGAGAATTCAAGTATCCCATGGCCATGCCATATAGTGAAGTCTAATATCCCATGGTCGTGCCATTTAGTAAACTGTATAATGTAAGGTCTAGATCTAAGGTTTTAGGAGACCAATTCATCCATGTAAAATATCTAGACGATGGAGGTCCAGATCTTTGGAGGTTTCCCAAGGCATACCATCATGTCCCATGGGAATCCCTAGTGGAAAGTCAGTATGTCACTATTCGGGGTCCTAGGAGAATGGAATTATCATGTCCTTTGCGAGCCCAAGTAAGCTAGATCTATGATTTAGGAAGGACTGAGGAATCCCATGGAATCAAGACCCAAGATGCAGAGTCAACCCACATAATCCACTACCACGTTCCAGATCCATGGAGAGTAGTCCAATGCATCTATGAAACGATTCAATCAAGCATTCAAGCATTCAAATTAAACAATCATTCCACATTAGTATACTCATTATCATTTACCTGCACAAGTCATCAGTATACCCACTCATTCAAACCACTAATCAAAATCATGTGGGCCGACCCTCCCATATAAGCTGTTGAAAAAAAACATTATTCAATTCATATAGGCATAACAACCCATATTATCCACTTAACATTCCATAAAATTTAAATAGATAAGGTGTAACTTGATATTCATTAATCAAGTAGGAAGTAAATCTCCTAAAAATGCTACTCCATCTATCAACATATTAATACGATTCCTCTAAATAGGGAAGCATAATAACACACCCCTTGGATTGTTCAAAAAGGAATAAACATGTAATTTTACAATTTCTAACCCCTTCGGTGTCCTAGATTCATGAAACGGGTGTTGACCCTCCTAAATAAAAACCTACGAGAATTCTAATGAGGATCAATAATAGGAAAATATTGCAACTCACTAAATAACTAGGCCTTTTCAGAAATTCTGAAGAGTGGAATATCAGCTAAATGCCATAAAAGAACCAGAAATTCTGAAAAACAAAGTTCAATACACTTACCTCACCTCGGTAGTAGATAACACATCTAGTATCTTGTCCTAATTCATCTTGGTATGGATGAAATATGAAGAACTGATGAATAAAAGGGATATTAGGGAATATGAGACTATGTACTTATAGTTTTTTTGTTTCAAAGAATCAAGAATGACTAAAAAGGAATCGAGTACATAAGTACATTGTTCCAACATGACAGATCGTGCTCGAATCGATGTTCGG